>OX411311.1:6980841-7580841 GCA_948150685.1 Rhaphigaster nebulosa | reverse complement strand
CATCTCAGAAATTGGATATTGTATGGAGATGAGAGGAGAATTTTTATTATATAAAATATATTGTAATGACATTTCTTATTTTGAGATAAATAGAATGAATTTTTAACTATTCCTATAATGTAAAAGTATTGGAACAGTTTCTATCTGAGATGAAATGAAATGAAAAATAATGTTTATTCTGGGAAAAAGTTCCCTTGGAACAAAAACAATGAACACAGATGAGTACTTATGGTTCAGTCAACAAGTAATTTTAGGCTAAATAATCAGTTAGTTTTTAAATATATTATAGATTTGATACGAGGATTAAGATTCAAGGAGGTGAAGAAATAGTTTATGATCGAAGGAAGATAAAGAAGAGTCTTTACTTAGAGATAGGCGAGGAATTTCAAAAGGAGAAGGAACGAACAAGAAAGGATTTGTCAAAGGAAGCTTTCAGTAAACGTTGAAATGTCTTGGAGTGCTATAAATGCTATATCTGGTTGACATGGATGTGCTCAGTGCCGGCCTTATTCATATGGCACTTCCTCCTCTTCCCATCCCATTGGGGGGGAGAGGAGAGGAAGGGGAAGAGGGTAATTTAGGAGGAGAAAATGGGACACTTGTGAGACATATTTTTATTTAAAATATACTACAGTTCAGCACTAAGTTTCACGAAAAGGTTTTTTTTTTTCCCAAGATTTAATATTAGCAAAATCTTTTATTATTTCGGAAAAATCTAAACTACTAGCTAAGTGGTCTTCAATGGCTCAATGGTTTCACTTCATCGCCAAGGATCGAACAAGTGAACTTGTTTATGATACAAACAAAGAAATTTTAAGATCCCTCCTCCCCTCCGACAGGTTTTAACTCGGACCTCCAAGTACCAATACAAGTACTACACCAGCCGAGAATGAACTTATCGATATTATCAACTAATTATTAATTCAAATAAAAAAATACTTAAAAGCATGCGATGAGTCCTCTCTCGGCAGCCAGGTCCCGCTGAGGGTCGGGATCCTCTGACTGCCCCCCCCCCCTCCCCTCTTCCGAAACTGAAGATGCATGAATTAGCAAGATGTTGCTTTATGTTTATGAGCTTTTCAATAATATCCTACTTTTTTTCTTTCATTGTGAACTAGTGGCATAATTTTAATAAAACTATATATGAAACAGAAAAATAAAACCTATAGTAGAAACAACTAAAGTTATTCATTGAAACAACCACTAAAATAACAACAGAGGGAGACAAAGAGAGAAAAAGGTAAAAAAAAAAAAAAATAGAGATTATTCGAAACCCGAAATGACTGGACTAGAAATTGAGAATAACCGCTGACAAGATAGTTACGTAGTTTTTCGACGAAAATCGAGGAGGCAGTGCTTGTTTACTGCTTTCACGGTTTCCTTGAGGCTCGCTGTCGGCGGAGAAAAAAAAAAAAAAACATCAGCTTTCCAATTTTTTGTTTTAGTTTTTTCGTCCAACGGTTCAATAATAACATCGATTTAGAGCTCAAATATATCCACGATTATTGTAAAATTTCCGTATTTTACAACCATTAATTTAATAATAGTAAACAATATCATACGACTAATGATTATCAAGTGAGGCGTGGAAAACCAAAAGTATTAATTATTCAGACATTTACCTAATAAGCGTAAACACGCATTAGCTCTTTTTAAAAAGGCAGTGGACCAGAGATCTCATAGTATATATCGACCTCGTTTTTTGAAAAAGGCTTAAGCGCCATAAATTCGGAATTTAGGTTTCAATTGATATTGGGACGTAAACAACACCTCTATCGATTTTCGCTCACGATATATCGAAAAAAAAAATTGAAAATGGTCTAAGAATCGAATATTGATGACGTAAGCACCAAATACTAATGACTCTCAGTCGTCACACTGGCCTTAACCAGTGCTAGAATCTTTTAAAATATATTGTAATTATAAAGTTTTTACCAGGTTAATAAATTCATACTCTGTATAATAAAGAATAAAATTTAAAAAAAATATTGTTAATTGGAGAAAAATCATTTCATGTGAAGTTTCCTAAATGGCGCTTACGCCTTTTTCAAAATACGATCTGGGTATAATCGTTTGTTTTTTTTAAATATAAAAATCGGTTGAACATAAAAACTATTGAGCAAAAAATACCAAATAAATGTGGATAAATTTATATATATATATATATATATATATATATATATATATATATATATATATATATATATATATATATATATATATATATATATACATAGTGGAAAATAAGTTCAAATAATGGATAAAGTCGTTGGTAGCACTGCTCTGCACTACTTATTATTTTCAAACTTCAAATCATTGTTGGCTAGATTTGAAACATTTTACATTGGTTACGTAATTTTTAATAAGGAAATTTAGAAAACATTCATTTCACGAAAAAAGACTTTTCTCTTCATTCTCATCGTCTCATCAGTGATTTCGGTAAAGTACGCCAAGTCCTATCAAAGGTTTCTCTAATGGTTATTTAGAATAGTTAACTTATAGTTATTCTAATTATAGTTATTATAACTTACAATAATTATAGTTAACCAGTTATTTCCAGGATTTTAGCTTTTTTTTTTTTTACTTGTGTAAAGGTTTTTAAGATTATTTGCTGAAGACCGATGTGTAATTTACTAGAATTGAAGGCCTTGCCAATGACCAGTTATTTGTAACAATTCTCGTAACTGTTATTTGTAACAATTCCCGTAACTATTATTTGTAACGTCATCAATAAATGTTTTGATGGGAAGTTATTTCAAAAGTTTTTTTTTTTTTCTTTTTTGGCTATTTGTGTCAGTTAAAACCGATCAGTTTTAATTGAAGGTAATATAGCCAGAATAACCGATAACCAGTTTTTTTTCTTTAAACATGGAACGATCGAGAGGGTGAAATCCAGTGGGGTTTTTTAGAGTGATGCGGAATGGCTAGAATTCCATCGGTCCTAAATTCCATCACGCATCGACAAAATCCAATCGCTCCAACTGACTGAGTATGGAAAGCCGTAGAGGAACTAAGGACTGCACAGTTTTTAGAATGCGCAATAATAATAATAATAAATGTTCGTCATACTTGTATTTTGATGTACTTGTTGAGTTCATTTGTTTCTCTGAACATTAAAATAAATTTCTTTGAACAGAAAATATATTTTTTAAAAACATATAATAGTGATTATAAAAATCCATTTGGAACTACGCCTTACGAATTTACGGGACAGTTTCAAAGACTCAACATTAAAAAAATACAGACTTTCCAATAAAAAAAAAAAATCAGTTGGCATCCGCATGATGGTATAGAAGGATCAATCTAATCCATTGATACCTTGGTGAGTACCAACATGTGTTTGATTTCTTGTCTTAATTAAATTCAAAATTCATAAATGTTTTATAATACTGATTTAGATAAAATCTAATTTAATATGTATAATAATAGCAAACTATATTTTGAATTGCTTATTTTTGAATTTTTTTTTGTGTTTTTAGAACTGAGGATAAATGTATAACATTCGAAACTAGTTTTCAATAAAACAAAATTATAGAAGTGGCAAATAATTTATCAATCCCTTAAAAAAAAAAAAATTCACGACTCGTCCTGCGTAAACCTTGGTACGTCGTTAGTAATAAAACATCACAGACTTACAATATCGCTGCCCCGGTTCAAAAGCGGAAAATTTCAAAAAAAGTTAATTTTAAGAAATGCATGTATTTTTAGCACTAGGGGGGCAAGATCTATTTAGTTCGTCAATATAATAACTACGTAAAAAAAAAAAAAAAAAAAGTTTCGAGATATTACAGTCATGTACTGCAACGATAATACATGCATATCTCAATATTAAACTATTAAGAAGCTAGCCGGCAACATACGATCAAAGAAGCACTAGTTTTTTCTTGGACAATGTAGAGCTCTGACGACGAAGTACTCGCGTTGGCTGTTTTTGCCTTGTTCGCAGAAGAAAAACACACAGACAAAAAAAAAAAAAAAAAAAATCCGCAACAACTGGAGTAAAGAATGATTGATGAAAAGGAAAACATATTCTCAGATGTGTTATGCGTTAATTTATTACATGTGCATTAAATAAATGAATATAAACTTTACGACTTATGAATACCAAACACAATAAAAAAAAAATTCTACTGATAATTATCTTAATTTTCAGTTTATAATCATTTAAAAATGGTGAAATCATTCATTTAGCAAAAAAAAAAAAAAAAAAAAAAAACTTTCTCACCCTAAAAAAAACTTAAAGGGTAGAAGTACCCTAAATCTAGGGAGAAAATCCTAATCTGGCAACACAGGCTTGTTCAAGCATCAAGCGCCTTGTTCAATCACAATGCTTGAATAAAATTACCCCACACGCGGTCAAGTATGCTTGAACAGAACGATTGATCAAGCATATATAATTGTCAAGCATGGCCACCATAAGTTTTTGAACTGGGGCAGCAATATACCCATAGGCAATTTTTTTTTTTCTTCGACAAAGGGGGATTTAATAAGAAGGTAAGTAATCATTAGGTGTCTATAATCGCAAAATAAGGCGTAAGTTTTAAGGTTAAGAATGAAAATTGGATCAACAATTTTTACTATATAAATAATACAAAACTTATATGAAAATCATATTTTTTTAAAAATTTCGGAAGAGGGGATATATCACTCTGATTCCCTTCTTCCTTCTACTTCCCCCCTCCCCAATAATTTGAAAAGCCAAAAAGTTGAGAAATTAATGATATGATAACCTACTCCAAACAGCTAAAATAGTAATAAAACATTTTACTCAAAGAGTTACTAAAATTTAAATAGCACACACCATACCCTAACTTACCAGTACAAATACCTTTTTTTAAGTTAAGAAATAGGGATTTTATCGATAAAATGTTGTTTTTTAATAGCAAACTCGTTACTTTGGTTTGTCAAAGTTCTAACTGCTCTAACCTTAATTTTAAGAAAAACGAGTTTGAAAATTTAAAGTTCTAAAACTTTTTTTCGTTAAAAATAAAATATATCAATTTTATCCTCATTACTTTAAATGGTGTTAGTTTTAACTTTTGAAGTTGGTTTTTATAGCAAAAAATATCATACCTGTGATTTTATATAAAATATGTCGAAATGTAGTATTAAAATAAAAAAAAAAGAAATAATAAAATGGCTATTTCTTAACAGATCGCAGATTGGTATTTTTTCTTGTGGATTAGACAAAGGAGAGACAGATATACTAATAATCTCATTTTAGCCAAAAATGTCATAATATCGTCAAGCCAAAGTAGCGAAGTGTCAATATTCGCAACAGTTGTAATAAAAAAGTGGAAAATTCAAAATAGATGTGAAAATTAAAATAGGTATTTAGTATACTTGGGAAATCTGGTCTAATTTTATATTTAGCCCCCCTCCCCTCCAGTAAATTTTTGTAGAAACGTAGACTACTATTCGTTGACTATTGACTACTTAGTATTGGCTAAATGAGGCTAAGGTGTTTTTTTTTTTTGTATACCAACAAGCTACGGTCATAGAAGAGCGAGGGAGATATACGTCGTGTGAGTAGGAGAGTGAGGGAGTGAGTGAGAGAGAGGGTCGCAGAGAGGGAGGGAGGGAGGGAGAGAGAGAGAAAGAGAGGGAGGGAGAAGAGAGGAAAGAGAAATCAATAGGAAAGAGAAGGCAGTGTTGCCAGAGCCGAGAGCTAACGGTCATTGTGTAGGTCCTGGCAACGCCGCTTCGCTACGGCCAATATATATACTTTCTCCTCTCCCTGTCTTCTCAAAGTCTCTAAGTGTTTATGTTTATCTATACATGCATACATTATCATACTATGTATGTGTGTGTGTGTATATATATATATATATATATATATATATATATATATATATATATATATATATATATATATTATAATACAGTGTTTATCTCTGGGAATAGTGGACAGCCAAGCCAAATGAATAACTTCAATATCAGCCAAATGACAAAATTAGAGATTGATAAATTATTTGCCTCTTCTATAATTCTTTCTTATTGAAAACTAGTTTCGAATGTTATACATTCATCTTCAGTTCTATAAAACACACAAAAAATTCAAAAATAAGCGATTCAAAATATAGTTTGGTATTATTACACATAAGATGTAATATAAATCAGTATTATAAAACATTTATGAATTATGAATTTAATTAAGACAAGAAATCAAATAAATGTTGGTACTCATCATTAAATGGATTATACCAAACTTATGGATTATATAATCCATTTAAACCTTGGTGAGTACCAACATGTATTTGATTTCTTGTCTTAATTAAATTCATAATTCATAAATGTTTTATAATACTGATTTATATTACATCTAATTTAATATGTATAATAATACCAAACTGTATTTCGACTTGCTTATTTTTGAATTTTTGTGTGTTTTTAGAACTGAAGATGAATGTGCAACATTCGAAACTAGTTTTCAATAAAATAAAATTACAGAAGTGGCAAATAATTTATCAATCCCTGATTAGATTGATCCTTCTATACCACCATGCGGATGTCAACTGAAATGCCAAAATACTCAACAATAAATAACCAGAATTTTCATGATGAAATAAATAATCAGGATGCAGCCAATAAAGAATATTTTTTAATTAGTTTTTTTTTTTTTGTGAACAAACACACTTTCCTTAATATATCTTTATTATTTTTATAACATTAACATTTTTTACCCAAAGCAAACCAACATTGCGAAATTCTCTTTCATTCTCTGGGTTTTCCTTTCGTTTTTTTTTTTTTCTCAAAATTCAACAACACATCAACAATATACATCATATTTTTCAATTATTAACGTAATTTAAAATAATATTTTAAAAACTAAATTATTTTACCTTAATTATACTATTTTCTAATTTAAAATAGTAAGCAGTCCCAGTTTTATGTCGGTAAAAAAATATTAATGGTAGAAAAATAATAAAGATATATTAAGGGAAGTGTTTGTTCACAAAAAAAAAACAAAAAACTATTTAATTTAGCAATGTAAACATCCGTAGGTAGCAGTAATTTTATAATATAAGGATAATTTTTATTATATACATAAATATAATATAATAATAATAATCAAAATATACTTTGTTGAATCCATTCTGATTATATATTTCATTATAATACCATCACAGTCGATCAAGCAACATCGATAATTCAATCATTATTTTCAGTTTATCTTTTGGAAACATATGTATCCCCCCCTCCAAAAAACACCATTTATTTCAATAAGCATTTTTTTTTTAATGTTCTTAAATCTCTTGATCATCATTAACAAACACCACCTTTAACGAAATCAAATTTCGGATAAAACCTCTTTTCTGAGAACTCAGGTTATGTTTTTTGTAAGAGAAAACCTTATAATATAAGTAAGATTCTTTTATCGATGAAGGCTTATAGTTAAATTATTAAAATGTATCAAATGAGGAAGATTGATCATTCACCTTCAAACTTCTAACATCTTTATTCATAGATTTGACGGTTCGGACATTTGCCCATTATCAAAATTAATTTTCTATAACATATATAAAATTAGTCAACAACATATTATTAAACTATATAATTATATGAAACTTAAATAAATAGTAGAAAACAATTGGAAGATTCCAAAACACAAAGCCTCAAATCCCTAAATAACGGCAAACAACTAACCAGTCAACGTTTCATCAAATACAACACATCTCACATCAACCGTCTAGAAGACGCATCAATTAGAGAAAGGACATCCATTCACATACTCTGTAGTAATTGTTTTCTAGCAATTATTTTATGTCTCTTTTTGAGTTTTTGCTCTTTTATAGTTAATTATTAATTATTAATAGATAATTATCTCGATATTAGTTGATTAAAATTATTTACATTATTGAATTTTATTACCTCAATAAATGATTTTCCCTTTCTACGTAAGTAGAAATTTTTATTCCTTATATAAAAGAAAAATAATTTATTAAGGTAATGAAATTCAATTATGTAAATAATTTTATATAAATGATGTAAATATTTTGTTATAGAAAATGCATTTTGATGATGGGAGAATGTCCATATATGGGAGAACATCAAATCTATGAATAAACATGTTAGAAGTTTGAAGGCAAATGATCAATCTTCCTACCTTGATGCATTATAATAACCTTATAATAAATATATTTATATATATTTACAGGGTGTCCCCGAAAAAAGGTTAACCCTCGAAGGTTTTATAGCAAATACAACGCTGAACAAAGCAGTTCTTATCAACATGAGTTACCAAATAAAGTCTTGACCAGTTTTCTGGCCAAATACATGGAAAAAAAAAATACATTTTTTTTTTCGACACTTATTGATAATTAATGAAGAAACGACTTCATTAGTTGGCATGATTTTCAAAATCATGTTCTACGTCGCGATTAAAACCAGTTTTACACTTCTGAAGAAATTTGTTTTCGAGCCTGTAGGTTTTTAGAATGTTTTTCTTCTTTTGCAAAACAATCTAAAACCAATTTTACTAAAAATAACCAATTGGTTTGGAATTCGACATTCATTTTGAAAATCACATCAGCTCCGAAAATTCACCAAATATCATATGTTTGATCTATCCAGCTGCTACAAGAAAGAAACATTCGACGCCAAATTTAATTCTCTTTCGCGTTAGTTTCGATCCATTTTTTTAATGCAAGGAGTTGTATATTTATTAATAGGCAAAAAGTGTCAAAAAAACGCTGTTTTTTTCTTCTTTTTTTTTTTTGGCTTGAAAACTGGTCAAGACTTCATTTGCTGACCCGGGTTATTTGGAACTTTTTTGTTCAGGATTAAATTTGCTATAAAATCCCCAAGGTTTATCCTTTTTTTTTTTTAATAATTATATTTCAAACAGTTAAAGTTTCGAATAGTGATAATTAAATTAAATTCTTCCCTTGGAGTAAGAACTAGAAAAAATAATTGCCAACTCACTTTGATCAAAATAGCTTCTGAAGCAGGCACTATTTTGATCAAAGTGAGCAACAACGCAGAGCCATTCATAAAACTCGCAACCAACTGAATTAATTTTCTTTCTTCGCCTCTGTATTTAAATACGACGACACTATCTAATATTTATTAATTCATGTAGACTATGACCTCGTTCTCGATACAAAATATTTCCGTATTGTTATCGCTAAATTAAGTCTGACATCGAAAAAAAAAAAAATATCTGATTAGGACAACACATGACTTCCTTGTTCACCTATTAAACTATAAATCGGTGGCTCAAAAAGTGATCCTCAATTTCGTTACTAGTTTCCGAAGATTGCAGTATCACAAAAACGACACTCGGCGTCGCGACATCCATCTATTGACATACACACAAACAAATGGGAAGGAAAACTAGTATTTTACATTCAATTTTAACACTTAAAACAAGTAATAAAAATGTTTAATTGGATTGGAAACCAAATTGCCTTTGGTTACCTTTATTACCGAAACATATGATTTATGTATTTAATTAAAATATAATTTCTGATATAAGCTTATTATTGTCATCAAGTAAAGTACCCTTTTCGGCTCACCAATTTGAACCAAAATATATTAAATACATTTATGTTGATATAAAAGACCTATTTACAAAATTTGAGATGTTTTACATTGTTTTAATATAATTTTTGATGGAAATCAATTATGACCATTGTTAATTGATGACCATTGATTGTTGTAATTCAAGTAAAATACCACTTCCGGTGATCAAGCAGTGACCAAAAAGGGAGGTTCATAACTAGATTTTACAACCATCCTAAATACAAAATTTCAACTTTCTACGGCTAACCGTTTTTGAGTTATGCGAGGTACGAACGTACGTAGGTAAAGACGCCACGGCAAAACCAGTCAAAATGGATTCAGGGATGGTCAAAATGGATATTTCCATTGAAATCTGAAAACCGAAAATTTTCGCGATTATAATACTTCCTTTACTTCGTACAAGGAAGTAAAAATATCAAATTGTAATTAATAATTATCGATACGTAGCCATGAAAATACTTTCATTTCAAATTTAGTCTGGAACTTGATCACAAAGCATTAGGACAGTTTCACTTTCTACTTCGGGGAAAAACGCATTGTTAACAACTTCAGGTAAGAGACGACTCAGTTGGCATTTCAATATGAATACCAGTTTCTTAAAAAAAAAAAAAAAAAATACTTTCTCATTTCAGGTTTCCAGTATAGTGTTAATTTTTCTGCGAATTTCACCACAAACGAAAAGTTGAAAGAATAAACTTTTTCGAATTTATCGGCAGTAAATAATTATTTTCCATTTTAATAAAATTAATGGAGAAATTGTTTTTGAATGAACGGAGAAAACATGATATCGTCGGTTTTGTGGTAAAAATGATCAACTGCGTTTTTGTGAAAATAAAAATTTGCTGCTATTTACGAGCCCCTGAACTAAATTTACCGTTCATTAATGACAAAATTGTGAAATTATCAATAATTATTACTTAATTGTAGATGATTTCATAATAATGAAGCGTAAATTTAATTCAGGGACAGGTAAATAGCAACAACTTTTCATTTTCACAAAAATCCAATAGATCACTTTTACCTCCAAACCGACGATATTTTTAAAAATTACAAATATCAGTTAAAACGATATATATATATATATATATATATATATATATATATATATATATATATATATAGAGAGAGAGAGAGAGAGGGGGATAGAGAAATGCTGTATTTACAGCAATGCTGCCTAAATACCTTGGGTTGCTACACACACAGTACACTCATCAATCTAATGCTAGACATAATATATATATATATATATATATATATATATATATATATATATATATATATATATATATATATATATATATATATACTTTTTTTCCACCTTCCATTTTAACTCTAAATACATTATTCTCATCGCTACATTACCACACTATATCTATTATTTATTTATTTTCCTTTTGTTTGCTGTAAACCTTCTACCACTCTTTAATCTATCCCTTATTTCTCTTTTCCAGTTATCCTCAACTATTACTTGAAATAATGCCTTTATTTTTATAAATTAAAAAAATGAATTAAATTACTTAAAAATTAATCAAATGTCAAAATTGATATATCAAAATTAGTATAAGAAATAATAAATAAATAAAAATATATGGATAAATACCGATGGTAACAAATATACTTAAAGGAAGAAAAATTAATAAATAAACAATAATCATAATACATAAATAACGAATATTGACTCAATTAACCACTATCCAACTGATGGGAGCTTAAATGTAACGGTTACTTTTATTTGATATGTTGCTATTTCATACGTTTTATTATGGCAGGTAGATAGGGCTAATAGATAATTAATCTGTATATTAAATTGAATAGTGGAAAAACCTATTGTATCCATTTAATAATTCACTGACAGTAGAAAAGCAAAAGTTCGCCTTATTAAGTTGTCAGGTTTGGTAACGAATGAATCCCAAAAAAAACAATTAGCGCTGAGGCGACCGGTAAACATCCGAGTGATAGGCCGAAACGTATATGAGAGGAGTGCGTTGATTAGTAAAGCAAAAAAAACTGAATTTTTACTATGATTTGATCTCTAATTATCTCCTTTCTGTTTTATTCTTGATGCAGCATAATATACAAATCATAAAGAAAAAAAATCAATTTTTTGCTCTACTGAAAAATGAATTTCTAGACATACGACCTTTTTCGACTGAGTGGTATTTTTAATGTGTATATTTTTATATCTTAAACATTATTGTTAATTTAAAATAAATAAACGAAGGAAATATGTATATTTTGTATATAGACACACAGCAATTTGATTATTTTAAAATTCTTTCAATGCAATGCTTTTTTAAACCAACACAAATCAGTAGTAAACTGTTTAATTTATTATTTCTTTATTGAATATGGTTAAAATATAGTATGGCTTCAAATTTCAAACAGATGAACAAAAGTCTTACAAAGACAAAAGAAACTGTACAAGAAACAACGATTTACTTTTAATAACCTGTAATTCGGTAGAAAACAACTATATCAAACCGTTTCTTATTTTTAGCTTGCTATGTTCGATAATTTTTTATTTTGTTTATAGATAATTTTATTTAATTGTAATCCCTAATTATAAACAGGCCTGGAGAGCTAAGAAAGGATAGTTTCTCCAATATTCATTAACCTATTTGATATATATATATATATATATATATATATATATATATATATATATATATATATATATATATATATATAAATTGAAATTAAAAAAACTACCATTGTAAGTTTTGAATATAAAAAAAAAATAAATGTTATAAAAAAACAAATAAAAGTCGAGCTTAATAAACGAAAAAAAAAACACAAAGAAAATAATTTACCAAAAAAAAAATAACGATAATTATTCCGTCAAGGTATTTATTAAAATAAACAATATTTTATTAATATTATTGATAGTTTAATTATTTTTATTGATTTACCATCACAAAAAAAAAAAAAAAATACAAAAAAGA
The DNA here is from genome assembly GCA_948150685.1 of Rhaphigaster nebulosa. NCBI lineage: Eukaryota > Metazoa > Arthropoda > Insecta > Hemiptera > Pentatomidae > Rhaphigaster > Rhaphigaster nebulosa. Next base: position 7,568,374 of record OX411311.1, on the reverse strand, counting down.
ATATGCAATATATATATATACATATACACATACATATCGTCGGCTTTGTACCAGCTAGCTCATTCATTGGTTGCGATATAGACATTTGCGATTTTGGCAGGAGATACCAAAGGCGAACAAATAATAAATCGAAATAAATATCCTAAAGCAGAAAATTCGGACTTTAGATCGTATGGCGACGATATATATATATATATATATATATATATATATATATATATATATATATATATATTTTAATTATACTTATTATTTTAGAGAATTTTGTTGCATGAAATGTATAATTAATTATTGTTAGTTAGTGTTTTTATTTTACGATGAACGAACCGGTCCAAACAATATTTAACCATATAATCTTACAATGACAAAACTTTTTTTTTCTAATAATAATATTTAAATTACCTGAATCGAGAGATCTTTATTACCAAATCCGATTTTAGGGTACATTCCATTCAACAGAATCCGGAGGAACTTGCTGAAGAGAAAATTTCTCCTTATTTTTTTTTTTTTTTTCCAGAAACACAATCGTACTAAACACTTTTTCGATCCAACACGCTCTTGAGGATTCACTAACACCTGACACCAAGGGACCCAGGTCACAACTGAAACTTTGGCGGAATTCTACCTGGGACTTCTCGGAGGGATTTCTGACCTAGGGGTATAGTGGTGGTGGTAGAAAAGGAGGAAACAACCCGGGATCGCACAGGTGCAACAAACCCACCCCCTACAAAAGATACGACTTCAAGTTCGATTCCACTCTAAATATAGTATACTCTATATGTGTATAGCGTATAGTAGATAAAGTCTCTGAAGTAGTAGCCGGTGTAATCTGTCGGCTATTTAGAGAATTGGCCATATCCAAGGAGCCGATTTTAAAACAAACATCAGAAATATCTACCGGTTTGTGGTGGTCTGTTCTTTGTTAGTCTCAAGGATGTGTTCAAAAATAATACGAAAATCTTACACCAAGATGAATACTATACTAAAATCCCATTTTAGATTTTTTCAGACATTTTCAAACTATTTGGTTAGATTGTTAAAAATATACAGTAAATTCTTTTTTTTTTCTTGGTCAGAAATAGAACAGAAATAAAATTTACTATTTATAATGTGTGATGATGTTTCGGCCAATGTTCGGGGCTAAGACAATAAAATAAAAAAAATAGTATACATAAATATAAAAATACAGAAATAATACAAAATAAAAATAATATAAAGTTGAAATAATAAGTAATATTGGGTTGGAAGATACGAAAAGTCAGCAGCAAATGAAAAAAAAACAAACTTAAACGATATTATTATCATTCAAAATAACTTCCACCAGCTTCCATCATTTCTCCCAACGTCCAATTAAGTTTTTTTTTATTCCACCTGCTCGAAGAAACTTTTTGGCTTTGAAACAATAAACTCTAGAAATGTAAAATTTTACCTCGTTTTCATTTTCGGCATATTATGCAGTTAAAAAACTAATTTATTATGCAGGCAGACATGGTAAAACTTCAATTTCCAGATCAAGTAATATAAACTTTAACAGTCAGAGACAGTCAACTCATCTGACATTTCTCTAACTGACTACTATATTTTTCATATTTTATTGTTTCAAAGCCAAAAAGTTTCTTCGAACAAGAAACAGAAAAACCTTAGGAGAAATGCGCTTAAGATTTTCGCTAAAATCGTCTCAAAATATCTCCTTCTTCATCAAAAGTTCCTGAGGAGTTGAAATCGATAAAAATTGGGTATATTTTTAAAAATAAAAAACGAATATCAAAATCATCGAAAAGTATTATGAATTTTTTTAAACATGCAGAAAAAAAAATATGCCTACATACTTTTTTTCTAATTAATCATTTACAACATATTCATGGGTGTTATAAAAAATGATGTGCAATGCTAAACGTAAATTAGAAAAGGAATTAAAATAAATATTAATTCGAATTAAGAGAACGTTGATGACGAACGTGTAGGAATAATTTTTGGAACATTTCAAAACACGACCACCAGTTAAAGTTTAATATAAGTTAAAGCTTAAAATGGTCCTGATACAATCCTTCTTCAATTTATAGAAAAAGTATTTATTGAGGACCGTCAGCCAATAAGAAATAAAAATAACTGATTATCTTTTTAAAAATAAAATACTAAGCCTCGAGTAAAAAATAACGTTACACCGAAATAGGTTATTCGTTATAGATAAATGAAACAGGACATAGCGGAGTTATCCTTGGCTGAACTCCCACTCATCAAAGACCTTCAAGGCGCAACATGACGTCATCAAGTGGTTTCGGTTACAAAGCGGTTCCATAGTGTCACTATTAGGTTACAGTAACCGCATGAGTATAACTAGATTTTACCTCTTCAAACTTTGCTATAGTTTCAAGCTCCTTGTAAAACCAGAAATACAGTTCATCATCCCTCAAGTTTAAGATTTAACATGAAATAGACGCATACCCTACCATCAAAATTCTACCGATAAAAAAGAATAATAATAAATGGACAAACATAACAAGAAAAAATGGATAATCTAAATCAATTCCAGATAATTCTCCGATATTTTTTAGATGAATATGGTCCCGTGAGCTTGTTATAGCTAGCAACTGGTAGTTTCTGTATAAGTGTTTTTCTGAATATATATTTATCGTACAAAGTTGTAAACTTCAATTCTAAAAGTAAAAATAATATAATTTTAGATGTTTATGTTATCAAAAAACCAATAATAATACTTCATAATCCAATAATTCTGACATGATTTTTTTTTTTTCGTTTCCAATGACTCTATAATCTTAAAATTTTATCAAAAATGGTTCCAAGTTAAAAATCTCAATATGTTAATATCGAGGCTAAAAGGGATATAATTGAATTGTATAAGGCTGAAATTAATTCACCATAAAAAAACAAACATTTGGTGACTTAATTTCAACCTTATATAATTTAGCAATGTCAATAACTTTTTTACGATTGATCATCACATTTCTCCTATTTCCTCGTACTTATGGGAATCAGGAAGAAAATTTATTAAAGAAGATTCCCGATGTTCAAGGAGAAATGAATAGGAATGGCATAAAGAAAAGTATATTCCAAGGCTAAGTACGGCATACGCTATAAAACTGAACTCTTTGTTCCAAGTGTAAGGAAATTATTTATTATGACAATAACTGCGTAGCTAAAGTAAACTATAAACCTATACAGTAGGTATTACTATAGGCGAGTTTAATCGTTAATTGCCTACCTGTACTAGGTTGAAACGGAACATACGATTGCCGGCTAGTTGATGAGATCTCGGTTACACTGAGCGAATTTGCTAGACATTGGTAATAGCAAATAGCGAGTAAACTCTCCCTCTGAAACAAACTCTCAATCCAGAGACTACAAGTAATAATCTCATCTCTTTGACGCCTCATCTTCTTTGCCAGTAAGTACTAAGGTGCTTAACTAGTAAGTACTAAGGTGCTTAACTAGTCGCCCCAAACCATCCTTACTACCTGCGATCAGGAGTACCAACTTTCATTTTTATTTCCATAGCAAAACTACGCGGTGTAGTGGTATCGTTCATCGATAAAAACTATTAGGATACGAATAAAAAATGACTAATTTTATAAATTTATATAAATTTTAAACGGAATAAGTATAAGGAATGAGTATATAAAAAAATGATTAGGGATTGATAAATTATTTGCCACTTCTATAAATTTGTTTTATTGAAAACTAGTTTCGAATGTTATACATTCATCCTCAGTTCTAAAAACACACAAACAATTCAAAAATAAGCAATTCAAAATACAGTTTGGTATTATTATTCATATTAAATTAAATGTAATATAAATCAGTATTATAAAACATTTATGAATTATGAATTTAATTAAGACAAGAAATCAAATACATGTTGGTACTCACCAAGGTTTAAGTAGATTATATCAAACAGAAAAGTTTCGCACTGAAATAGCAATGAAAGAAAAATTCAAAAATAAGCAATTCAAAATATATATTTTGAATTGCTTATTCTTGAATTTTATTCTTGAACTGAGGATGAATGTATAACATTCGAAACTAGTTTTCAATAAAAACAAAATTATAGAAGTGGCAAATAATTTATCAATCCCTAATTAGATTGATCCTTCTATACCATCATGCGGATGTCAAATGAAAAAAAATTATTTTTAACAATAAAAATAAAACATAATTACAGTAACAGAGAGCCAAGCAATATTAAAAGAGAATTAAAACTACACATGAAAGCTTTCTTTTTAGTGATTCAGAAAATACTTTTTGGTTTATTATTTTCAATAATATACCTCTGTAATGAAACAAAAAAAAAAAAAAAAAAAAAAAAAAAATTCAGCCCCCGAACCCTCTAAATTTTTTTTTTTTTACATTTTATGTTTCGGGGTACGGATGATCCGTGGATTTTTTCTAAGATTACAGGACGGATTTTTTTGGGATATAGCCCCAAAGTCACAACTCATTCCAGCATGATACTCGGAATTCGACATTACTATTAAAGGTTTCATACGCTCATATCTCGTCCATTTGTTATGGAATCATTATACCGAAGACTTAAACAAAAAATTCAAATACATTTTTATAACTATCTATAAAAAATAAACCACCGTGTAATAATTTTCAGCGTTTTCCCCCTAAAATTATTTTAGTAAACAAAACAAATGGAATTATTAAATATTTCCCGTTAATGTGAATTAGATGTCTATTCTAAATTCAGTAAATGCATATCAGTATGACGAAAGCTGAAAGCCATCTTTAAAAAATTATCAGAGTTGTCATTACTATAATTTTAGATTATCTTTTTGGGAATATCTGATATTCCATGCTCGAATTTTAATGGCAACATTGTGAAATAAAAATACAGCAAACATACATATATATATATATATATATATATATATATATATATATATATATATATATATATATATATATATATATAATGTGTGTGTCAACATCCTGACCTATTTTGAACGTGGAGATGAATATGGAGCTTCTATTGGAGTATCATGCCCTGTAAAGATGTGCCACTGGTGGGCGGGCATATGGTGAGCACATGCTGGCGCTACGGAGAACCACAGCCTTCCTCTACAAGGGCACAAGAACCTTTTACGTAAATGTTTGATACTCCTTCCTGGTTGGTCTTTATGTGGATAGTGTAGCTCAACTAGTAATCATCAGGGCTAATTATAAGGTATTTACGAAGCTCTTAAGTTTACCCCTCAACATATAAAACATATCCAATCATTTGGGCCTATACCTGAGCCAACAATCTCATGCTCCTTGCCAACTAAATGATCGAGACTTACTTTCGAGAATTATTTCAAATTCTCTAAATTTTTTTTACACATGTCGAGCCAATTTAGTTACCGAGTCTTTCTCCTACAAAAAATTGCCTGAATTTCATAAAAACATAAATTTTCAAAAATCCCATAATTATCTTTAGTTAAACGTATACATGCGTGAATTGAATTTAAAAATTTAATTTAACATCTGAGAATGTACTCGCATATATACTTAATTGGTGGCCTGCTAGTGAAGTTAGCGTCTATAAATATTGAATCTAGGTGTAGTAGCCAGATGATTTCCATACCCGAACGAATGCCAAGAAATTTATGTTCTGTATGTTTACAAGTGCAGATTGAAGGAGTTTCATGTTGGCAAGTATGGGACGGAATGTACTTCAGTTGACATCCGCATGATGGTATAGAAGAATCAAATATAATTAGGGATTGATAAATTATTTGCCACTTCTATAATTTTGTTTTTATTGAAAACTAGTTTCGAATGTTATACATTCATCTTCAGTTCTAAAAACAAACAACAAGTTAAAAAAATAAGCAATTCAAAATATAGTTTGTTATTATTATACATATTAAATTAGATGTAATATAAATCAGTACTATAAAACATTTATGAATGTTTTCTAATACTGATTTATATTACATCTAATTTAATATATATAATAATACCAAACTATATTTTGAATTGCTTATTTTTTGAATTTGTTATGTGTGTTTAGAACTGAAGATGAATGTATAACATTCGAAACTAGTTTACAATAAAATTTTTTTATAGAAGTGGCAAATAATTTATCAATCCCTAATTGGAATGCACTTCCAAGGAGCCGTAACGTGGTCCTGGAAGGCAACCGACTACTACACTATGCTTCAATAATTATAGACATCAACTTCACTAATAATCCACCAATTATGTAGATATGCAAGAACATTCCGTACTTGAAAATCGGTTGAGCCATGCTCTGAATAAATCGCTAGATACTCTCAAATTTCTTTGGTATTTTTATGTTTAAAAACATTCACTGGATCCCAACGAATAATTTGAACCATTAAACTTGAAAATCGGTTGATCCGTTCGCTCAAAAATTCGTTAGATACCTACTTTTTATTTTATTTTTATTTATTGAACAATATTACAAGCTCCCACACTCAAGGGCAATGAGCATTAAGGCTGAAGTACCCGTTGAAACTGTATGTACAAACTATATATACAATAAAATAAATATAAAGAAAAATAAATTGATAAAATAAAGAACACTGGAGATAAATAAATGTATAATGTCAACAAAAGAAGAAAGAATGAAATAAAAAAAAAAAAATAAATAAATGAAAAAAAAATATTAAAAAATCTAGATTACATTCATACATATAGATACCTACTAACGGTAAAGCTAAACACACTGCCCTCCTTGTGGTTTTGCCGTAGTCTGGAAAAAATAGACATCTAGTCCAAAGGAAAATATTTAATAATTTAATTCGTTTTTGTTTACTAAGTTCATTTAGGGAACAAAAGTGGGAGAACGTACATACTTTATTTACACCCTTCTAAATCACAAGAAGAGTACCTTAATACAGTAAATAAAGGTATATGAAATTATTAATTTCAACCTAATTATTTTTAGAAGACTGGGGTACACCTATTTCAAAATCGATTTCTCGAGGAAGTATCGAGACACTTCACACCCCAGGGTGACGTTAAGCGATAGATGGTGGAGACCGTAATAAAATATTACACGGAACGTAAATTAAAATTTTTATAGAGGCAGTTTATTGTTTATAACCTCGAAGGCATGAAGGGAGTCCTTCGAGTTCGTAACGTAACGGCCAATGTCTCAATTACGAGCGATAATACCATCCACATTTTATTACCATTTTTTTTATTTTTAATTTCTTCTCCTTCTTCAGTTCTTTCATTCTTTGGTAAGAGTTGATCTATATTGGTAAGAAAATCATAGATCGTCAATAGCCGGTAATATTTTTTCTGTAAAAGGCCCGTTTACACGGTAATAGCAACCGCCATGTTTGCAAATTTCACAGCTATGGTGTAAACTCTAGGATAGATGCCATCTTGGTCGTAATCAGAATCTTATCTACCAATCAACCTAACCTACTTATACACTATTTGTTTCAATTATTTCTGAACTTGAAATTGATTGTATCCAACGTTAAACATGATTTAATTCTTAGAAGAGGAATAAAAACAACATAATTTAGTTACTATGGTGACCTATACAAATTGCGAATGTTCAGTCAGCTGTTCAAAATCCGCCATTTTTCCAACTGTTGCATGGCTTACTGTCAGCGTGTAGAGAAGGACATTCTTGTACTGTCACACAGTCGAGACAGTACTACCACGACTGAAAATATCACAATGGCAAAGCGAAAAAAGGCGAAATCCCCCCAAAGGTTTTCTCTAACACCAATTTAATTCGCATATACACCCTATAATTCAATTTGGAAGGGCTGTATAGGTGCGTAAAATCTTAAAAACCGTGAAAAAACTTTTTTCTAATTTTTTTTAAGAACGTTTTTATTAATTAAAATTGCCACAAAGCATGAGAAAATTTCAACATTTTAAGCGGAAAAACCCGCTAACACATATCTTATTCACCTACAGCAGACTTGTTCAATTCACAAATGGAGAGGAAAAAAAAGTATTTTACACTCAATTTTAACCTGTAAAACAAGTAATAAAATTGTTTAATCAGAGCTTAAAAAAAAATCGTGTTTGTAACCTCTATCACCAATCCATATGATCTCTGTATTAAATGTCGATATACCTTTTGATGTAAGTTTATTATGACCTTCAAGTAAAGTACCCCTTCCGGCTCTTCAATCTCAACCGAAATCTATTATATTATCTATATTGATATAAAAGTCTAATTTACCAAATTTGAGATGTTTTACATTATATTTTAATATGTTTTTTGATGAGTCTAATATGACCTTTAAATAAAGTACCACTTCCGGTGTGCCAATTATAACCAAAATTTTAAATGTTATTTATATTACTATGTAAGTCTTAAATACCAAATTTGAAAAGTTTTGCATTATATTTTAATATACTTTTTGATGAAAATCAATAATGACCTTTCAATAAAGGAGCACTTCCGGTAATCATGCAGTGATCAAAAAGGGAGTCTCACAACTATATTTTACAATAATACTATACTATAATAACGAACGTACAGACGTCACGACGAAAATAGTCAAAATGGATATTCCGTTGAAATCCAAAAATTTTCGCCATTACAATACTTTTTTTAATGCGTACAAGTTAGTAAAAGCATATCAACACGCCGAAATTATGCCTGAAATCTAACCCAACTTATAGGATATTGTTATGCCAAGAAGACAACCTTACATGCCAAATCTGACCAGAAAGGAGCCGCTGGAAGTTCCCAAATGTAGCGGGAAATATATATATATATATATATATATATATATATCAGGCATTCACAAGAGTACAAAAGTCTATTATAGTCGTGGAAAATACGACAATAATACATCAAAAACTCACTACAAAAGATTTACTCGGCTCGCCATCATCATACCATCATTATAAATGTATTCGGCTCACAATACACATGGGGGCGATCCCCCTTCAGGACAAATTTGTGGTTCTAACAAACAGAGCAAACATTTGCTTTAGCGAAATCGACTTATTGATTGGGCAAACTCACGTGCCGTAAACGGAAAAAAATACAAACAAATTGATATATGTATGTATGTATGTATGTATGTATGTATGTATGTATGTATATATATATATATATATATATATATATATATATATATATATATATATATATATATATATATATATATATATACAAATTTAATTTTTGATAAGGAAAAATCAGATTATTTTTACATTGATGACTCTTTATTTTATAAACACATAGAAACATGCGCGAAATGATGATATCATGGTTTAACATCCTATGAGAACCTTCAAGCGGGTCTCATACAATTTCTCAACACAATAATAACAAACAGCTATGGGAAAAATTCCCACAAGTTTCACGACGCGGAATATGGGAGGGGTAGAGCTTTCATCCGAAAATATCCTTCCTACAAAAGGTTCATAGCTTTTATGAAATGAAAAAACAAAAAAAAAAAACATATTTAATAAGAGATTTTAGTGCGTATAGATTTGGATTGAAGAATTTAAATGAGTTGTACCATTATGTGCATGAAATTAGTAACTTTGAAATCAGCTGTTAAATCTAAATTTGAAGACTATAAAACACAAAGAACCATACAGGAGTGGAACGTAAAGGGCAGAGTTATACGAAAATTATCCAATTGCCAATTTACGGCTTAATTTTTAGTCAAAAACACTGAATCATGGCTAATAACTAATTTTTTAGTCATTTTTTCAGTACCTTCAACGACTAAGGACTAAAAAATTATTCTGAAATTTAAGTTATTCACGATTAATATTTCAATTGCAGTCTTCGTAAACTACAAATTTATAATAAAACTTATATTTTGATGCGTTAAAATTTCTAATAGATATTATTCCTATATATATATATATATATATATATATATATATATATATATATATATATATTAATTATTTATTTTTCTGTTCATCTGCGACTTTAAATTTGCTGATTCTACATAATTATTTCAATAAGTAAAATGCTTCTTCACAACCTTTATCCTTATTTTAATTAATTAAATCTTATTTTTATCTCGAAGTGAAAATTAATTTTGAGTTTTTTATATTTCATGGATTTTGTGGTCAATAATTGGGTTATCGGAGGTCCCGTTTTGTCAAGCGTTCATTAGTTTTCGAAGATAATAATTATGGATTTCGTCATAATTCGATTAATTATTACTTTTAAAAGGTTTACAAAATTTACAAATTTTTTTTTTAGATTTAAAGAATTAACAAAATTCTTTACTAAAGGGATCGTTTATAAGATTATTAAGGACGAAAATCGCGAATTTATTATAAAATTTTTGATTGAGCATGCGCATTTAGATTTACAGTTAACATTGCTTCATACAAATATACACATTAAGGAGTTTATTATAAAATAAACCGATAGTATTTTCATAATAAGCCCCTTCGATAATCCAATAATGGACCTCAATATCGACAATATTCGATAAACCTTTATGTTCATACTCAAATAATAAAAATTTAACATTGATTTTTATTTTTTTGTTTTAAAATATATAAAAAATAAAATGATGTTACTTTTATTTCTCGCTGCCGAATATAAAAACCATATGATGATTTTTCCTTCATTCCGAGAGAAAAATAAGAGTTAATTTAAATCTCTGCCTTTATCCCGAAATTATTATATTTTACTCTTAATAAAAAAGCATTTATTATGGATTTGTTATAATTTTAAATAAATATTGTATTGCTTTTTGCGATCAGAAATTAAATTGAAGCAGTCGATTTTTATTCCATTAAATATTTATTTGAATAAATTTTTATTCAACTAATTTTTGATCCGATTAAAATATTAGTAAAATATTAGAAAATCAATGATTTAAACATTTATTCTGATTTTTAATCGGATAAAATTGTAATCGTTTTGAATAAACTTTTATTCGCGATTAAAAATTTTAGTCATTTTGTTTAGTGGGATAAAGTTACTTTTAACGACAGTTACTTTGTAAGCCTTTACAATCTTTTAAATAAATCGTGTCTCTCCAGAGAATGTGCAACAATTTATTGTTAAAACAACAATAAAAGTTTAATGAAGAACAAGGACCAATCATAATATAACTATTAAGATGCAATTATTTTTAGGGATTGATAAATTATTTGCCACTTCTATATATTTGTTGTAGTTGAAAACTAGTTTCGAATGTTATACATTCATCCTCAATTCTAAAAACAAACAAAAAATTCAAAAATAAGCAATTCAAAATATAGTTTGGTATTATTATACATATTAAATTAGATTAATATAAATCAGTATTATAAAACATTTATGAATTATGAATTTAATTAAGACAAGAAATCAAATACATGTTGGAACTCACCAAGGTTTAAATTGATTATATCAAACAAAAGATTGTACTGGTTTCTTCTCGCATTGTACTAACAATGAACGAGAGTTAGGTAGGATGTTTTTAGGTAAACGGTTGATGGGTCAGGGTTTTTCCAGTAATGCCGTTGAGTAATTGATTTTTATTTTATAGATGGGAATAAATTTAAGATTGGGCTATTGGAGATATTTATTTGGCCATTTAAGCAAAAATCTGGATTGGATTTGAAGGATTTTATTATTTCAAGTGCTTCATATATATTTAATTTGAGGCTGTTTTCAACGTGATGTATTAATGTAACTCCTGAGTCTTTGATGAATTTATGATTATTTTCATTTAAATTAATTGCAAAGTTGGAATTATCTGTCTTATTATTATATGCACGTAGATGTTCCTTTAGCGATCTTCTAGTTTTTCTCGTGTATTTGGCTTATATTGATCTAATTTAATATGTATAATTACAACGGCTAATTACTTTTATTATTACCCTAATTATTAAGTTCAGGGCATTCTTCCTGGTCTACTAAATACATTTACAATGAATGAATGAGGCTGTTCGAATTGAATACAATGTAAGGAACATCCTATTTATACACGTTGTTTTCAATTTCCTACCGAGGACTATAATATTGAACAACATAGCGAATCCGTCCGTAGAATAGAGTTTTCCTCAAGCTCAGTTATAAATATAGAGGGAATACTGCCCTAGAAATGATATCGAATCCTAACGGGAAAACCAAACGGAAAATTTCAACAATACACAGGAGCAGGAAAACGGGAGGGACAATGACATGAAAGGATTTCTCATGGCAACATTTATTCCTTCACAGTAAATACATAGTAACAATTTTATTCATAAATATTCATTTTTTCTATTAAATTATACTTTATTATTTTTTTTTTATTTTATACATATATGTATTTTTTTTTTCTTATCCCCCAAAATATTAACATTATCGAAATCCACAATAACGTGCTCGAGACAAGGAAGGTCCTTCTTTTGCCGAAGGCATTCTAAGGATGGCTCTTTAGCTCTCTGCTCTGTGCAGAGGTTGCTTCAGCGGGCAGATCCCCGTGTCCTTCCGACCAGTGAGAAGAGAGATCACACTGCTGGTTTTATTTTAAATACAATATTACAATATATACAATATATATATATTTTATATACATATACATACATATGTTTGTATATGTATATTAAAACCGAAATAATGGGAATGTTAATACTACCAATCAATTATTGAGAGCAATCGCAATAAAAATTATTTTTGTAAATAATTAACCAGTCAACTTCGATGACTTATTATTTTACTTTTATTATAATGTTTCAATCCAATATACAAATGTTTGTAATATTTTATTTGGTAAAAGCTCTATTTTAATTTCATTAATATTATCACGTCATTACATTTACAGTGAAAAATAACCACATTAGCTTGCTTTGTTTAGAAAGTTTCCACCAAATTTCTTTAAAAAAATTTATACAACTACACTACAAAAGAACGAAAGATCATACTTAAATGCAGCCCAGTGATAGCACATCTTAAATCAACAGTCTAAAAAGATTAACATTCTAATGGTAAGAGATTCTTGCATCTCTTTTCATTTACTATATCGCACCTGTCGTAGAATAAAGGTATAACTCAAAATTTGAAATTATTGAAAAATCATATTTAAAGTTTTTTTTTTTTTTACTTTTAAATACCTCTTTATTAAAACAAACTAACCTACGTAAGGTATTATGGTTCAGCATATTTTAATAAGAAGGTATGCAAGCAAATATCGATTTAAATTTTTATATAAAATATATCGATTACACTCCCCCCGCCCGATGTATCTTAATATCGATATTAAACCGATATTTTTTCAAAAACAAAAAAGGAGAAAAAAAATTCTACAAGAACGTTGGATTCGACAGATGAAGAAACGTAAAACATCGTGTGGTTTGTTCGTGTTGCTATCGTGTACGTGCTAATTAATCGATTACTTTATATAAATCTATATCGATTCTTTGTTGGCTCAGAACATAGCTAAATTGAGAAACAAACAAAGAGTGCAAAATCTTGAAACGATGGATAGGAGTCTTAATGGTTAAGTTTTAGGGATTGATAAATTATTTGCCACTTCTATAAATTTGTTTCATTGAAAACTAGTTTCGAATGTTATACATTCATCCTCAGTTCTAAAAACACACAAAAAATTCAAAAATAAGCAATTCAAAATATAGTTTGGTATTATTATACATATTAAATTAGATGTAATATAAATCAGTATTATAAAACATTTATGAATTATGAATTTAATTCAGACAAGAAATCAAATACATGTTGGTACTCACCAAGGTTTAAATGGATTACATCAAACTTTTCTGTTATATAAAATTATAAAAAAATAATTATTAAAATTATAATTTATCAATCCCTAATTAGATTGATCCTTCTATACAATCATGTCAACTGATTTATAGTTTTGTAGTTATCAGTAAATATTTATTCTCTCTTTTTGATTTTATGTGTATGTGTTGTTTTGTTTTTTTGTGTTTTTTTAAATGTTTGTCATAATGTGATGCTCGTGATTTGAAGTACAATAGCCATACAATGTCATAAGCCATGAAAGTCTTAAAATCAAAAAGTGTAATTATCCTTAAAAGGGGATGATTTCCGATCGAAGAGTGGATATTTTCTTCAAAAGGTAGTGTCAGCTCTGATTAAGTGATTCTTTTTTAGGAATGTGCTTCCTCTGTTCTGCATTTTATGTTTTCTGTCCGCATAATTCCTGAATTGGCGAAACGTTGACTGCTTATTTATTTATTACCAACCAATAAATACAAAAATACTACCACCAGAGCCTATACTTCGAACCCGAATAGATATAACTTTGAATCCGCACTCCTAGCCACCCCCTATCGCCTCTCAATAGAACCCTCTCAAGCCCAATCAGTGTCGCCAACCGCACCGACCTGGTCCGAACTAATTGCCCCGGACGGTCCGCGCCATTATCTTAACCGCAACTGGCGGGACGGCTTCCTCGTCGTGACGCAACGGTCCCGCTGTTCAATATACCATAACTGTCCTCCCATTACCTTCTTAGCCAATCAGGAGGACTGTCTCGGAGCTCTTTACGGTCGTCGACATGGGCCTCCCTTAATGGAATATTCAACACCTTCCAATGGATTGAAAACACCATTACGTAACGCCGAAAACAAAAAATAGAAATTGTCCATTAGTAGCGTGAAAATAGCGAAAAATGAAATGAATAAAAAATTTGCCAATGTCTAAAGAGTACAGCAGAAGTGAAGATCGTTTGATATTGCTGCCTAAGCTGAGTATATTTAATAAAGAGACGAACTTCTATAGTAACTTGCTTTGACCAAGCAGCGATAGTCGACAACAGACATCAATACCATCTTGTAATTTAAGTATATTACTAAATGTTTTGCGAATCAAATCCGAGGCTAAGTAAAAAAAAAATATTAGTTTCAACTTAGTTGAACTACGCGAACCGCGTGAGTTCGCCCTCCAACTGCAGCTAATTGTGGGCGACCCATATATATAGTAGTATTACTACAAATCGACATATTATTTTTAAAATCTTAAGCCCCAAAAATTCAAAATTTAGGTCTCAATTGATTTTGGAACGTAAACACCACCTCTGTCGATTCCCGCTCACTATATATCGGAAAAAAAAATTGGAAATGGTCTAAAAATCGAATATTGATGAATTGAGCAGCAAATACTAACGACCCTCAGTCGTCACTCAGGCCTTAACCAGTGCTAGAATCCTTTAAAATATATTGTAATTATAAAGGTTTTGTCACCTTAATAAACTCCTACTGTATAAAATAAAATAAAAAATAAAATATTGTTATTTGGGGAAAAATCGTTTCCTGTAAAGTTTACTAATTGGCGCTTACGCCTTTTTCAAAAAACGACGTCAATATACATAGCGTATAATCATTCTTTGCTTTAAATAAAATTTTGCGATATCGTTCATAAGTTGTTGCTCGTCGTAATTTACAATTTAATAAAATATTTTTAAAACCCAATCCCTGCATGTATTTCTAACATTAACCCCAGAAATTCTCTTTGCGCCAATTAGATTTTTTTTTTTTTACTACCTTTATTTTCAATTTATTTCTCTCATTGTCAGTAAATTATAGAACACGTAAAAATAAAGAAATATTGCTATATATCGATACAACAAATAATAGAAAATAAGAGGTTAAAAAGGAGTTTTAATTTATTGCCCTATAATTTATATATTTAGTAACAAATACAAAAATAATAAGAAATAAAATATAAAATAGATAGGGATCGAAAGGTAGTTTACCAAGGCACAAGGCGATATTTCATAAAACTCTATCAACTGTTATCGATATTTATCCCTAAAAATCGATTGAACTGAGTTTCGATACTATCGAGGTCGAATCCAGTTTTGTTTTCAACTCGAGCTAAGGAGTAGAGGTCGCAGAGCCAAGGATCTTTATCGCAATTTTTTTTTGTTCTGCTTTAAGAGGCTGCTATCTCCAGCGAGCGATCGGTTCCTGGAGGCCATCAAGATCGCCAAGTGGTAATACGATATCCCCTGTACACTTTTTGGCCTGGTTACGTCATACAAAAAGCACTTGTAGACTCGTTAATATTAACGGTGGAACTGCAGCACTCCCATTTCCATTTTATATTATAAAGAAGATTCAATATAATGAATCCTTTCTTCATACTTGTAAAATGTATAATCTTGAAGATAAATGCCAGTATCCATAAAACATGAAAAACTTTATAAAAAACATACAAAAATCTTTATATGGAACTGTGCGCTTCACAGTTTTACCAGAGAGTTTTGCTGTTGTGCGCATGCGCACATAGCCAGCTGCACTGAGAAAGAGCACTGTCGCTCTCACCGTGCCGACCATTGCGGGCTGGTGGAAGTTAAATTTATTTACACCGCGTGTGTTTTGCTTAAAAAACGAATAAAATACTCCTGTGTATGATGAAGTGTAGAATTAGATTGTTATCCAACTTCTTGCTATTTTATTTGATTAATTTTTTTTCTCGGTTTTTATTTAACAGACTTAACCATGGCATCGCATCCCCATCTTTTCGCGAGAATTAAAACAAGATGAATGAATTTCATTTTTAAATAAATTTATCTAGTATTAACTATAACAATTTATGTTATCATTTGTTAGAAATGTTTAATTTTGTTCTTTTAGGATTTTAACAAGTTTCTGAATACATTTTTTTTGTATACACGTTTGTTCCATTTTACACAATTCTAAAATATATAGGCTAAAAAATTTCTGGAGTGGTATCCCCACTAATTTTATCTACGAGCTGCCATTGCTGGTAGATGTAAGAATTTAAAAAATACACTTCTTATACATATAGTATGTAATATAGATGCGTGCAATATTCTATTTTAGGTATGATTTTATACTAAACATATTACTGATTGATATAAGATGAGGCGGATCCCCGGTCCGACTCCTTTTCGGCACCGGCTCTCCTATCTTCATCAAAGGTTGGCCTTACCTCTCAATGATGGGTGTGTACGGGCCGTTCCTGTAGGCCGTCCTGTCGCGGGTTCGATTCCTCGAGAGCGACTCCCCTTGGGAATGGTAGCTCCCGCTCCTGCGGATGTAGCCCCCCGCCCCCTCCCGATCGTAGAAATGACTAGATCTATCGAAACTGCTGCTCAGCTCCTCCGAGCCCCTGAAGAAAAAAAAATAATATTAGTAATAGCTTTTAAATAGCTATAAAAAAGAAAAAGAAAAGAAAAATGAATAAGATAAATGCCAAAGGACTCAATCAGATCCTTATGGGATATTAGTTTTAGTTTTTTACAAACAATTTCCCGAGAGCAATATTTTAGTTTTAAAATTGAGCGTCTCGCTCAGCCGTCACTGGCTTTCAATGCGAGTGATGCGGTTGAGAGAGAAACGCTAGGATCTCCTGGAGTCCTGTTTTTCCTTCCAAAAGTGAAATTGTACCATATATTTCAATACGTTTTATATGATTTATATTATTTTATTTAATTTTAATGTTTTTTTATTTATTTTTCTGTATTTATATATTTTATTGTAAATATGGTATGAGGGTTTACATTTCATTGTTAATAAAAACCTCGGAACTAAAAAAAACAACCAAAAGAACCGGTTAACCGAAGTAAAAAAAAACCGGTTTTCGGTTAAAATGGCCGGTTATACCCATCCCCATTGGAGTTCCGCGGTTTTCATAAACTGATGGAGTTGCGAGGTCATTACCTATCATCGATATAGCATTAGTAGCCGTTGTATTTAATTAAGGCAGGTTTTATTATTTCTAGATAAAAATTAACTAATAACAATTTTTTAAAATTAATATTCAATAGTCGCAAAATACTCATTTGACATAATTATGTGATTTTTTAAAGAGGAAAATAACTAATCTTAAAGAGTTCAATAAATAATCTTAAAGATAAATAAATAAATATATTAGTATAAATAAATAATCTTAAAGAGTCTTTTGCAGATTAGCCCCGTCAGTTATTTTTAAACTGGAAAAGTATCTGTTATAGAAAAGTATCAGTTATATTTGAATCGATGTTGTTATTTTGCTATTATACAAACATCTGTTAACAGATTCATTTAGTTAGCAAAATGAACTCCTTTAGCTTAGTCAGTTGACATCCGCATGATGGTATAGAAGGATCAATCTAATTAGGGATTGATAAATTATTTGCCACTTCTATAATTTTGTTTTTATTGAAAACTAGTTTCGAATTTTATACATTCATCTTCAGTTCTAAAAACACACAAAAATTCCAAAAATAAGCAATTCAAAATACAGTTTGGTATTATTATTCATATTAAATTAAATGTAATATAAATCAGTATTATAAAACATTTATGAATTATGAATTTAATTAAGACAAGAAATCAAATACATGTTGGTACTCACCAAGGTTTAAGTAAATTATATCAAACAGAAAAGTTTCGCACTGAAATAGCAATGAAAGAAAAGTGGGGTGTTTATAGGTAAACGGTTTAAGGGTCGGGGTTTTTCCAGTAATGCCGGTGAGTAATTGTTTTTTATTTTATAGATGGGAATAAATTTAAGATTTAAGGACTATTGGAGATATTTATTTGCCCCTTTAGGTTATACTCCAGTTTGAATAACGACGAGGGGGAAGCCTTTAAGTTTTATCAGGAAGCTGAAATATTCCATAAGGAGAGCTTCTGTAATAAAGGACACCTAATGAGTTCGTAGAAAGAAATGGTGCTTATGGTAGGTGGAGTTGTTATGCACGTTCGTATAGAAATGAGAAGGGAATATTATCCTATACATGGTTAGAGCATACAAGATTATCTTTAACCACTTCCAAATTATTTATTTATTCCTAGTGTGATGAATACACTACTACAAAGTACTATGCTAAAGAATTAGGTATGGCAAAACGTACTATAACGGATTGGAAGAATTATCTGCGGGATGTTTGTGCAAGCAACGTACTGAACAATCCAATCAAAATTATAGGGCATTAAAAAACTGTCGAGATTGATGAGTCATGCTTTTCTAAGCGGAAGTACAATCTTGGAAGGATATTTCCTCAACAATGGGTGTTTGGAGGCATATGCCGCGAGACGAAGGAATGCTTCCGGTACGCCGTCCCAGACAGGACCTCAGCAACTCTCTTGGAATACATTAAAGAAACAATTCTTCCAGGCACAACTATTATGTCTTATTTATGGAGATCATACAGAAATCTACAGAAAATTGCAGGAACGCATTAAAAACACCAGTCATAGATGCTAATACTGGAGCGCACACTCAAAGTGTAGAGTCAATGCGGGCTGCTGCCCGATAGAAGAAACAAGAAGGAATATGGCAGATCCAGAAATATGATGGACTCATATCTACGTGAATTTGTTTGGCGGAGAATAAACCACGGAAAAGATTTGTTTAAGACAATCTTACTAGAAATTAAATAGTTTTAGCCATATTAATAACTTAAAAAAAAAATGTGAATTAGATTAATTATAAGTAAAGCTTTCGATATCATATGTCAGTTGACATTCGTATGATGGTATAGAATTTTTTGTGAGTTTTTAGAACTGAGGATGAATGTATAACATTCGAAACTAGTTTTCAATAACACAAATTTATAGAAGTGGCAAATAATTTATCAAACCCCCATTAGATATCATATGTATTTCTTTAATCACGTAAAATAACAGGTTCCTATTAAAAATAACTAATCTGCAAAAGACCTAATAATGAATATTATCTTCAAAACTTAACAATAGATTTTCAAAAAGTTTTCATTTTGTCAGTTACCATGTTTTTAAGTACGAGTGCCTCAAATATTAAAAACAATAATTTATTTCTTTTTTTCTCAAGTAGTATAAGCCACGTAGAGGCCAATGCCATCTTAGTATCCAATAATTTATTTAAGAATAAAAAGTAAAAAATATATAAAATTCAAATCGAAGAGAATTAATGAAAAAATAATAATAAATAAAAGAAATATATTGAATATTTATCATAAAGAATATATGATTATAATATGTAATTATAATTGAAAACAAATTTAAATTACTATTAAATAAAAACCGTGGAGGTGGAAATATATTAACCATGTGATCAAAACACATGTAAAGCAATATCGGAAACTCAAAGCGAGAAAGTTGCTCACATCGCACAAATTAAACTAAAAATGTAAACCAAGTATTTAACATAATCCTCTTCCAAAATGGCAGTCAATTACAACATGAAATGTAGAAAGAAGAAATGGCGTTCAAGACGAAGATGGCAGCGATGAATTATTCAAGAAAACATTTTCAGGAGAAGTAGAAAGAAACTTTTTCTGGATAACAACAAATACAAAATATATTGCAGGATTACAAAAAATACAAAAAACTGGAATCCTACTATAGGGACGCATTCAACATCATGGGATATATTTTAAAACAGGAAGAAATTGTTGGAATATACGTTCCAGACAAGCATTGATGTGCACGAGAAATATATGAATACGAATGCCTAAAAGTGATTTTTTTTTTATAAATTCAATGGATTGATTTCGCAAAAACTACTTTAAAAAAGAAAAAAAAAAAAGGGAAACCGTTCGTAATAAAACAGTGAAACGGAAATATAAGTCTATATAAAGAAAATAATTTCAAAACATCAAGAGCATATCTGAAAACGTCTGTACTGCAAATTAAATTAGAAGAGGATTCTATAAAGGAAACTACAAACCGAACAGAATTGGGGGCAATATTACCGAAATACATCCAGTAAACCATTCCGATTATCAACCGACCAGAAGCTACCCTCAGGCAGGTAACACACGGAGGAATTATTCGTCATTACATCAAGTTTATCGAATACATCAACAACTTTTTGATTAATTGAGATTTAAAGTAATCGGGGGAGGAGGGGAGAGGAGGGGGGGAGGGAGAAAGAAGAAAAGATTTCTATGTACTCTACGATATAAAAATATAAACATTTTTTTACGTTTATTTATAAAGTAATAAATGTAACCTTTACCTGACAATTTTCTTGTACACGAAGGACTTCAACCTGACAGCGGGCATTTCGGACTCAGCTCACCCTCTAATGGAAGGAAACTCAAATAAGGTAAACAAACCGTACTCGCTAACTCGAAACGGAATTTGCAACAAAGTATATACTGTCAAAAAACACGAAATAATACTGTGCACCGAGCTAAGATGTAGTACAGATGTTTAGCGGGTAACCTAAACCATCTGGCCTCGCGAATGTCAAAGAACTTTCCGAATATCTCTTAAATGAAACTTCAATCTTGGATATATTCATTAAAATTTATTTTAAAACTGCGGTTTAGTCTCTCATTTTTAAATAAAAACAAATTCTTATGGTTCAAGAAGATTATGTTTAGGTATATCATTAATCGAAGAGAAAATATATAAGGTTATGCTAAGAGATTTGATTTCTTGCTACCTTCCAAATTTAAGTTTACAAAGGAATCATAGAGACAATTTTTTAATTTGTTTTCATAAAAGACTTCCGAGATTGCTAGTGGCTCTAAAATAAAATCATACAAACTACAATAATATACAGAATAATTAGTAAAATATAGTAATAGCTAAATTATGAATTCGTGTAAGGCCCAATTTTTGATTTATTAAAAAGATAAAATCAGCCTGTTTCTGTCTTTCTTTTTGGTTTATTATTTTCAGTAATAGGCCTTTGTAATCGACCAAGAAAAAAGTGTTTGTAACCACCCCTCAAAATTTGAGGTTTTACGTTTCAAGATACGTAGTAAATCGAAAGGTGGTGAAATTCTCTACAAAAGCAAAGAAAAATCATTTAAATCGGAGCAATATTAGCTGAGATATAGCGTAATGAACTTCGTAGACTAATTCTCCGGCGCGGCTGGTCATCGTGGCCCTAGGCCTCCTGACTTATCAGTTGGGCTTCTGACTTCTCGCCTCTCTCTACTTTATCCTTTCCTTGGATTATTTCTGCACTTCTTTTAGCTTCTAGGTCTTTCCTATTTCTTTTGTGCACATCCAATATTTTCCTCTGTACCATTTTACCCTCTGCATCAAATTTCTGTTCCTTTGGTGCATACTGCTTAATTTTTTTGCTGAACTTCGTAATTATCTTTTATAAAGTATTCTGCACATGATCCTTTCCCGAAACATTGTTTGATACTAATCATTGTATATTATTAATTACCAGATGGTTTTAATTTTGTAAGCCACTTTAAAAGGAGGGGTTTTTAGGGATGTTGGAAAAATAACAAAATACCCACACATTAAAAGAAATATATCTATGTTTGATCGATATTTTTAACTCGATATATCAGAATATCGATATTAGAATTTGAGTATCGGAAACCAAAATTTATTTCCAAAAAATATAAAAATGTCTACAAGGTCTATAAGTTTGAGATGTTTCATTCATTATTAATTCAATCGTGATTTTCTTTATTATTATTTTTTTTTTTAACGTTACGCAATTCATTTTTCTCTAATTCTTAGTAATGAATATTTTTAATAATAAATGTTACTTTGTACTCTGATAGAGTTTTCAGTAATTCGTTCAAAGATTGATTTTGTTCCTTCCTTTTTAATTTATTTTTTTTTTATGGTTATGTTTAAGCAATTTAATAATGTTTTATCTAGTTCCTAGTATGTATTTTTTTTTTTTTTTGACAAATGTTAATAAATTAATACATTTTTTTTTTTTGTGATAAGCTATTTATGAATATTTATGGACATATTAAAATAACAAATCTGAGCAGGGGCGTACTCAGAATTTTTTTCGGGAAGAATTTAATAAGATGGCAAGTAACCACCTAAATGTCTATATTTTCCAAATTGGGAGTAAGTTGTAAGGATAAGTACGAAAATTGGATCAAAAATTATTGTTAAAAAATACCAAAAATATTATTTCAAATACAAACTTTATTATTTTTCGTAATTTAGGAGGGGGTGTACCCCTCCCCCCTGCGTCCGCCACTGAATCTAAAGACTTATTAATTTACTATATAATATTCTGTCCTTCAATTCAATCTAAAAACCCAATTCTTCTTCTGCTTGCAAAGATTAAAAACTTAGAGGCCCGATTTATCGAAATATCGATATTTTTCAATGAAACATCGAACAACTATTTTGATATATTTGAAAATTCTCGATAACATATACAATCGAACCTCGATATATCAAACATGAACGTTCCTTAAAAAAAAATTCGATTTATAGAAAGATTGCAATTTTTCACCCTTTTCAGGCTAAAAACAATTATAACTATTCATTAAGTTAAAGCAAAATAAAACTGAACGATCAACGAGACATTCGAAAAATTGTACAAATCACATTTGTGATTGCAGATATTTTACAAATTAACATTTATAATTTTATAAGAATATGTATTAAAAATAAGCAAACATACATAAAAATGAATTCATTTAATTTTCGCGCAAAATAGCTTCTAATGTCATTTTCTGTATAACTCATCACCCAAGTCTTGTTTAGGAGCAATGTTCACAACAAGAAAGGCAAAGTTAAACTGAATTTATAAGAAAAATTTCACTCTATATTAGAGAATTTAGGTACTCCTGTGCTTCTTCTGAAAAAAAAAGATCTTCCATGAATTTTTATTGCTTTGCAAACCAGTGGAACATTTTTTTTTTCTTGTTAAATTATTACCCAATCTTATGTATGTAAACTAAAGGCTCTCTTTGATGACAGTCACATTTTATATTTTTTTAGAAGGGCGATATACAGAATATTTTTTGAATGAAAATTCAAAGTTAGTAAAAAATGTTCGATATGTTGAGATTTTCGATACATGGAAGTTCGATATACAGAGGATCATCTGTATATCGATATTTTTTTCAAAATCTCTAGCGTATCCTCCCTCTAGCAACTTTAACAATTCGATACTTCACAGTTGCCATGGCGATATGTTTCAAGCTCAGGTAATCGAATTAAAATATCGATAGCGTCTCTATCTTAGAGGATAATCGATTCACTTATCACACCACATCGCTGACGTTCGGATTGATTGATAAAGAATACATTAAAAAATAATCACAGGAATTTTGAAGCAGTATCTGTACAAAAGGAGATGACTTTATGTGAATTTTATGAATCAGACTCATCTAAAATTTCATGATCTAACTGTAAGCTGATACAGCTTTGTGGCTGCTCCATTAATACTGAAAGCTAACTGTAAGAAATATTAAGAACTGCGGGAATAAAACGAGAGAGCACAAAGGATCAAAGGATTTGAAATGTATTTTATCTCAGCTAACGATGACTCAGTTGATATAAAAAAATGTCTTTCTCTTTCAGTCACGTATAACATTCCTCACTAACTTTGCTTGAACAAAAGGATATTTAAAACAAAAACGCTTCAAATTATTATACGACGGTTTATAATTTCCATATAGTTGTAGTTAAAAAATATCTGGTGGGTCTATTCAGATAACTTTCCCAATAGCAAGCAGGCTCAGATGCCCAGGATTTATAAGAAAATAGTTTTTCTACTTAGTTATTTCCCCTATCCATGAACATGGTCTCTATTTAGTTTAAATGCCCAGTTTATGTTACTTCTAAAATCCTCTATGATATGTTAATCGATATGTTAATATGTTATCGATATGTTAATCAGGTACGTTTGATATAACTTGATTGACGTATACTTTGCTAGATGACGAACCTAATCATCCGGGAGCTAATACTATTATTATATATTTTTAAAAACTATAACTAAGGTTTTAAGTACAAGATGTCTAATCAGGTCTATATCAATTTAAATAATATTTAATATCTGGATAATTTAGTGGACAAAGAGATATATTATATCTTTTTATCTACAAAGTTATCCAGATGCAAAGATACTCAGCAGTAGTTTTTAAAATATTATTTTAATAAATTGTAAAATCGTAAATGATCAAACATTATGTACCTCATCAATATTTTCCTGTTATAGATTGATAGAAATTCATATCGACCCAGTAAAAAAATGGCAGATCACTTAGAAAATATCAGGAGGATACTTATATTTAAATTAGTGGAATAGAAACTAGTATTATTTGTAGAGCGTTACAATATATGTATACATTTCCCCCTCCTCCTCCCCCTTACCCAACCACCCTTCCTTCGTGATTCCTAATAGGCTTTTCGGGCCTAGTAGCTTCAACGGGTATGAACTCGTTGAACGTAAACTTTATTCTGGGACTAGGTCCTTCAAGAATAACCAGTATGTAAAGGAGATAAAAAAGAAAACAGAAAAAAATGTTTGGCAAAAGACTACATTAATAACAGTCAATTAATATTTACAATATTCCCGATCATAACATATAAGTAAAGAAAAAAAGAAAAATTCATCTGGTAAAAAAAATAAATGTAACTGTACTGACAAAAAAAAAAATGAATATGTAGAAGCTGGGGTGCGGTCGATGAATAAACACACAAAATAAGAAAAAAACTTATTATATTGTGTGCCTACATGTCGTCCTCTCTCTCTCTCTCTCTCTCTCTCTCTCTCTCTCTCTATATATATATATATATATATATATATATATATATATATATATATATATATATATATATATATAATATAACATAGATGTAAAGAAATACGTTTTTTTTTATAATTCTTAAAAAAATATATAATTTTTATTTATATATTATACTGTAGAGAAAATTTTATATTACATTTCTTGTCTTGTTTTATTGCTTTTTCGTGAGTGTTTTCCTTGAAATCAAAATTTAATAAAAAAAAACAAAAAAAAAAAAACTTTCAAGCAACAAAACCAAATGGCTTCTCTGAAAAAACAATGTATATATACAAAAAAAAACAACTTTACATATAAAAGGAAAAAAAAAACAGCGGCTTGTACTCTTGAGGTTCGTTGACCGTGTGGTTATTTGTCGGAAAGGTACAGACAGGATGTTCGAGGTCAGTAAAAAGTTAAAGATTTTTTCTATAGAATTTAGCATAAAATAAAAAACCTTGATATTTAATGTAACTCAGAAAGACGTGCAACTTATTCTAGTAAAAAAAATACAAAAAATAAATAAAACTCAAACTTAAAAAAAAAAATTAAACGCTATCCTCTCACCTATCGATCTAAAACTTAACATTGAGTGAGCATCTGATAAATACAAGACTTGAGTCACTATTTAATTTGTTAGAAATTCAAATGTTTCAGTCAGAATAACTCAAATTATTTTCACAGTTCAAACTGAACCAATACATAAAATATTAATATTGATGTGTACTATCAATATATACGCCCT
The DNA here is from genome assembly GCA_948150685.1 of Rhaphigaster nebulosa. Lineage (NCBI taxonomy): Eukaryota > Metazoa > Arthropoda > Insecta > Hemiptera > Pentatomidae > Rhaphigaster > Rhaphigaster nebulosa. The sequence goes on along the minus strand of OX411311.1, from coordinate 7,542,283 downwards.
AATGATCGGTATCAAGTAGAAAATTAAATTCACAAAATTGTTTAACGTAAACCATGATAATTAGTCAACTTATTTATACATAAATAACGATTTTTTTTTTATTATATTTATACGATTATACTATAATATTTATAGATTATAATATTTATACGAACGTCAGTTACCGGAACGTTTTTTTTTTTTTTTTTTTTTTTTTATATTTGTAATTTTAATTAATTTGATCATGATATGCCACATCATTAATTTTGATAAAACTTTGATTATTTTTTTGCATACACGTAAATACATATTTTTGTTCATTTCATTATGTACATGTGACTAAGTTAAACAATTTATATGTACTTTATGACACTGGCTTTTTCACTATGCATATACATACTATATTTATATAAATAAACAAACATGATTTTTTTTTACAAAGTTGTAGTTTTAGATCATCGTTTTCCTTATTATATATAAAAAAATAAATAAATAAAAAATAAATTAATTTATATACACACACATATATATATATATATATATATATATATATATATATATATATATATATATAAAATGAGCGAGTGAATTTCGATTATCCGAACCACCACTGACAACATTACAACATTAGTTCGGATAATCGACGCTCTACTGTATATATATATATATATATATATATATATATATATATATATATATATATATATAAAAGCGCGAATATAAGTATAATATATAATTAGCGAACCCCATTGAGAGGTTTGTAGCATACAAAATTAATTTCTTTGCCCCAGTGCCAAATTATAACGAGCCTCTCTACTCAGGCCAATAACAACATCTACAATAAATAATCTTTGTTGACAATATCAACATTTTTTTTCTTTATACACTACAAACAACAATATTCTTTTGCGTCCTTTAACTTAAGAGGTTTAGAAATGTGGACGAATGATTTAGAAAATTAAAAATTACGAAAAAATCTAATTGAGTATTATATACTCATAGTACCCATTCTCTCACCCGCCTTAAACCCCTACAATACAAAATAACGTTTAAAAATAACAACCTATAATATGTTTTTCAGTCTCATTTATTGCAGATATTTCCAAGAAACGAGTCTATCTTTTTTTATAATGATTCATGAATAAAAAAAAATATTGTTTTATAAATAATAATTATACTACTTCATAACCTTCTTCACACATTATACTAATTTCATGCACGGTTTCTTTGCTTATTCATCTGTTTCCATTCGATATATCGATATTTTTCCAGCTATTATCGGTAGATATCGAAATTTAGATTCGCGATATCGAAATCGTTTTATTTCAATATTCCAACCCGATCTTACCCAACAATTTTGCTTACTAAACAACGTTTTCACACAATAATCTCACACTTAATAAAAATTTTGTGCAGTCAAATTGCTTCCATGGATATGAAGTTGTCATGAAAACGACATGTACGCAAGTTGGACCCTTTTTCTTTTTATTTATGGTTATTACTCCGCTGCAACAGGCCCTAGCGTGTTGTTATAAAGCCTCCTCAATACAAGGTCTATCCAAGGCAAAGAGAATTTTCCAATAGTTTCTGTTTTATTTTTAATTTTTAATAGTAGTTCCTGAAATTAGCGCGTTCAAACAAATAAACTATTCAGCTTTATATATTAGTATATATTACTTTATAATATATAGTATATATAGGTGAGAGATTAAGTTTGTAAATAATATCCTTATAAAATGTAAACATAAGTGCAAGATCTATAATAGAATTAAACAAAATAATTCATAGTAACATTTTTTAAATCATACATTTTTACTTTTATTATTATTTTTTACTTTCCCTTACATATATATGAATATATAGTAAGGGGAAGTATTGCGATCGTGAAAATTTTCGAATTCGAGTTTTCAACGGAAATACATGTTTTAAGGTGCCCTGAGTCCAAGTAACCTAGTCTCGCAAAATGGTCTCTGTGTCTGAGTCTAGGTCTGAGGTCAAAACCGAAGAATCGTACGAAACTGAAACTAGGTATTTAAGATAGGTATATTCATGGGATGTTACAGCAAATTTTTTGTCCAAATCGATTAACCGGAAGTGCCACTTTATATAATCGATTTTACATTTTATACTATTTTCTCGAAAACGTCTCAAACGATATCGATGAATCTTTTCTAATGCCTTCTTCTTAAAGCCCTGTAACTTTTCAATTATGTAGTATATTACCGAGAAAAAGCAGAGAAAAAAGTTACGATGAAAAGAATATTTAATTTGCGCATAACTTAAAAAGTATGCATTTTATGGTAAATTATGTATAGAGTTGTATGAAAGGTAATTAAATTATCTAAAAATAAGAAACAGAGAATAATCAAAATCGGACCAATATTATCAAAGATACAGCGCATCGGACTAACCATAAGTGGCAATTATATCATGGATTTTACAATTTTTTTTTGGTTTTAATCCTCATTTCTCAGAGCTCGCTTTAAAACGTCATGAAACGAGGTAATTTAGTCGCTAGACTTGAGTCTAGTCTAGTGAGTATAAGACAACCTCTGTTCAAATTCTATCAAATGGTTTAAGAATGGCTCTTTCTTTTAACAGAAAGCTGTTTGGGTACGGCAGCGCGAGGACCATGGTTTGTCAGACACTTACGTAGAGACTAAGCAGCCTTAAAATGGAAGTTAGAACACAGTGCTGACCACGCTCTATTCCAAGAATATCGTGAGAATATCTACCAGTACTTGTTACGAGGTCATAATTGGCCTTTTACTGGATTATTTCATTTATTTTTTAATTCTCATCAATATATCCATGTTTATGCTTATGTTACAAATTGATAAGATTCCGTATAGTTCAAAAATTATATTAATTCAGGAAAAATTATTTCATAATCCAGAAAAATATTCCGTAAATGTAAAATAACTGGATGTTTGACCCGCCGAAAAAACAATCAACCGATTAAAGATTCGCTACCCTAACTACTCTCCAGCAGCTCTTACTTCTCCAGGACGGTCATCGAGAAGCGGAAGAACTGAGAGAAGAAGCGGCTCCCCGCGAAGAGAGAACGAAATTGGTCTATCAGTTCCAGCAAGAGGATGGTTACGAAACTAACAAAATCCTGTTAAATTATGTCAGCTCCGATCCAACGGTTTCAGCCTGAGACAAATTTGAACATAAAATCTTCTTCTGAGGGTAAATATAAATAAAGATGACGTAAGATGTACTATCTAAGTGTGCAAGTCTGAATTAATGTGATCTTGCAGTTTGAGGTGTTGATGTGCGAATTTGTAGAAACGTAGACTAGATTATTATTAGCTATTATTGGAGATTAAAAGCTGCTTAAAATCAATCATCAATTTACAGCTGCTTAGTGCTCTTGTGTTGTGCTAAAAAATCTGTAAGAACAGATTTAATTCTAGATTCAGGCAGATATTGGCAATTTTCGACAAAATGGCCATTGCAGAAACACCTCATATTACATTATAAAAGTTAAACATATCAATTTTATAAAAATATTTCTGAAAAATAAAATAAAATACATAGTAGGGATGTCAATATCGTTTTTTTTTTTTTTTTTGTGCCGAACAATTTTTTTTTCAGATTTTTTACATCATCTGTTATAATAGGGTTTTTTTCAAATCCAAAAACCATAGAAAAAAACCGATTGAAAATAAACATCCTACCTTTTACCCACATGCCTACATCTTTGGTAAAGTCACACCGTTACACAGGCTACTTAAAATTGCCGAACTCGAAACGTGAAAATATAAATAAAAACTAAACATGCAAAACGAATATTAATAAATTTTAAAGCTTTAGAGGCTGAAATAGAGCCATTATTCCATTTCATCCCACTTGAATAATAATTAATAAGAAAATTTGCAAAACATTCATTTTTTTTTTTTAAATTATAAAACTACACTTATACGCAAGGATTCTCACCGACTTTTTATCATGGTTAATAATGAAAGTGGCGTAATGTATTTGAGCCCATTAAAACAAGTTATTAAATAAAATTAAAAACTTGCACAACTAATAAACAAATTTACAAAGAATTCTCTCGAAAAAAACAAAACGAGATCAGCGGAATATACAAGTGATTTTGACCAGGCACACTAAGTACTGTCAAAGGTTTTTTTTAATTGGCCTAAATCGAAAGGCATTTATAATATAGAATTATATTATATTTAATTTAATATGAATAATAATACCAAACTGTATTTAAAATTGCTTATTTTTGAATTTATGTATGTTTTTATAACTGAAGATGAATGTATAACATTCGAAAATAGTTTTCAACAAAAACAAAATTATAGAAGTGGCAAATAATTTATCAATCCCTAATTAGATTGATCCTTCTATACCATCATACGTACAACTCAAAAGTACAAGTGGAAAGGTTAGTGTTGAGAGGTTACAAGTAACATATTTTCGTTAGATAATAATAATTAATTAATTTTTTTTTTGTACTTACTGTTTTGCAATGTAACTATTTTAAATGTTACGTGTTTCAACATTATAACAATGTTTTAACAAAATATAACAACAGTATAACATCTTGAACTTTACTTTAGAGATAAAGTAGAAAAGTACAAGCTAGCCTATGACGTACTACTCCTGTGACTAACACACAGTAAAATGTAAAAATACGATAACATTCATAATAGTTATATTAAAAATAGTAAATTAAAAAAAAAAAATTGAATAAAATTATTTTTAGGGATTGATAAATTATCTGCCACTTCTATAAATTTGTTTTATTGAAAACTAGTTTCGAATGTTATACATTCATCCTCAGTTCTAAAAACACATAAAAAATTCAAAAATAAGCAATTCAAAATATAGTTTGGTATTATTATACATATTAAATTTGATTATTATAAATCAATATTATAAAACATTTATGAATTATGAATTTAATTAAGACAAGAAATCAAATACATGTTGGTACTCACCAAGATTTAAACCAACATGTATTTGCTTTCTTGTCTTAATTAAATTCATAATTCATAAATGTTTTATAATACTGATTTATATTAATCAAATTTAATATTTACAATAATACCAAACTATATTTTGAATTACTTATTTTTGAATTTTTTGTGTGTTTTTAGAATTGAAGATGAATGTATAATATGCGAAACTAGTTTTCAATAAAACAAAATTATAGAAGTGGCAAATAATTTATCAATCCCTAATTAGATTGATCCTTCTATACCATCATGTGGATGTCAACTAAAAATTATTATTATTTAAAGACGATAAGAAACTTATAATTTCTAAAAACAAATCTTCCCACCTGTATTTTTACCGCTTCTGCTTACACTTTTGTATATTATTATGTTTGTATATTAATAATGCCTTGGTTTGCATTAATATGATTTTATGTTTTTTAAGTGGCGACTTCACATTACGAAGAGACGAATTTGGGTGTGAGAATCGTTTTTTTTAGGAGATATTGAGTCAAAGTTACCAAGATGCATCTAGTTCTTGTCGTATTGATAACGGCAATCCGTTTTCAGAGCGGTAAAGACTGACTGGTTCTTCCTCGACGCTGAGGACCATAAAGCTGGCTTTATAGTTTCCAATTTGTGTCGGGATGAAACAGCAAGAGGAGAAAAGAGACGTACTCTCTCTCCCTGAATACAGTAAGTGCACTCAGCTTTTAAAGCCTTACAGATCCCGTTACCTCCCTTCCAAAGAACTGTCGGGAATAACTTTTCAAACAACTAATAGCTTGTGTACAGTAACTTGCTACCAATATAGAAGCTCAACGTGAAGAATAATTATATAATAATACATACATGATTACACCACATATATGTTATTACAACCATAATGTAATGATTTTGTAAGGATATATTAATTTTTGATAGAAAAAATTCCTTTATTATTTTAATTTAATTTTTTTTTAGCTTTTGGTATAATAATTGTAAAACACTTTTCTATTTTTCCTCTATGTTAATAAATGACCGCGATATGGAAGTATGTTATCTCAAAACAGGTAATGGTATTGTCGAGTTTCGATTGGCATTCTAGGTTGATTCGGCAGTGACTTTACGTGACGGAAATGCAATGAACTTTGTCGCCACAATGATTAAATTTTTTTTTTTCATTATAAAAAATAACTAACTTGTGATGCGAGAAATAATTATAAATAATAATGACGTTTATCAAATAAAATCGTTTGAAAATTGTTCAATGATCAATCTAATTAGGGATTTGTAAATTATTTGCCACTTCTATAATTTTGTTTTATTGAAAACTAGTTTCGAATGTTATATATTCATCCTCAGTTCTAAAAATATTAAATTAGATTAATATAAATCAGTATTATAAAAAATTTATGAATTATGAATTTAATTAAGACAAGAAATCAAATACATGTTGGTACACACCAAGGTTTAAATGGATTATATCAAACAGAAAAGTTTGTACTGGTTTCTTCTCGCATTGAACTAACAATGAACAAAAGGTAGGTAGGATGTTTATGTCGGAGTTTTTCCAGTAATGGCGGTGAGTAATTGTTTTTTCTGTTATAGATGGGAATAAACTTAAGATTGGACTATTGGAGATATTTATTTGGTCATTTAAGCAAAAATCTGGATTGGATTTGAAGGATTTTATTATTTCAAGTGCTTCATATATATTTAATTTAAGGCTGTTTTCAACGTCATGTATTAATTTAACTCCTGAGTCTTTGATTAATTTATGTTGTTTTTTTTTCATTTAAATGAATTGCAATGTTGGAATTCTCTGTCTTATTATTATATGCAGGTATATGCTCCTTTAATCTCTGATTTAGCGATCTTCCAATTTTTTCCCGTGCATTTGGCTGGACAATCATTACAATTAGTATAGCTTTATTTCAGATTACATATTTTAAACATTATTGAATACTACTCTTCAAAGTAAAGTCCATTGTTTTCAACTACTTTCAACCATCTTTCCGCCAGTAATTGGATTTGATGCCGGTACCACTCTTTTGGTTTTGAGGCAGAGAACTCTACACATCCAATATTTACGTCCTCATAATTATAAGATCCGACCTTTTAAAGAATGAGCCATTGATCTAAACAAACCATAATTTGATGGTGAAACATCTGGGCAATACGCAGGATGAGGCAATGCGTTTACTCCTTGCAGTTCCGATAACTTTTCCTTGGTCAAACGAGAACGATGTGCAGGGGCATTGTCGTGTTGCAAAATGGCTTGGTTCCTGTTGACCAAAGCGGGGTACTTTGCATTCAAAACTGCATAAACTCTGTCTAGCTGTTCACAGTAAAGATTTGTGTCCCTACTATGGCCGATAAATCACGAGTAGTTGCATCTGGGTCCTGATTCGCACATTCAAGAAGAACGCCATAATGGCCACTCGAGTAATTAGATAGCGAAAATATTGAGGCATATAAAAATAAATAAATATATAAAAATACTGGCAGCTTTTTTGATTCAGCTTCAAACCTGGAATGAAGTGTAGCTGATACCATCTAGTAGTGGTTTAAGTAATTTTATAAATATATGCTTTTATATTCTGAAGTTACAACTTTTAATTTGACGCAACATTCCTTGTTTTTTCCCTTTACTCTTCAGTTATGAAACCCTAAGCATGATAAAATAAGGAAACATTAGATTAATGTGTTTCAAGCGACACAAAATTACATTTTAATCCAAGCAAAAGTTGTTAAAATATTTGACGATCAATAACGGAAGGAGGTGATTTCCAAGTGTCCACTATTGATAAAGATCTGATGTTTGGGGAAAGTAAGAAAAAATATATAAACTTTCATCAATTTAAATTTTATTAGTCATGAATTCAAAGAGAAATAGCTGGTGCAATACTGGATGCATTTTAAATCTCAAAACAACCAAAGAAACCAATGGGTCGAAAAATATAATGAAAATTTCCTTAACTGTGTCGACTACCGGTACATTTACCTTTTAAGTTATAATTTATTTAAACCCTATTATATTAAATTATAATATGTGCCTAGAAGTTTATTAATGCATTATTATATAGTATAAAGGAATATGTCAGATTTTATTCATTGTTTTTGTTTTTATTTTAAGTATTTCGGATTTCCCAATAATTAATCAACAAGCAATTAGCGCAGCGTTCACCTGATGTAGCCCACATTTGCCAGGGTACAAAGACAACACACACACTCACACTATAACAGGTGGTAGCCAAACACGTACCTGAGGCCCCAGTGACGCAATAATGCGGGTTGCGTCATTGCGGTGACGTCACGGGGGCAACGACCCGCCCCCCACCAGTGGCCCACTTTGCCAGCTGGACCCGTCCCCAAGATGGCCGGCCCCCGGGGGTTTCGGCGATATCGTTCCATCAGCGGAAGAATGGCATGTCCAAGGATGAGACAAGGCAACATCACTCACTGGCTCCAATCCAACTATATATAAATTATTCATAGCAACTGCATAGGAAATCACTCGGATTCTGTCTTATTTATGATTCATTATTATTATAATTATACAAATTTTATTATTTGTATAATAATTTGTATATTATACAAATAAATGAGTGATGGAATCCTAAAGTGAACAAATTAAATACAAATACTGCACCATTCATAAGAATATTCTAAAATATTTAGAAGACCGTCTCTAGCCATCAGAAATAATAAAAATATCTCTAAGGGATTTTCGCCAAAAACATTTTTAATTTTGAACTTTGTATAAAACTGTTATAAATGAGATTATGTTTAAACAGAGACATACGGACTAAAAATATGCAATCAAATATACACCATGAGTTTTTCAGCATAATAATTTAAATATGCAAGTAAGTTCAATTTAATATTAAAAGATCACGAAAAAAATCTGGTGTGGTGCGCGCGACATACAACTTTCTATTAACATCCTACTTGGACATACAATTTTAAAAGTTTCCATACAAAATACCATTATTTGACAAGGTTCTAACTGAAGAAAGTTATAAACTACTTTGTGTAGTTTATACATTTTATAAATGATCGCAGGTATGGATGGTATTTTATTTTTTAATCCCCACTTCTTATGCTAAATTCAAACCATATAAAGTAAAGAGGATATTGATAAATTTTATTGATAACGAAAAAAAACTTAAAAGTTCACATTTTCAAACTCGTTTTTCTTATAATTAATTTTCTTATTGGTTAGAGCAATTACAACATCAAACCAAACTACCGATATAGAAAATATTAATATATATATATATATATATATAAAGGATAGGACATATCGCACCCCAGGAAGAAAAATAACACAACTCAAACATGCAATATTTGAGAAAATTACTTAAAAAATACTAAACTTAAATTTAAATAGTGTAAATAAAACCTTTTAAATTTCAAGTCAGTATTTATGTCGTTAAATTACAATTTGAAATTTTAATGCTTTTTAGTATTTAAAAAAAACATCTATGCAAATAATTATTAAGCTAATGATCCATTTAAAATAATCGATATAACTATGACAAATTTAATTATGTCTAGTCTGTTAATTGATAATTACATTGAATGTAATAAATTTAATTGTCCTATTAATTATAATTGTCCGTGAATTATAAACTGCTAGAAAACTGTTACTATATTAGACAGTACTCTCTGACGCCCTCCTTTCCAGGCAGCCATTACGAGCTAATGATCCTCGCTGCAAGTGGAGCAACAACGGAACCACTCCTTCGCGAACGAACTCACAGGCGACGTTCGGTTCGATTAATCGAAAAACATTGTCTTCTCGAAGCCTAATCGATTGTACAGCCGGCACGATGCGACCGTGTCACCACCACAAAGGCCGAAGTAGTCGTGAGTCATTTTACCTCTGTCGCTAGTCGAAGGGAACTTATTGTCTTGTTACCAAGGGCTTTTGAACAACTAACATCGATTATACCGAAGAAGCTTGAAGATCGATCTAATTCCGACGAGACGAGAGTCGGTAAATGTGACAGTTGTGCAAGAGGACCCTCATCCATTGTGACTTATGTAACGCCGACGAAAGCAGTTCACCTTAGATTGTTGTTTGTCAGCTTCTATTCGAGTGATAGCAAACAACGTAACTTTTGGGCTATCAGCATGTCTACAACAGTCTATATTACATTTAAATGGATATAAAATAAAATTGGCATTAATGTAATTGAAAAATTTCCGCAAAAAATCGTGAGTATCTTTCTCAAATATTAGTAAACAGCTGATAAGTGAACGATAAAAATAAGACAGATAATTCCAACTTTGCAGTTCATTTAAATGGAAAAAAAATCATAAATTCATCAAAGACTCAGGAGTTAAATTAATATATCATGTTGAAAACAGCCTCAAATTAAATATATATGGAGCACTTGAAATAATAAAATCCTTCAAATCCAATCCAGATTTTTTCTTAAATGACCAAATAAATATTTCCAATAGTCCAATCTTAAATATATTCCCATCTATAACAGAAAAAACAATTACTGGGAAAACCCTGACCCTCAAACCGTTTACCTAAAAACATGCTACCTACCTTTCGTTCATTGTTATTTCAATACGAGAAGAAACCAGTACAAACTTTTCTGTTTAATATAATCTACTTAAATCTTAGTGAGTACCAACATGTATTTGATTTCTTGTCTTAATTAAATTCATAATTCATAAATGTTTTTTACTACTGATTTATATTACATCTAATTTAATATGTATGATAATACCAAACTATATTTTGAATTGCTTATTTTTGAATTTGTTGTGTGTTTTTAGAACTGAGGATGAATGTATAACATTCGAAACTAGTTTTCAATAAAACAAATTTATAGAAGTGGCAAATAATTTATCAATCCCTGATTAGATTGATCCTTCTATACCATCATGCGGATGTCAACTGAATAAGTGAACGTTTCGCGGAATCTGACATCAACCACAGAAAACCACATAAAAGAGAAATAGTATACCTCAACTCAACAGCCTAAAAAAAAGAATAAAAACTAGAGAAGTACATCAATTCAAAACAGTTAACAAAATACGATATACTATTGTAAGATGCTCTCTATCTCGTCTGTATTTATTATGTCCCGACTGAATTGACGAAACGTTAACTGGTTAGTTATTTACTGCTATTTGAGAGACTTGCCCTTCCTAAACGTATCATTTTTATTTCCCCGCCTAGTTTCTACAAACTGATGAATTTATTATTGGCTAGGCACAGCTTAACGATAATTACATATGGAATAATACGTACAGAAATATCCAATTATTTAAACTCTCAGTTCTCAGACTTACAAATGTATATGAAAATAAATTTTAATTCATAGTAAGCAGGTAAATAACAGACGCATATTTACAAAATAAAATCTTACAAACACAAATTTAGGGCTAAAAGAAATAAAAATTTAAACGTTAAGTTCTTTTTTGGTCTTCTGAAAATTAGCTATATCCACATTTTTTACTTCGACGATATATACGGCGACGATATATAATAGTATAACTATGTAATATAAACATATATATACATAGTACTCAGCTTTTTTATTAATCCTCTGACCGAAAAGTTCTATAAATAGCACCAAGAACGCTAATTATCAGAACAGATTCCTCAATAAATTAAGTTCATAGTTCACAAAACACGAGAACCTGTTATATCCTTGAAAAGGAGTTGGACGCGAGGCTAAATCGCAATCAGCGAAGTGAAAGCCGGTGAGCAAGGTGAGCTCTGGGTTTCGCAATGCCTAAGGATTCTACAATTTACACCTCTCATTTCCATTTAAGTCTCGTAACGAATCTTTAAGGCATTTATTCTCCATATATATATATATATATATATATATATATATATATATATATATATATATATATATATATATATATGTGTGTGAACAGCGTGTGCACGGAGGAGTGCTCCATTGGTACACAGGCACCTGCTAATAAGTTAGTCTTATATTTTTTATAGCCCATCACTGTTAAATTTTAACACAAAAATTGTTTAAAATACGTTTTAGACAGCAAATTTTTTTTTTTTTTGAAGAGTATGTTTCCAGGAGAGTAAAGAATATCCCCGGACTCTCCGTCCGACTGGGGAGTATAGAACGACCCCTAATGGTACTATGGTTCATGCCAGTGTTGCCAGGTCAGCCCTACATTTCCTCCCTAAATTCACCAACTTTAACCCTTAATTGATCTGGATTTTCCTCTAAATCCATCAACTTTAACTCTAAATGTTTAATTCTTATTTTTCTATTAGTATGACCAAAATTACTCCCTAGTATAAGATAAGGATAAATAATTAGAAAAAGTAAAAAATACCCCAGATGGTGAATAAATCAAGGAGTAAAAACCGCAAACCGGTAACACTGGTTCGTGCACTCACTAATAAAGGATGCTGCGCACGCTTATGATATATATCATAAATATCCACCTAAGCCAGGAATAGATGCTAGCCTTATAGTTGAAGTGGAGTGGAAATGCATCCATCATCTCTATGTATCGTGAAGCAGATAGAATCGATTGCCCTGAATCGAAGATAATATCAGTTCGTGCCAAGGTCGGGAAGAATCGATATTAGACAAGTACCAACGATTCAAGAGGGAGGGGGCTTCTTTCCCTCCTTCCAAGTATTTATATATGACGTTAAATTTGAGTCTGAGTGTATATTTGTTAGTAGTATGGAAATAAATTCAAATTCTATTTTTCTTCACTTTTATTTCTTCCATTCTCTTGCAGAAATTTAAATGTTCGTGATATTAAATTTAAATTTCTGCAAGAGAATGAAAGAAAAAATAAAGTGAAGAAAAATACAAACTTTTCTGTTTGATATAATCCATTGAAACCTTGGTGAGTACCTACATGTATTTGATTTATTATCTTAATTAAATTCATAATTCATAAATGTTTTATAATACTGATTTATATTGCATCTAATTTAATATGCATAATAATACCAAACTATATTTTGAATTGCTTATTTTTGAATTTTTTGTGTGTCCTTAGAACTGAGGATGAGTGTACAACATTCGAAAATAGTTTTCAGTAAAACAAATTTATAGAAGTGGCAAATAATTTATCAATCCCTAATTAGATTGATCCTTCTATACCATCATGCGGATGTCAACTGATTATTCGGGTAAGTTTGCTGATTTATTCTAAGCCAAATTATGGACATACCTGGTGTCTTTTAATTTTATTTGGCTTTCACCAAAAATTAGTATTTACCTAACTCTTCAATTATACTCTGTTGGTTAGATCTTCTTTTTTTTTTTTATAGAGGAACGCAAATTAACAAAAAAAAATAATAGTAATATATTCCTCTCCGAAGGGGAGCGAACGAATAATTTCGTCTAACTCAGAGGGGCAAGGAACTCCAATAGGCAATATCCAGGGTTAAACGAACTGAAAAATAGAGGGTGGGGAGAAAAAAAGATAAAGAAATTAAATGATGATAGCCAATTTTCTGCCAACCCTCCCCCTGCGGGTAAGGCCCGATATCAATCAATCGGAAGAACCTCCGATCGAGATTCGATATCAACGATAATCGATATAAAAGGTCCTGGTGAGGGAAGAATTTGGATATGAGGCACTGGTCACTAGGGAGTCTATCACCTCGGACAAACGAAGTAGAATTAAATACCGATATAATAAGAAAATATTAGCAATCGATATTTCTTAGTTTCAAAGATCGAGTTTTCAGAATAATGGCTGAACATTAGGGTAAGCGACAGTTCCATAGTACTACCGATGGCATTGCGCATTACACCCGTTTCTCCAAGAGTCTAATATTTTAGTCTCCTAACAAAAAAAAATTAAATACTTTTCTAGCAGCCATTTATTTTACAATTTTATATTATTATCCGTCTCACCTTCTCTCCTTCCTAGCTTATAAGTACGAGTATGCGTTTTTTTTAGTGCTGATTCACAAAATATTAATTACAAATTATCAATTATGAATACGTCGAACAATAGTATTTTAGGTGAATATTATTCGTAAATGAATCTCATAAAACTAACTCAAGCGAATATTTTTTTTTAAATTAACCAAAACATAAAATTTCATTGGAAATTTGCCGCCCGGGGCAAGTTTCTCTTTGCCTCATGCCCATAGATCCTTTAACTTCTTGATATGGAACCATAAAAATGTTTATGGATCCACCATAAAGTAATTTAAGCCTCCCCTTCACACGAAATCTCAATATGAATAAACTATTAAATCGATAGTATCGAAATCTGTCAAGGTGCGCTCACATCATAGCCAAACCTTGGCAAATCAAACGCGTAAAAGTGTAGTTTTGCTTGGCTCGGCTTGGCTTTGAATCTGATCCGGTTCTTGCGGGAAGCGCCACATCAGCGCTAGTGTTGCATCCACTTATTGGTGTATTTATATAAATTATATATTTATATACTTTTATTTTATATTTTTTAAAAGTTTCTTTATAAAATAAAAATATTTTAAACCGAAATTAACAGGTTGAAAGTTGAAATATTCGGGACAGTAGCTTGTGGATAGGTTAGTTTGCTAAGTTTCTGTAACCTCCTTTACATGTTTGCCGTTTGACTTGCCTAGGCTTGGCAAAGGTTTGAACGCACCTTCAGTTAATATTATCGAAACTATCTAATCATCGTCAATACTACTAAAAACTCATTCTGTGTTTCGGCTTTTTTTTTTAGAGGTCTCGTAACAGGTATGGTTGTTAAGTTAACAACACTTCACTTTAGCTAATGAGCAATACGGACAATCAGTGAATGCAACGATACCAACAGGGGCTTGCGATTGCATGTTCATGTTCACAAGCTCTTAGCGAAACATGTTTCACACAACATTACTCACAGAGCATCTAATCCAGACTTACATAACACATAATGGCAACCAGTGTCTAATCTTAATAGTGAAACACTCAAATGGGCCTGACGCGTTGGAACATCTTGAGTGTTTGCGGAAGGGGTGCGGTAGCACTATCGGCGCCTACGAAATTCGTTTACGTAAATTTACGAAACTCTTTCGTGAGAGAATAAACTGGAAGAATTTAACTAATAAAATTTAATTAGTTTTGAAGAAGAGGGATTTAAAAGTGTATATATACATCAGTATCAAATGATTGAATGGAATATTTTTAAATAAATAAGTATATCATTTTGATTAATTGTATTTTTTATACATTACAAAAAGGTAATGAAATCATATTATAGGAGCACAGTGCTGACTACACTTTCTTCTCAGCACAGTTCAAGAGGCATAATCACACTCGAAGGCCCTCCATGCGCAATAAATTTAAAGACTAAATTTATAATGCTTTAAAATCGAAAAATAATTTTAAACAATTAAATACAGATATAGAAGGCCATTTTAATATGAGACACTTCAGATAAAATAAAATGAATTAATCTGAGAGGGAATTTGATTGTAAGTAAGGCGATGTGAGACTGCTCTTGAAAAGAACACCTGAACCTACAGTACACGTGTTTGTACAGTTGCTCTTCCTACAAGCACAAACAACACCACTAGTCCTTCAATTGTCCAATGCACAACTTCGTAATACGCAGTCTTATCATCATATAATCACATATTACCATAGTAATACAATTTACTGAACATAGTAAATGTAATAAACTGGTGATCAACCATATTATAAATTATTGAATTGAATGTTCATCAGATTAACCGACGAGTTTATATAATTCCCAGATTGGTATGTCGAATATGAAAATTATCAATGATTAGAGCCAGTAGAATAAAGCGCAGTTTTTGTGTAGTTAAAACTAAATTTAACAGAAGTTCCTACCAACCGGTGGTTCGCGGAGGGTCCGATAGTACTTTCTGATAGGGATGTGAATAAAGAAAAAAAAAAATCGATATACATCTTATTGATATTTTCTTAATATATCGAAATAGTAGTTCAATATATCGATATATCGGGCCTCAATATTTTTTTATATCATAACAGAGCGTACATACATATCGATATTTCTTTGCTGATATAATTAAGATATTGTTTTTATAATATAGATATTTCAGTGCCATTATGATTAAGGTATTGTTTTTATAATATCGATATTTCTGTAGCGATATAATTAAGATATTAGGGATTGATAAATTATTTGCCACTTCTATAATTTTGTTTTATTGAAAACTAGTTTCGAATGTTATACATTCATCTTCAGTTCTAAAAACACATAAAAATTCGAATTTTAATTTTTGTGTGTTTTTAGAACTGAAGATGAATTTATAACATTCGAAACCACTTTTCAATAAAAACAAAATTACTGTAGTGGCAAATAATTTATCAATCCCTAATTAGATTGATTCTTCTATACCATCATGCGGATGTCTACTAATTAAGGTATTGTATTTATTAAGGTGCCGATATAATTATTAAGTCCATATCCAGTAGAATTTAAATATAAAGAAACAGGCTATCTCCTGATCTCCTTCCAATTCGTTAAGACACATGCCTCTCAAATTATTCGTTATGATCCCGTGAATGTTTTGAAACATTTTTAGCTCAAAATTCTGAAGAAATTTTATATTAAATGTGTTAAATCTATCCGTTTGAGGGTATCTAAAGATTTATAGAGAGAATAACAACCGATTTTTAAGTTTGATGGGTCAAATTACACGTTGTGATCCCGTGAATGTTTTGAAACAATGTGAGCTCAAAATACTAAAAACATATTTCATTATAATTTAAGTATTTTTGGCTTTTTATTGATATTTCTTATTATTTCGTTTATAAAAATATAAACCCTAACTAGGGAAATCAAGTTAAATCTTACAATATCATTCTTTCTAAGAGACGGAATGTACTTGCATATCAACTTAAAAACATTGGTGGGTTGTTAGTGAAGTTGACGCCCATGAATATTGAACCTTGGTGTAGTAGTCGGGTGCCTTCCACTATACGTTACGGTTCCTTACAAGTACATTCCATCCCGTTCATCAGTGCTTGGTGTTGAAGGCACCCGACTATAATATCAAGTTTCGATATTGATGGGCTTCATCAACTTCACTAACAACCCACCAATGCGCTTAAGTAGATATGCAGGTACATTCCGTCCCTTAGGACGAATAGATTTGCAAGAAATAAAATTTATTTCTGCAGTCAGGGTTTATATTTTTTTATTAAATTAAATTTTGTAAGAAACATTTACCATACGATAACCACTAGAATGCCTTACTAACATATGGCATTTTGCTTAGCTATTCTTTAATGTTACTATGAAATCAAGATATTAGAAATGGATCAATTCGGAGATTGGAGACCACATAAGTGTGATTTAGATAAAGCTGGACTGTCTCCTATCAAGGGTATAGATGATAAAAAACAGTCATACAATATACCTGAATTAGACGGTCTAAAAACAAAATTGGTCGGTTTGGATATTTCTCGAGGAGCTGTAGAATCAGGAGTCAAGGGTGCAGATGTAAAGGAGCAATCGACAAACATAGAAAAAAAACTGGGCCAAATCAAGAGAAAATTAGACACTATGGAAACAAAACTCAATTTGATATTGGCCAAGGTAGCCACTTGTTCGAAGAGGAAGACATAACCGTTCGAAGCCAATTCATATGAAGCTATTAGAGGACTTCTGAGGATGGAATTAACCCAGATCGTTATTATTATCATTAACGTTTAAATGTTTAAAGCTGATAACATTATCTATTAATGTTGTTCTAGAGTTTATAATAAACTTGATTATTTTCTTATTTTTCTTTATTAAACTTCATAACACGCAAAGATTAGCAATAGTGTTTACACCGTATTTTAAGAAGGAGATCTAGTGGTATATCTTTAATACATATAATGGTATATATTTTAACCTACAGCATTACTATTATTATTAATAATATATTGCACTGTGCCCCGCAGTTTCACCCACTTTAAATTTAGTGTAAGTCATAAAAAAACTAAATAACCTTTTATATAATAACCTATAAATATAAGTTCTGTTCGTTGTGAACAGTTTCAAGGAACAGGATTAAAATAATTATAAATTATTATAAACTGCAATAAAGTTTCACTTAAATAAGTTCTTTTTTTCCCCCTTGCTCTATTAAATTAAAAGTAACTCATAAAAAATAAAATAACCTTTTATATAATAGCCTATAAATATTATAAGCCTAGTTCATTGCGAAAATTTTCAAGGAACAGAATTAAAATAACAATAAATATTTATAAGCGGCAATAAATTCTTCCTCCCTCCCCCTTGCTCTGTTAAATTAAAAGTAACTCATAAAAAATAAAATAACCTTTTATATAATAGCCTATAAATATTATAAGCCTAGTTCATTGCGAAAATTTTCAAGGAACACGATTAAAATAACAATAAATGTTTATAAGCGGCAATAAGTTCTTCCTCCCTCCCCCTTGCTCTGTTAAATTAAAAGTAACTCATAAAAAATAAAATAACCTTTTATATAATAGCCTATAAATATTATAAGCCTAGTTCATTGCGAAAATTTTCAAGGAACAGAATTAAAATAACAATAAATATTTATAAGCGGCAATAAGTTCTTCCTCCCTCCCCCTTGCTCTGTTAAATTAAAAGTAACTCATAAAAAATAAAATAACCTTTTATATAATAGCCTATAAATATTATAAGCCTAGTTCATTGCGAAAATTTTCAAGGAACAGAATTAAAATAACAATAAATGTTTATAAGCGGCAATAAGTTCTTCCTCCCTCCCCCTTGCTCTGTTAAATTAAAAGTAACTCATAAAAAATAAAATAACCTTTTATATAATAGCCTATAAATATTATAAGCCTAGTTCATTGCGAAAATTTTCAAGGAACAGAATTAAAATAACAATAAATATTTATAAGCGGCAATAAATTCTTCCTCCCTCCCCCTTGCTCTGTTAAATTAAAAGTAACTCATAAAAAATAAAATAACCTTTTATATAATAGCCTATAAATATTATAAGCCTAGTTCATTGCGAAAATTTTCAAGGAACACGATTAAAATAACAATAAATGTTTATAAGCGGCAATAAGTTCTTCCTCCCTCCCCCTTGCTCTGTTAAATTAAAAGTAACTCATAAAAAATAAAATAACCTTTTATATAATAGCCTATAAATATTATAAGCCTAGTTCATTGCGAAAATTTTCAAGGAACAGAATTAAAATAACAATAAATATTTATAAGCGGCAATAAGTTCTTCCTCCCCCCCCCCTTGCTCTGTTAAATCAAAAGTAACTCATAAAAAATAAAATAACCTTTTATATAATAACCTATAAATATTATAAGCCTAGTTCATTGCGAAAATTTTCAAGGAACAGGATTAAAATAACAATAAATGTTTATAAGCGGCAATAAGTTCTTCCTCCCTCCCCCTTGCTCTGTTAAATTAAAAGTAACTCATAAAAAATAAAATAACCTTTTATATAATAGCCTATAAATATTATAAGCCTAGTTCATTGCGAAAATTTTCAAGGAACAGGATTAAAATAACAATAAATGTTTATAAGCGGCAATAAGTTCTTCCTCCCTCCCCCTTGCTCTGTTAAATTAAAAGTAACTCATAAAAAATAAAATAACCTTTTATATAATAGCCTATAAATATTATAAGCCTAGTTCATTGCGAAAATTTTCAAGGAACAGGATTAAAATAACAATAAATGTTTATAAGCGGCAATAAGTTCTTCCTCCCTCCCCCTTGCTCTGTTAAATTAAAAGTAACTCATAAAAAATAAAATAACCTTTTATATAATAGCCTATAAATATTATAAACCAAGTTAATTGCGAACATTTTTAAGGAACGGGATTAAAATAACAATAAATGTTTATAAGCGGCAATAAGTTCTTCCTCCCTCCCCCTTGCTCTGTTAAATTAAAAGTAACTCATAAAAAATAAAATAACCTTTTATATAATAGCCTATAAATATTATAAACCAAGTTAATTGCGAACATTTTTAAGGAACGGGATTAAAATAACAATAAATGTTTATAAGCGGCAATAAGTTCTTCCTCCCTCCCCCTTGCTCTGTTAAATTAAAAGTAACTCATAAAAAATAAAATAACCTTTTATATAATAGCCTATAAATATTATAAGCCTAGTTCATTGCGAAAATTTTCAAGGAACAGGATTAAAATAACAATAAATGTTTATAAGCGGCAATAAGTTCTTCCTCCCTCCCCCTTGCTCTGTTAAATTAAAAGTAACTCATAAAAAATAAAATAACCTTTTATATAATAGCCTATAAATATTATAAGCCTAGTTCATTGCGAAAATTTTCAAGGAACAGGATTAAAATAACAATAAATGTTTATAAGCGGCAATAAGTTCTTCCTCCCTCCCCCTTGCTCTGTTAAATTAAAAGTAACTCATAAAAAATAAAATAACCTTTTATATAATAGCCTATAAATATTATAAGCCTAGTTCATTGCGAAAATTTTCAAGGAACAGGATTAAAATAACAATAAATGTTTATAAGCGGCAATAAGTTCTTCCTCCCTCCCCCTTGCTCTGTTAAATTAAAAGTAACTCATAAAAAATAAAATAACCTTTTATATAATAGCCTATAAATATTATAAGCCTAGTTCATTGCGAAAATTTTCAAGGAACAGAATTAAAATAACAATAAATGTTTATAAGCGGCAATAAGTTCTTCCTCCCTCCCCCTTGCTCTGTTAAATTAAAAGTAACTCATAAAAAATAAAATAACCTTTTATATAATAGCCTATAAATATTATAAGCCTAGTTCATTGCGAAAATTTTCAAGGAACAGGATTAAAATAACAATAAATGTTTATAAGCGGCAATAAGTTCTTCCTCCCTCCCCCTTGCTCTGTTAAATTAAAAGTAACTCATAAAAAATAAAATAACCTTTTATATAATAGCCTATAAATATTATAAGCCTAGTTCATTGCGAAAATTTTCAAGGAACAGAATTAAAATAACAATAAATGTTTATAAGCGGCAATAAGTTCTTCCTCCCTCCCCCTTGCTCTGTTAAATTAAAAGTAACTCATAAAAAATAAAATAACCTTTTATATAATAGCCTATAAATATTATAAGCCTAGTTCATTGCGAAAATTTTCAAGGAACAGGATTAAAATAACAATAAATGTTTATAAGCGGCAATAAGTTCTTCCTCCCTCCCCCTTGCTCTGTTAAATTAAAAGTAACTCATAAAAAATAAAATAACCTTTTATATAATAGCCTATAAATATTATAAACCTAGTTCATTGCGAAAATTTTCAAGGAACAGGATTAAAATAACAATAAATGTTTATAAGCGGCAATAAGTTCTTCCTCCCTCCCCCTTGCTCTGTTAAATTAAAAGTAACTCATAAAAAATAAAATAACCTTTTATATAATAGCCTATAAATATTATAAGCCTAGTTCATTGCGAAAATTTTCAAGGAACAGGATTAAAATAACAATAAATGTTTATAAGCGGCAATAAGTTCTTCCTCCCTCCCCCTTGCTCTGTTAAATTAAAAGTAACTCATAAAAAATAAAATAACCTTTTATATAATAGCCTATAAATATTATAAGCCTAGTTCATTGCGAAAATTTTCAAGGAACAGAATTAAAATAACAATAAATGTTTATAAGCGGCAATAAGTTCTTCCTCCCTCCCCCTTGCTCTGTTAAATTAAAAGTAACTCATAAAAAATAAAATAACCTTTTATATAATAGCCTATAAATATTATAAGCCTAGTTCATTGCGAAAATTTTCAAGGAACAGGATTAAAATAACAATAAATGTTTATAAGCGGCAATAAGTTCTTCCTCCCTCCCCCTTGCTCTGTTAAATTAAAAGTAACTCATAAAAAATAAAATAACCTTTTATATAATAGCCTATAAATATTATAAGCCTAGTTCATTGCGAAAATTTTCAAGGAACAGGATTAAAATAACAATAAATGTTTATAAGCGGCAATAAGTTCTTCCTCCCTCCCCCTTGCTCTGTTAAATTAAAAGTAACTCATAAAAAATAAAATAACCTTTTATATAATAGCCTATAAATATTATAAGCCTAGTTCATTGCGAAAATTTTCAAGGAACAGAATTAAAATAACAATAAATGTTTATAAGCGGCAATAAGTTCTTCCTCCCTCCCCCTTGCTCTGTTAAATTAAAAGTAACTCATAAAAAATAAAATAACCTTTTATATAATAGCCTATAAATATTATAAGCCTAGTTCATTGCGAAAATTTTCAAGGAACAGGATTAAAATAACAATAAATGTTTATAAGCGGCAATAAGTTCTTCCTCCCTCCCCCTTGCTCTGTTAAATTAAAAGTAACTCATAAAAAATAAAATAACCTTTTATATAATAGCCTATAAATATTATAAGCCTAGTTCATTGCGAAAATTTTCAAGGAACAGAATTAAAATAACAATAAATGTTTATAAGCGGCAATAAGTTCTTCCTCCCTCCCCCTTGCTCTGTTAAATTAAAAGTAACTCATAAAAAATAAAATAACCTTTTATATAATAGCCTATAAATATTATAAGCCTAGTTCATTGCGAAAATTTTCAAGGAACAGGATTAAAATAACAATAAATGTTTATAAGCGGCAATAAGTTCTTCCTCCCTCCCCCTTGCTCTGTTAAATTAAAAGTAACTCATAAAAAATAAAATAACCTTTTATATAATAGCCTATAAATATTATAAGCCTAGTTCATTGCGAAAATTTTCAAGGAACAGAATTAAAATAACAATAAATGTTTATAAGCGGCAATAAGTTCTTCCTCCCTCCCCCTTGCTCTGTTAAATTAAAAGTAACTCATAAAAAATAAAATAACCTTTTATATAATAGCCTATAAATATTATAAGCCTAGTTCATTGCGAAAATTTTCAAGGAACAGGATTAAAATAACAATAAATGTTTATAAGCGGCAATAAGTTCTTCCTCCCTCCCCCTTGCTCTGTTAAATTAAAAGTAACTCATAAAAAATAAAATAACCTTTTATATAATAGCCTATAAATATTATAAGCCTAGTTCATTGCGAAAATTTTCAAGGAACAGGATTAAAATAACAATAAATGTTTATAAGCGGCAATAAGTTCTTCCTCCCTCCCCCTTGCTCTGTTAAATTAAAAGTAACTCATAAAAAATAAAATAACCTTTTATATAATAGCCTATAAATATTATAAGCCTAGTTCATTGCGAAAATTTTCAAGGAACACGATTAAAATAACAATAAATGTTTATAAGCGGCAATAAGTTCTTCCTCCCTCCCCCTTGCTCTGTTAAATTAAAAGTAACTCATAAAAAATAAAATAACCTTTTATATAATAGCCTATAAATATTATAAGCCTAGTTCATTGCGAAAATTTTCAAGGAACAGGATTAAAATAACAATAAATGTTTATAAGCGGCAATAAGTTCTTCCTCCCTCCCCCTTGCTCTGTTAAATTAAAAGTAACTCATAAAAAATAAAATAACCTTTTATATAATAGCCTATAAATATTATAAACCAAGTTCATTGCGAAAATTTTCAAGGAACACGATTAAAATAACAATAAATGTTTATAAGCGGCAATAAGTTCTTCCTCCCTCCCCCTTGCTCTGTTAAATTAAAAGTAACTCATAAAAAATAAAATAACCTTTTATATAATAGCCTATAAATATTATAAACCAAGTTAATTGCGAACATTTTTAAGGAACGGGATTAAAATAACAATAAATGTTTATAAGCGGCAATAAGTTCTTCCTCCCTCCCCCTTGCTCTGTTAAATTAAAAGTAACTCATAAAAAATAAAGTAACCTTTTATATAATAACCTATAAATATTATAAGTCCAGTTCGTTGTGAACATTTTCAAGGAACAGGATTAAAATAACAATAAATGTTTATAAACGGCAATAAATTCTTTCCCCCTCCCCCTTGTTCTGTTAAATTAAAAGTAACTCATAAAAAATAAAGTAACCTTTTATATAATAACCTATAAATATTATAAGCCTAGTTCATTGCGAACATTTTCAAGGAACAGGATTAAAATAACTATAAATTTTTATAAACTGCAATAAAGTTTCAATTAAATAAGCTTCACTTTTTTTCCAATTACTTTCGCATTTTATTTACAAAATAACGTTTTCACACAATACTCGTTAAAGATCGTGTATCCAATTTGCTTCCACTGGTATGAAGTTGTCATAATAACACATACGAATAGCATAAATTGTTCACATACTAGATTGTTACAAAAGTCCTTGTGCATGAACACAACCCTTTATTACAACTCTCATAATTATCCTATAAGAATGTTTTTTCTTACTATTTATGTCAATGCTTACTTTGACTAATCCTTTAATCTCTTGTGACTTGAGTTGGCTTTATGGGGTCATTTTCAATTTTAAAACGCACGTGCAATGTCAGAAGAAAAAATCGTGATTCGCAGTCTTTGGAGACATTACTGAAAAAAATGTTTAAGCGCAAAGGCAGCCGCCGAAGAAATTTATGCCGTAGAGAGAGAGTCAATTATCCATCGAAATACTGCCGCGCAACCCAGATCAGGTCGCCCATCGGTCGTTGATGATGACGTTCTTCTGGAATTAGTGAACCAGGACCCAGAAGCAACTACTCGTGATTAATCAGCCGTAGAAGGGACTCGAACCTTTACTGTGAACGGCTAGACAGAGCTTATGCAGATTAGAGTGCTAAGTACCCGCTTTGGTCAACAGAAACCAAGACATTTTGCTTTACGATAATGTCCCTGCAAATCGTTCTCGTTTGATCAAGAACATCAGTTTATGGTTTGTTTAGATCAATGACTTATTTTTTAAAAGGTAGGATCTTTGATAATTACGAGGACGTAAAAATTGGATGTGAAGAGTTCTTTGCCTCAAAACCAAAGGAGTGGTACCGGCATCAAATTTAATTATTGGCAGAAAGATGGGTGAAAGTAATTGAAAGCAATGGACTTTACTTTGAAGAGTAGTATTCAATAACGCTTAAAATATGTAATCTGAAATAAAGTTATACTAATGCACAAGAAGTTTTGTAACAGCCTAGTAGATAAACTGTATTAAATAATAATGGAAGGTTGGAATGATTGGAATTTGGATTTCGACATCGAAGACTAAACTTACTTGGTTCCTCCCGCATCCAATCCTTGCAATCCAAAATCCTTAGAAAAATCCTTAATGCTCCTTATTTTGTCACAAATAAAATTAATCACAAAGACCTCAATATCCCATTTGTTGCAGATTTACCAACCCTCTTGTTCGTAGCCCTTCATCCCCAAGTATTCCTGATAATCCTCTGAGGCGTCTGGCCACGGGACCTTCTAATTTAAAATAGTCATTGAAGTGCTACCAATGGGTGGTTCCTTCAAAAGTCATTCTCATGTCTTGTACTCTAACTTCACATTTACTTGTTGTATTATGTAATACAGTTGTAAATTTCAATAAAAAAAAAAAAAAAACCTTACTTGGGGTAAAATAAATTATGTGAACAAAATTAGAATACATTTTTCTTCATTTAAAGTTAAATATATAAACAAACAGTTTTATTTTTACCAGAAATATGTATTAAATTGTCCTGCATCGATATGAGAATTTATGAATTTAAAAAATAAATGAACAACCTCAGAATTTAGAATGCCCATCATTAATTTATATGTGACACAGACAAAAACGGATTCCACGATATGTTTTCCAGTTCCAGGACTAAAAAGGTATAATGAGCAATGCTCCAGAAATATCTACCTCGAGCTGGAGTCCTTCCAGAAAACGGAGTTCCCAAGGGCGGGCGACCAATTAGCCACGAATACTCCTCGAGTACAGCCTCATCAAGTTTTTCGACGATGTTCGTTTCAATACTTTATAATTAATAAATAATTAAAAATCATTGTAAAAAAAAAAGAATTGAATATCGTGATTTTTAATGAGTATTTATTGTTGGGGAACAGTCGACATAAAAACAAAACAGCCGAACCTTTGTATATCGAATCTCGCTATATCAAACTTTTTTTAGGAATCTTGAATTTTCATTAGAAAAAAATATTCTGTATATCGAATAAAATTTCTACATATCGAGAAAAAAATTCCCATTTAAAAAAATGTAAAATGTGATTGTCATCAAAAAGAGTCTTTAGTTTACGTTCATAAGAATGGGTAATAATTAATGAAGACAAAAAAAAATGTCCCACTGGTTTGGCAAAGCAATGGAAATTCAGAGAAGCAAAGGACAGAGATAAATTATCTGAATCTCTTCTCTAACATAGAATGAAATTTTCATTTTAAATTCAGTTTAACTTTGCCTTTCTTGTTGTGAACATTGCTCTTACACGTGACTTCGGTGATGAATTATACACAAATAGACATCAGAAGCTATTTTGCGCGAAAACAAACATAAATTAATTGTTATATATGTTTGCTTATTTTTAGTACATATCTTTATTAAATTATAAATGTACATTTTATAAATAAACTGCAACCACAGATGTAATTTGTACAAATTTTCAAATAAGTGTCATTGATCGTTCAGTTTTGTTTTTCTTTGACCCTAAAAAATTGCCTTAGTTACATCATTAACCCAAAATATTGATAATTCTTTAATTCTAATGAAATTCTGTAATTGTTTTTAGCCTGAAATTTGTGAAAAATTGAAATCTTTCTACATATCGGAATTTTCCATATATCGAATTTTTTTTTCTAGGAATCTTCTTGTTCGATATATCGAGGTTCGGCTCTATATATCGATAATTTTCAAATATATCAAAATAGTTGTTAGATATATCATTGAATAATATCGATATTTCCATATATCGTGGCATCGATGTTTTTAAATATTTGAAAGCAGAAGAAGAGGGATTTTACATTAAATTGAAGGGTAGGATGATATAAATTAATAAGTCTTTAGATTCAGTGGCGTACGCAAGGGGGGGGGGGCGAGGGCAGGGGGGAGGTACATACTTTCCGAAATTTTCTACAAATCGAAATTTTCATATATCGAATTTTTTTTTAGGAAACTTTATGTTCGATATACAGATGCTCGACTGTAATAAGTTTTGTTTAAAAAAATGAAATAATAAGAGCAAAAATAAAAATAAAATAACTGTTGGGTAATTATTACACTATTCCAAAACAAAACCTTTAGACTCTCATATAACAATAAACAACTAACCAGTCAACGTTTCGTCAATTCAGGTATCATCAGAACAGAAAAAGATGGGATGAGATAAATGGAAACCTGAGATAGCACATCCCATTTTAACAGTCTAAATAAGACTGACCAAATAGAGACAGTAAAGATTAACAACCGTCACCAGCGGGGCAAAGGACGTGACGATTAACCGAACAGATGACAGAAATACCTTAACATAAAAATAGGGATCAATTGAATCTAACTATAGTACAAACATACATTAAATACGTTTTTTATAAGTTTGTAATATTAAAAAAAATTGTATGTGTTGTTACAAACGATTAAAAAACAATAACTCATTGGAATTACTGCGAAAACCCCGTCCCCTAAACCGTACCACTTACCTACAAACACCTCACCTTTCTTCCATTACTAGTTCAGTGCGAGAACAAACCAATGCAACCTTTTCGGTTTGATAAAATCTATTTAAACCTTGTTGAGTACCAACATACATTTGATCTATCTTAATTAAATTCATAATTCATAAATGCTTTCTATATAATACTAATTTATATTACATTTAATTTAATATATATAATAATACCAAACTGTATTTTGAATATATTATTTATGAATTTTTGTGAGTTTTTAGAACTGAAGAGGAATGTACAACATTCGAAACTAGTTTTCAATAAAAACAAAATTATCGAAGTGGCGAATAATCTACCAATCCCTAATTAAGAACAATTTGTATTAAATAACTAAAGAAAAGTGAGTCAATAACGGACACTATGAGAAAAAGAAGAGTTGCCTTTTTCTACCACGTATCAAGATTACCAGAAACCAGGCTAGTGAAACAAATATTCAACTACTTCTGAAAAACTAAAATAAAGAACAACTGATTTAATAAAGAAGTCCAGGATGATTTGGAAGAGTTAGGTATAACAATGCAACGAATTGAAGGCAGAGGAGAGAAGAGGATTCTGAGGAACAGAGAAACAAGACTTAAATTAAAAACATTTGAACGAAAACAATACGCCATCAGTGACGAAGAAAGAATGAAGAAGTTTTGGGAGCAGAAGAGGAATCCGAAAGTCAAATTTCTAGCTAATACTCCGAAGACTTAAATGTATAAAGACTGATTAAAATGCTCCAATGTTGGCGTAAACAATGAAAAAAAACTAAAAACGACTTATAATAATAAAAAACAAACATGTATTTAACTGATAATGTAATTAACGGTTATAAAGTGATAATGTAATTAACGGTTATAAAGTGATAACTGAGTTTGAAAATAATCGGTTATTATCTGTAAAATTTATTAGTTCATAATTTTCTTAGGATCCTCTTTTCTCGTTCTCGTTCCTTTATTCTCCGTTGAACAATAATTCCCAGATTTTGAGCCTATGAATGTAATTAACTTATATTAAATTAACTTATTAATGGTGTGTATGTTATTAAATAATTCTTTGTACTGATGTACGTTACATATTTTTTTTTTTTATTAAATTTTCTCTTACTGTTCTAGTAACAGTAATTTTAACTTTAACGCTTACGTAGCACTTCCCGCAAGAACCGGATCGGACACAAGCACAAACAAGCCTAGGCAAACTACCCCGTTTACTCGTTTTATTTCACAAGTAGTGTATTAGGTGTCATTAATTAATCTCTATTATTATAATAACTTGCTGGGTTTTATATTATTTTATTTTTTTTTTTTTAATTATAGTTTATGATCACAGTTCAAAATTAAAAATCGACTCTTTTGAGAGTATCATATCAAGATACAAATTTTAATACTATGTAAATATTTTAAATAAATTAAAAAACAATATAAACCAGCCAAGCTTAAAATGCGCCAATGCAATTTTACCTGATGCACCTGCGTTGGTGCGTTTCGAGAGGCCCATGCGATCTCCTTTCACTTCCATGCAACTTTCGCCCGATGCAGAAATAGAAAGTCGTCCGGAAGATTCATAGAACATGAAATTTGAAGTATCGAATAAATATTAAATGGTTCTCGTCAAAATGAATTTCATAAAACAGCTTTCCATATTAGATCAAGTTGATAATTCAATATTAACACAGCGAAATGAAACGAAATAAGATTTTTTTTTTTATATTAATACGAAATTCGATCAGACTAAATGGATTAAATCTATCAGAATGTTTGTTTTATTAATGATAAATGTACCTATGTTCATTTTATGTATATTTTATTTGTAGAATAATATACTTGACATATATAGATATTTTTTGTCTCAATATAAAACTAATTCAATTCCTTATAATTGAAACTGTTGCATAATTACAAAAAATGAATTGTAAGATTAAAATGATACACAATAGCTACTCTTGAAAAGCCCTTAGAAAAAAAGTATATTTCTTGTTTTATTAAAAAAATTTTTGATCGTCTAGGGCGAAAGTACTTTCATAATAGACTGTAAATATTGTCAGTTGACTCTTGTTAAACTCATGACCCTCTGGGATTTTAGTTGAGGCATTACTTAAAAATTTCCAATATGATCTGATGGTAAATTATACACGAAAGAAAATATACGACCTTATCATCAGGAGTCAATAATACTTGGACTGAACTCTATTAATAAAGAAAGTAAACAATATACATAAACTAATACGTGTAGGTAGGTACATAACCATAAACAAAGAGTGTAAACCACAGTGGAAATTCTAATATAATCGATATAGCAAAGATTATCGTGAACATATTACACTTAAATTAGTTGTTAATTTTTCTATAAATAAAATTATATAATGAACCTTCGTAATCGACCAAAAAAAAAATTTTAATTCCACTTAAAATTTGAGTTATACGTTTCAAGGCAGATAAAACCGTTTGCTTATTTTATATATATATATATATATATATATATATATATATATATATATATATATATATATTTTATATTTGGCAAGTCACTCAAGGATAATTCTCAGAACTCGACATTACCATCAGTCGTTTTGTCCACAAATGGCCACCGATTAAAAGTTTGATACGCCAATATCTCAATAATTTGTGAAGAAATAAAAAAATAAATTGTGTTGTTGGAATCATTATACCAAATGTTAAATTTTTTTTTTTTATTTTTATTGGTATATAATCTTTTGGAATTAATTAACTACAATTTAATAATTTGCAGTTTTTTTTAAATATCATACCAGTAAATACAGAATGGAAATTTTATCAGAAAATTTAGTTTTTCGAGGTCTATTGTGTTGGCACGACAGATCCTCGAGATATGCTGATATTGTCGCATTCCCAAGGACTAGAAGGACATCATTGGATATAGATCCGACCGTACGATATGAGGGAAACGATCCCAATCAAGCAGGTGGAGTAAGAAGAAGAAAAAAAGCCATATATGAGAAATGTATCCCTTTCCTTAAAAGAAAAATTCCGCGAGAACTTCGGAGAGAAAGAGTTCACCGTGAGAGACCTCTGGTTTGGGTCTCGCGGAACAATACAATTAGAAGGCCTAGGAGCTACTGTTGGGAATATTGCGATGTTGGAGAATATTACTCTGGACTCCCGGGGATTATACACCATCACCTGCATGGTAAACAGATTGGTCTATTTATCATTTTGGATTTTTGTTGGTTTTTTTTTTAGTTTTTTATTTCTATATTTATATATATTTTTTCCTGTGCTTATGGTTTATATATGTGTGCGTCGAAATTTTGATATAGGATTAATTCCATAAGTTTTCAAATTATCTAGAAGTTATATGCTAGATTAGGAAAGAGTTGATTTAAAACTGGAAAATAAAATTGTGTAGACATGAGAAAATAGTTAGATGAATTAAAGTAAACAAGAAATAGAAAAAAATGTAATTTAATCGAATGAAGGTGAAAATACTATGAATTATGTAGATAAATGATAATAGAGAAAAGGAAGAAAAGAAATATAAAATGTGTATATATAATGTCCAACTAAAGATTGATTACTACGCTATGTGTTGTAGCAACCCAACGTATTTGGGGAGCATTGATGTTCAATAAATCATTTCTCTCTAGTACAAGGTTGAATGAGAATCGGTTATTTTGTTAATCCAATCTTTATACCACTTGATATTATTATATATATATATATATATAGGACAGATTGAACAAGCAGATCTTTGACATGGTGATAAAACTTAAAAACATCAAAGGATACCCCGAGCAGATAAAGGAAGAAATAGAGAAATTGGGGATCACAGAAGAGGACTACTAGGACAGAGAGAAATTTAGAAGGATGATAGATGGAAAGAAGGCCCTTGCGGTGGGGAGGAGAAGAGGGGAAGGAAGGTGGACAGAGGAGCGTAGAAGGGAAATGGCGGAAAAGATGAGGAAGGTGTGGGCTGTAAGAAAAAAAGAAAAATGAAAGCCATGCTATGATATACGCGTGGTCCTTAGTTGGCCTTTGTCGCGATAAATAAATATACATATATATATATATATATATATATATATATATATATATATATATATATATATATACAATAAATAAAACGAGTTAAAAACTAGTGAATATAAATTATTTAAACAAGGAATAAAATTATGGAGATTCTCTTCTAGCCGTCATCGTAAAAGGTGTTCCACAAATTGCATTGACAATGAAACGTCCTAAATGGTAATAAAGATTCGATAGAGATTCCAAAGCAAAACACTACTTGCTGGCCCGGGAGTTAGATAACCAGTGACGAAGAATTACTACACTCGTAAATGACTGACTGAAACGGGTTGAATATAATTGAGTCGTTCCCAACCTGAGGGGGGAGGGTCATAAAGCTAAACAGTAAACGGTTTATTGTCGATTGCCGGGCTACAATCGACCCAAACATCGATTATCACTACTCCACTACAGCTCATTACCGTTTAGCACCACATCCAGAAAGCGATAAAATGTTTGATAGTAAAGAAAAAAAAAAAATTTGCAGAGAACAACTGGCGATAATATTAACTAACCAGTAAACGTTTAACCTATTCCGGCATTATCAGGAAAGAAAAAGATAAGAGCATATAAATGCAGACCAGAGATAGCACATCTCACATCAATATATAAAAATACTGGAGTACATCTAAATAGAAAGACTATATCATTATATTATTCTAGCTGTGCCTCGCAATTTCACTCGCGTTAAATTCTGATTAATGCCTAAAATGCAAAATAACCTTTTAAATAATCTGTAATATGCCAAAACGGCAATAATTTTCAGATTTTCAAACTTTTTTCTCCTTATACTCACCTATTTATAAAATAATGGCTCAACTTGTGAGAAATCGATCGTTGTAGATAAATCAATGAAATTAATTAATCACCTTGTCTATGCCTAAAATAAATGTCAAAATGGAATTTTTTTTTATTATTAATTTAAATAAAATATTTGTAATATTTCTTTCGTTTTATTATTTTTTTTTTTAAACTGGCGAAAAAACAAAACTTTATTAAGTATATCGTCCAGTAGTAAAGTCGCTGGGCTCATATAAATAGAATCCTAATCAAGATCAAAATAGTTTTGAATTGGTCCAAACTGGAAAATTTTTCCATTGCTCAACTTAATCGTCCAGTTGTATTCCTGACACAGAATAATACAGTATCATACTTTCCATATTCCCATATAAATACGCAAATTAATAGATAGTATTTTCTTGTTTTATTTTATGCAACTTAATTGATTATATTGTTTAATGATAATATGTGATAAATCATTTTTAATTGTCATAATTAATATTAACTTAGGGCATAAATGGAAAATTCCAAACAAGAAGCCAAGAGTCTCAGAAATAACAGAAAAAAAAAATCATCTGTCGATATTTCGCCAATTCAGGCATCATCAGGATAGAAGAAGAGAAAGAAAAAAATAAAGAAAGAAAAAAAAACCTATATATAGAACAAAGTGTCTCACATCTCACATCCATAGTCAAAAAATACACTAGCCAAAGATAGAGGTTACCATGACAACAGCTGGGAAAAGTTAAAATACAAACAGCTGATTATAAAGAAAATTAAATAAAAGGAAATACTCACACTAAAACATAACTTAAAAAAAAAATAAAATAACATTTTACATATTAAATTATTGCGAAATTCGATCCAAATCTTAATTTTATTTATTTTTGTTTTTATTATTTTTTAGTGATTAGCTTGTATAGTTGGACTTGGCCGAGATTGGACTTCATTGCATTGTATGCATTTTAACATAGTTTTTGAAATAGATGTATGGTATACAGGTTGTTATGTTGTAAATAAACTGAATAGAAGGGCCTTTTCCCTTATCTGCCAACTGTATTGGGAGTGCAGTGCGGTATGAACCGATATCGGTCAATCTTCGATAGTCGACCTAGTTCAAAGTATACCATACTTATACCATATAACCGTATACCATATTACACCATAGTTGAGGCAGACATCACCTTGTCCTGCATTGCCTTTATAAATAATAATAATCATAATAAAAATAATAAAGGGCCTTTTCAAAGATGTCTGAGGATGGCTTAAAGGCCGAAACGTAGCATCTAAATAAAAGAACTTGTGAAGAAATATTTTAAGCCGGCATTTATTTAATATGTACTGAACATTAAAAATGATTGGCGCCTCAAAGAATATATATATATATATATATATATATATATATATATATATATATATATATATATATATATATATATATATATATATATATATATATATATATATACATATAAAATTAAAAAAAAAAAAAATTAAATAAAAAAAAAATATCAAAAAATATAAAAATAAATAAAAAAATTTAAAAATATCCCCCCCCCAAAAAATATGGTATTATCCCAGCCAACTCTACGAGTGTCCCAAATTTTGTGGGAATTCTGACAGTTCTCTCATCCAAAAACTACCTCTTGATCCGCTCCTGGTTATGTATGATCTTGAGGATTTAGATTATAATGGAATTTAGTGGAGGGGAGAGTTCGCTTGGTCTTTTATTTATTATTTCTATATAAATAAATAAAATATCTTTTAAATATATATATATATATATATATATATATTATATATAATAGATATACATAATATATCCTATTAGAGTGTTGGAGGGTGGTTTTAAAATTTATCGTAAAGGGAGCGACCTTGACCTTGACAATGTTTGACCAGGATATCGATCTGACCCCCACCATCCCTTCAAGGACTTCCCCCACCACAACCTCCTATCAACCGACTCCCTCTAATATTACTGAATTTATTTCAGCAATAGTATAAAATAATTTTTAATGAAATGAATAATAATACGATTAATATTAACCCCGAAACAACAAAAAAAAAATGTAGGAAAAATTGTTCAAAACATTTTTCGTTAGATATAATATTTATTTTTAAATATGTTTTGAAGTAAATATTATAAATATCTACTGCTTTTTTAGATGTATTTTTATTTTTAATTAATTATACATGAAATAACAATCGGGGAGCTGAGGCCAAAAAGCGTGTCTGATTTCAAGATATTTTTTTCTTTTTAAATTTTTGATTTGTACCGCCCCGTATCTCAGTAACTGTTCCGAATTAAAAAAAAAAAATGTTACATATTAAACTTGCAGGAAATTTAATGTTCTTTAAAATTGGTTATGTCAAAGATTTATCTAAAACGCATTGGGAGCGAGTTACAGAGGAAAATCTGAAAAAGATCCACTTTCTCTAAAATTGTTATTTCAATATTCCTTGGGACATGTTGAGAATAATTAAAATTATTTTGTATGAAATTTATCTTTATAATTTATCTTGTGGGAAATTTAATTCTCTACAAAATTGGTTATGTCAAAGATTTATCTAAAACGCATTGGGAGCGAGTTACAGAGGAAAATCTGAAAAAAGATCCACTTTCTCTAAAATTGTTATTTCAATATTCCTTGGTGTCTGTTGAGAGTAATTACAAATATTTTGCATGAATCTTGTAGGAAATGTAATCCTTTACAAGATTGGTTATCATGCATTTGCACTGAATTGCACTAAAAAATAATTATTAAGGTTAACCACTCAATATCTAACTTTTTGAGCTTTTTTGACATTTTTTGTAGATTTGTACGCCCCCCTAACAGTTCCTAATTTTAAAAAAATACTAATTATAAAACTTACAGAACATTTAATGTTATTTAAAATTGACTATGTCAAAGTTTTACCTAAAATGCACTGGAAGCGAGTTACTGAGGAAAATCTGAAAAAGATCCACATTCTCTAAAATTGTTATTTTATTATTCCTTGGCGTCTGTTGAGAGTAATTACAAATATTTTGTATGAATCTTGTAGGAAATTTAATCCTCTACAAGATTGGTCATTATCCATTTTGCACTAAAAAATAGTTATTAAGGCGAAACCACTGAATATCTATACTTTTTGCATTTTTTGACATTTTGCAGATTTAAAAAAAATATTACATATAAAACTTACAAGAAATTTAACGTTCTTTAAAATTGGCTATGCCATATTTTTACCTAAAATGCACTAGAAGCGAGTTACTGAGAAAAATCTGAAGAAAATGACGAATTCGTTAACCAATAAAATTTGATTACAACTGTCCTAGGATGGCAGACGTTCATATTTCTAGACTATTATATTTTGAACCCAGCTCCCAGACAATAACGTGCAAGCTACAAAACGAAAAGTTGTACTGAAATAAAATTGCGTATTTAAGGAAGATATACCTAAGCCTGTGATGTTACAGGAAGTTTTTCGACAAAATAGACTTACCAGAAGTTTCGCTTAATATCATCGTATTACATTTTTACAATTTTATCGAAACATACTCTAATTTGATGAAACTCGTTCAATGTACCATTAAATGTTCTTTAAAATCAGCTGGGTCTTATTTTCGTTGAAATAGTTTGACAGAGCTTAAATGCCGAATTATCAAGGCTTCCTCTAAAATACCCTTAATTTTGTATATTTGAAATAAATAACCGTCTCTCATTGTTATTAGTAATAATAAAAAATGGATACATATACAGTATGAAGGAATTTGATAATTAAATATAGGAGAAATATTTTTTCAGCTTGAAAAAAAATTTCCGGGAATATGAGTAATAATGTAAATGTATAATACATCGTTGGAAAGCTAAAGATTTAAAAATAATATGTAATATAAAAAATCGTAAAAGTTAATGGAGATTGACGAAAAACGCATAAATTTTAGTGGTAGTTGTTAATAATTTTAACTTTTATTTTATTTAATGGAAATCAAATGTAATTTGTATGGAAACTTTAAAAATGTATTTTAAGTAGGGTGGCAAGTGAAAGTTGAGTGCAGATTTTTTTTATTAGATACATTTTTTTGCTATCTATGGAAGTAACGAAAATTTTATGTATTTTTGTTATTTTTTGAAAGCTGGACAAGCTGAAAATATTTATGGTTTCATTGAATGCTTGAAAAATGACTGAGTTTTTCTATGAGGTACTGACTACCTAAAGAGAGATGGTTTTCATCCAAACAAGCAAGAAGAATTCAAACAAGGTTTGGAGCGTGCTACATGAATAATTAATATAAATACAAATCCTTACTAAGCCATAACAAACTAGTTTACAACGAAGAAATGATAAACACAGGTAAATGCGCAATAATTACTTAACAAGACAAGACCTAAGCTACCTAAGATTCAAGGTTCCACTGGAATGATTAGGCTGCCATTTCTGAGTCCCATCAGCCCTAGCTAACACCAGCTCTGCATATAAATTAAATGAACGATAGATAGTTGAGTTTCGTCTGCTTTGACGGCCGCCCGTCATTCCTTCCAACTTCCTACTTGAATACGTTGTTATTAGTATATATACTAAGTATGTGAATATCGACAAAAATATCGATACATATCGTATTGATAGTTTTCGAATATATATATATCCAAATAGTAGTTCGATATGACGAAAAAAAAATCGATATTCTGATGCATCGGGCCTCGACATTTAAGGTGCCTTTACATATTTGCCAAGCCTAAACAAATCAAATGTGTAAAGAGGTAGATAATTTTGCTTGGCTTGGATTGGCTTATCTGTGTTTGAGTCCGATCCGGTTCTTGCGGGAAGCGCCACATTAGCGCTAGTGTTGCATCCACGTATTTGTATATTTATATGTTTTTATTTTAAATTTTTAATTGTTTCTGTACAAAATAAAACTATTTTAAACCAGCCAGAATAGTAGCACGCGGATTGGTTAGTTTGCTGAGTTGCTGTAAACTCCAGTTACATGTTAGACTATTGTAAAGATCTTTGTTCATTTTATATTTTTTTTTTAATTTTTCTTCTTATTTTTAGTTTTGGTTTTCGACAATCAAATTTTAATATCATTACGATACATCAGATATAAACTGTCAGACAAAAATATTTTTATAATATATTTATAAAAATTTAAAATATTTTTCCAACATCTCTAGTTTATACTAGAGGGCCTGAATATTTGATTTTTTTTTTCTCGCAATATACGTATATGCATTTATATTACTCAAGAAAAAAATAGTAAAAACTATTTAATGAGTGGTTTGTTTAATAAATTAAATATTTTTAATAGAATACCGCCTTGAGTATTTAAATATAAGAGGTAATTAAATTTCCTAAAAAAAAAAAAAAAAAAAATCATTTAAATCATACTAGTATTAGCCAAGATACAGTACATGGGACTCGATCAAATTTAGCCATGCTTTAAAAGTATTCTGCGCGTTTTCCTATAGGAAACGTAATTCACAAACAAAACGAAGCATTTCATCGAAGGAATAAGAAAAAAAAAACATTTCGATTAAAATTAGAGCGGATTAGACAACAGTTAAAAATACAGTAGCTAGACATGGGAAGCATCTGGCGTTTTTCGCAATAGATCGCCTTCCAGATATACCTCGAAAACCTTCAAAAAGCTAGAAATGACATTTGTTTATTATTATAATACAGTTATAATATATAAAAAAAACTATAAACATATTGTATAATTATTTAGGAGACATACCTCCCACTAAAGTGCTCCCCACCATTTGTTTAGCGCGATCTAACTAGATGCATGGTCGGGCAGCCTTCGTGTTCTCATGCCATCTTTTATGCATTAGCCACCGCTCGCATGATTCGATGTCCAGTCTATGTATCGATTATAGTCGATTTATTGGAAGTTACCGGACCGCGATGGGTGGAATCCGGGAGTAGAAATGGTCAAACAGTAGTCTACATTATCCAATGAACTAGGAAAAGCTTATAAATTTCATAATGATAAGGATAGCAATGTCAAATAACGCAACATTTCCTCAATATTTTACTAGAAATTTAGGAGGAAAAATGATACTGCCCTATCGCTGTCAGAAGGTTCTGTTTAAGGGTCTTCCTCTTTGAGCTAGACTACTGTACACGGTTGCAACTGGCAGTCGACTACTGCTTTAAGGGAATATAACGGGACATAATTCGTTGGAAACTGTTCGGCAATCCAGAGATGACGTCATGTCCATATCGCTTCGTTCTGACCGCTCCAGGAGTCAGACGGCCGGCAGTAAAACGGTTCTAGGTTATGCTATGAAGTCGAAGCAGTGTTTTGATGATAACAATAACATTCCCACGATTCATATTGACGTCGTTTTTGAAAAAGGCTTAAGCGCCAAAAATTCGAAATTTAGGTTTCAATTGATTTTGAATCATAAACACCTCTATCGATTCCCGCTCACGTTATATCGAAAACAAAAATCGAATACTAACGACTCTCAGTCGTCACTTTGGCCTTAACCAGTGCTAGAATCCTTTAAAATATATTGAAATTATAAAGATTTTGCAAGGTTAATAAACCCCTGTTCTATACAATAAAGAATAAAATAAAAAAAAAAAATATATTGTTATACATGAAAAATCGTTTCATGTGTAAAGTGTAAAGTTTGTTAATGGCGCTTACGCCTTTTTCAAAAAACGACGTCGATATGTTACCTCTATTTATTTTTTCGTCATGCGAGACAAAATTAGATGAATTGTAAAAATTTAAACAAAACTACAGCCGATCAATTTCGTAGAATTGAAGTAACAACAGGATTCCTTCATTGTTATCTATTCCTTCAGATATATTAATTAAGAAATTTATCTTTAAAAAGAGATTCAAATATAAATTCAATTAACATTAAATAATGAAAGAAATTTTCATCTTAAATAATTGAGAAAAGTCATCAGGAATGAATTTGAAGAAAATTTATTTGGCTTTAATTTCAGCTTTGATTGGCTGATGTAGGCTCAATATTATGATCAAAATCAATATACAACGATTCGTTAAATGGTTATATCCGTCAGAAGCCTAAACTAAATTTATAATAAGATATAAGCCAATCATAAATGTTTTTAAATTAAAAAAAAAAACAGAATCTGTAACAATGCGATCAATCCAATTTTAGACACATGTGATAGGGGCTTTCGGGAACAATTTCTTCGCAATGAGCTGGTCTCGAACCGGAGCCGTAATGCGACAAACCGTAGGTGGCCGAGCCCACACATGGCCAAATAGAGAGGCTCTCAATATCCCGAGCAGCCGGCAGATCTCAAGAGATAATTATAAATTATAATATTATTTTAAAGAGACTCCTATTTGTGTGGGGTTCTGAGTCAGCGGCTGCTTCCTGTATGCCCGCACCGTCCCACTGTCCTCGGGGTCTACGTGAACAGGATAGTGAACAGATCTAGAATTCTGATATGCCTACAGGAATCCTCATCCACTTTCTACACTACAGACCATAATATCAAATTTTTAAGGAAGGCCTAGCTGCCACCCTGAGTCTGACTAGTACATTTCTAGTGGAGGGGAAGGAGAGGGGGTAGGTTTTTCTCATTTATTTCAAAACCCTTGGGTATTTTTTCTAAATATTTAGTAAAAATTCAAAACAAACGTATCAATAAATCTAAGGGTTTCAGAAAAAGTCCCCCCCCCAAAAAAAAAAAAAAAATTCAATTGTTCATCATTTTGGGATGTTTTGGATACCTCCCTTAGGTACAAATATGATACAATCAGTACCTCTTACAATCCATTAAGGGTTTTGGGTTCTGTTTTGATAAGGATGT
This sequence comes from Rhaphigaster nebulosa, assembly GCA_948150685.1. Lineage (NCBI taxonomy): Eukaryota > Metazoa > Arthropoda > Insecta > Hemiptera > Pentatomidae > Rhaphigaster > Rhaphigaster nebulosa. Next base: position 7,502,279 of record OX411311.1, on the reverse strand, counting down.
ACTGTTTCTTGACCAACAGGCAAAAAAGAGATAAGGGTAGCACCCAAGCTCATCCGCTGGATTATCTCCCAATCCAATGAAGGGACAGTTATCAACTTTATAGAGCCTGGCTGTGCCCCAGAAGGGTTTACCGACCACAGAGTCGATCGATCCACGATTGATATTACAGAAAATAAATTTACTGCCCTCAGCCGAACTCGAATCCGAATGCTAGTAGTAGTCCAGTACCTAACCCACTAAGCAACATCACTCCGTATTTTTATTATTTACTGCTACTATTACCACGAATGAAACCATTAGAAAGTACTTAGTATAGAATTTAAGCTATAATATCCAGCGTGGAGAAAAGAAATACGAGACGGGACAAGAGACAATGGCTATGAGAGATCATGTAGGCGCTGGCTTGTAGGCCGCCTTCATTTAAATAATCCCTGAGGTTATAAATTATTTAACACCTGCCTTTGGTTGAGCAATCTCTTGGACTTGTTCTCTAATAATACCTCTTAGCCGAGAGATTCTTCTATGGCGAGCACCGAATGTGCCTTACTCATTTACCAAGCGAAATATTCAGGAGCTCTTCTACAGCAAGCATCATTTACAGGCTTAAGTTAAACTTGGAATGACCAGATCTTTTACAATGGCATATGGGACAGAGCCCGAATTTTTTTTTATTTTTTATTATTATCAATAACATATTTATCTATATTACTAAGTTTCTACAAAAGTGCTTGTGCATTAATATAGCTTTCTTTCAGATTACATATTTTAAACATTATTGAATATTATTGTTTAAAGCAATGTCCTTTGTTTTCAATTATTATAACCCATCTTTCTGCCAGTAATTGGATTTGATGCCGATACCACTCCTTTGGTTTTGAGGCAAAGAACTCTTCACATCCAATTTTTATGTTTACTCCTTGCAGTTCCCATAATTTTTCCTTGGTCAAATAAGAGCGATGTGCAGGGGCATTGTCGTGTTGCAAAATGGCTTGGTTCCCGTTGACTAAAGCGGGGTACTTTGCACTCGAAACTGCATAAACTATGTCTAGCTGTTCACAGTAAAGGTTTGAGTCCCTACTACGGCCGATAAATCACGAGTAGTTGCATGCGGGTCCTGGTATCACACATTCAAGAAAAACGATCAACGACCGATGGGCGACCTGTTCTGGGTTATGCGCCAGTATTTCAATGGATAATTGACTCTCCTTCTATGGTACAAATTTATTACGCTTAAACCTTTTTTCCAGTAATGTCTCGAAATTCCGCGAATCAAGATTTTTTCTTCTGACATTGCACGTGCGTTTTAAAAATGTAAATGACCCCATAAAGCCAACTCAAGTCAAGGAGTTAAAAGATTAGTCAAAGCAAACATTGACATAAATAGTAGGAACAAAAACGTTTTTATAGGATAATTATGAGAGTTGGAATTAAGGGCTGTGTTCATGCACAAGGACTTTTGTAACAGCCTAGTATTATATAAATCTGAAGAGTTTGTATGAATGCGCTAAATTCAGGAACTATCCAGCTATCAACTATACAGGAAGTCCGGTTTGAAAAATTATTTTTGCATTAGATAGAACGTAAATTTAATATGTATAATAATACTGAATTGTATTTCAAATTGCTTATTTTTGAATTTTTATATGTTTTTAAACCTGAAGATAAAGGTAAAACATTTGAAACTATTTTTCAATAAAAACAAAATTATGAAGTAGCAAATAATTTATCAATTCCTAATCAGACAGACTCTTCTATACCATCATGCGGATGTCAACTGATTATCAAAAAATACATACAGATGCGAATTCAACTTCTACTAAATATCAAGGCAGGAACATCGAAAAGAAAATCGATATTTTGCGATATAGCAAAACCAAATATCGATATCCATGCATACGTCAACTTATAATTCATTAATTCGTCAAATTATAATTCATAGTATTTCCATCTCCATTCGATTACATTACTTTTTTTTTTATGCTACTATTCTTATTTCCGGAATTTTTTTTTTTATTGCAATACTTTCCCTTGCTAGGTAATACATATTTCATATATAGGTAAGTGAATGTAAAAACATTATAAACCCCGACACATAGACTATATAAAAATATATATAATCGATAACCATAAAATATTTTAGTCCACAAGTCAAATGATTGTCCAATGCGGGGGACTTTGTGGGACAAGAAACCCAAATGTGGGACACTCCTACCTAATGTGGGACGTCTAGTAACTTCAGTTAAACATGATAGAAATTCATATTAATTTTAAAAAGCCATAGTGGACTGGAGTTTTAACGCCTATGCGTTGGTTCGATCCAGAAAATTTATTTTCTATTTCAATTAATCACTCTTTAGTCTGCAATGCGACCCTCCTGGGGCACACTCAGCCTCTACAAAGTGGATACTCGATTCTTCGTTGGATTGGAGATTAAACATGTCGGATGAGGGTGTTATGTGTGATAAGGTTAAATCTATTCCGTGAATCCACTACAATAAGTCAACACTATATGAGAGGTAGCCGTCCCAAAAGGCTGGACCAATTCCCAATTTTTTTATTTTATTTTTATTTTATCAATCTGATTTGTTTTGTTTTATCACCCCGAAGAAGAACAGGGTTGGTTCGTATACATACTGCGCTACGATACTCTCAATAAAATCTAAATCGAATTAATACAAATCACCATAAAATCCAATTGTCTGATAGGAAAAAAATTTACTACTTTATTAACAGTTACACCGACCCATATTCTCGTAAAGACTTTAATAAAAAGAAACCATAAACTAGTAATAAACGAGGATAAGAATAAAACGAAAATAAATCACGAACAAAAATAAATAAATTAAAAAATAATAATAATAATAATAATAAAAAGCGACGGGAGCGCTTGAAAAAAAGTAATTTATTATTTCCTCATTCTGAAGGCCGTGCATTTTATAACTTGCCTCGCTGAAAATACATCTTAACGGTTTTTATAATTATTTTTTTAATATAATTATATAAAGTAGTTTTTATAATTTACATTCTATTTTCTATTACTAAGGTAAATAGACTTTTAAAAGAAATTCGTGAACAGCGAAGCTTCGCCATTGAAGACGTATTTTAAATTAGCTTTAATAGTAACGGAAAAAAAAAAAATGTACCACTACAACCCGTGAAGGGTCTTGGATTCAGTACTTGTAAGTACCGTACTGTTTCTAAGCCAACGGTTGTGCAAGGAGGTGATTTGGCCGAGATCACGCTCAACCGCAAGATTTTCCCCTCCAATTAAGGGGTAGTACCCACTTTATAGATGCTGGATGATCCCCAGGAGGGTCTCCCGAATCCACAGGACCGATCCTCGGATGAAAACAGACTAAATAATTACCTGCCACAGCCGGTCTCGAACCCAGGATCTTGAGATTAATAGCACAGTACCCTGCCCACTCAGCTACCCAACTCCCAGTAACGAAAATACAATATTGAAAATGTTGTCTAACACATCTAAAAAATCTTCTCTAACACCAACTAAATTCAGTCGCACTACTCAATCGTTCCATTTGGAGTGACCGTCTTTAAATTATTACTATTTCGTTTGGGGTCAGTGAAGATAAAACAAAACTATTGGTCTTCGTTTTATTCATTATTACAGTCCCGGTTGTCTAAATAAATAAATAAAACCTATAAATAAACCTGTCCTAACGAAATAAAAACCGTAAATCAACAATAAAGCGGCCATCACTACTGCCTTGAGAGTTTTGACGAGTTTCAGAGAAAAATATGTAAACAACTGTTGTTTTCTAAAACATCCTGCTATCAGCATCGAACTTTTGGGTTCGTTTAAAATGCAATATATATATATATATATATATATATATATATATATATATATATATATATATATATATATATATATATATATATATATATATATATATATATATATATATATATATATATATATATATATATATATATATATATATATATATATATATATATCAAATAATCATGTTTATGTCTAGTTATACCGATTCCAAGCTGTAAATTGATACAATCCATCTCTATTTATGTCGAATCAACTATTTTTTCTCCAATGTTTACAATGTTTAATGCCTATAATTCATTATGATAATTAGTAGAATAATTCCGAATAAATCATGCCAAAGTAGAAATGATGCTTTCGTTTGAAAATATCTTCAAAATCACGAGCATAAATATTAGTTATCATATTTTTAATTTTGTTAAAATATATTTAAAGCCGTTTGGTTTCAATGAAAATGAAAATTATTTACAAATAATTCTAGTGTTTAAAATAAAGCAAAATGAATATTTTTATTAGGGATTGATAAATTATTTGCCACTTCTATAAATTTGTTAACATTCGAAACTAGTTTTCAACAAAACAAATTTATAGAAGTGGCAAATAATTTATCAATCCCTAATTAAATTGATAAATTGATCCCTTCTATACCATCATGCGGATGTCAACTGAATATTTTTATTTAACATTTTTAAAAATTTATAAAATACCTCTATAAATATATGGTGTTAAGCCATTATATTTTAGATTATAAATGTATTTGATTACATCCATACAAGCAAATATAGAGATAATAAAATGTAATCTTACTATGGAGTAATTAAATGTCATTAGGACATAATCGTGGCAAGGATTAATTAATAATAAAAATAAATATATAGCAAAAACAATGTTCATAATATAAGAAAACTGAAGGCAGACAGAACTGTATATAGACAGTGGAGAGAGAGCATTGACCCAGGGCGAAGAAAGCTGACGGCAGTGGGTCACTGGAGCGGCTTATCGGTATGGCTACCACCTGCCGCTCTGGGGTCCCATCCAGTATCTAGGCTATCTCGGGTATCTGGGTCCTAGATCCAGTATCTCGTAGGAATTACCCCAAGTATCTTTGGGGAGTAGGCAAAGGTAGGCAAAGGTAATGGTGCATAGGAAGATGATAAGGTTCGCTAAGGATTTATATCGCTATAGATGGCGAAGAAAATTTATTTGCATATAACTTAGACTTAGATATGCTATTATTTTATTAATATAATCAGCTAACGCGCTTTCAACTATCACTTTTTTCAGTAATTGTAAGTATAAGCACAATTAAAGAAAAACATAAAAATTACATCTGAGACATAATAGAGAACACCGCTGTGTAGTAGGGAAACAAATATCGATATATCGGGCCACAATATTATCAATTTTTTTAAACCTCTAGAACGTTGAAAAAATATAGAAATATCGATACTTTAAAAAAAAATACATCGATATTTTTGTCCGATAGTTTTAACTCGATATATCCTAATATCGATATTAAAATTTGAGTATCTGAAACCGATATTAACCAAAGTGGCACAGTTGACAGTAAAAAAGATATAGAGCTTCAAAGTTGCGAGAAGTGTAAACTTAGCCCTCTCTGTATCTTTAGTTACTCCCTTGTACGAAGTAAAGGAAGTATTATAATCACGAAAATTTTCGGTTTTCAGATTTCGACGGAAATATCCATTTTGACCATCCCTGAATCCATTGTGACTATTTTCGTCATGGCGTCTGTACGTACGTTCGTATCTCGCATAACTCAAAAACGGTTAGCTGTAGAAAGTTATAATTTTGTATTTAGGATTGTTGTAAAATCTAGTTGTGAACCTCCCTTTTTGGTCACTGCATGATTGCCGGAAGTGAGACTTTACTTGAAGATCATAATTGATTTCCATCAAAAATTGTATTAAAATACTTTGCAAAACTTCTCAAATTTAGTATTTATAATTTATATATTTATTTAGATAACATACTAGATTTCGGTCTAAATTGGAAAACCGGAAGTGGTACTTTACTGGAAGGTCATATTAGACTTTCATCAAAAATTATATAAAAATAGAATGTAAATTATCTAAACTTTGGTAAATAGGAATTTTATATCGATATGAATGTATTTACTATATTTTGGTTAAAATTGGTGAGCCGAAAAGGGTACTTGAAGGTCATAATAAGCTTACATCAAAAATTATATTTAAATTAAATACAGAAATCATATGTTTCGGTAATAAAGGTTACAAATGCAATTTGGTTTCCAATCCAATTAAACATTTTTATTACTAGTTTTAAGTGTTAAAATTCAGTGCAAAATACTGGTTTTCCTCCCCATTTGTGAGATGATCAATTCTTCAACAGGAGAATAAGATATAAGCTAAGTGGGTTCTTTCGCTTAAAATGTCGAAACCGCCAATTTCCAATGCTTCATCAAGTGACATAGACAGTTCTAATGTTGTCAGGGAACAGAAAGAAATCTCTTAGAAACTTGTTACCTACTGAAAGAAAACGACATGTAATAACGGAATGAGACCTTCAGAAACAAGAGTATGTGTGTGTGTGTCAATAGATGGGTGTCCCGACGCCGAATGTCGTTTTTGAGATACTGCAGTCTTCGGAAAATTGTAAACAAATTGAGGATCACTTGAGCCACCGATTTACAGTTTAATTGGCGTACAAGGAAGTCATATGTTATCCACATCAGATTTTTTTTTTGTTTAAATAACAGAACTATTTCTAAAAAATGATAGAGAACTCTATAATTCTTAGGAGGCTATAAAAATATAACCTAAAAAAAATATAGATTGTAAGTTTGTATATTAGAAGAGATCCATCACCCAACTATTTTTTAGCCTTCGGTAATAATTGTCAGTTATGTTTAATCCAGGGTTGTTTATCACGAAGATCGCAAAATAATAATCAAATTTCATTTATTTTATTTCAATAAACTTTTCATCGACCCAGGTCATTTTCATTTACCTATTTTGAATTATTTCGTTAGATTTATCTAGAAGGTATTTTTGTTTAAAAAAATATTATTATTATTCGAAATTAAAATATTTTAATTATAATTCTGAAAAAGTATAGCAATTTAAATCATAAGAACGAAACTCAGTTTTGTGGAATTCTCATTAATTTCAGCCTACAATAAATTATTTACTAATATAACAAGCTAGAACAGTGAATTGGTGGAACCCACAAATATCAAGTGCTTTAAGGCGGAACAGATCTTTATTACAAAAATTTATAAGAAAAATAAATTTTGGGTAAATCGATAAATGTACGTTAAATTGATTGGCAATTCTAAGATATTATTCATTCACACAACAATAAGTACACCTTACTTTGTAGTTCAAAATTATTTAATCATACAAACACATAATTCAATATACTAAGTATTTTTTTTTTAACTAAAAGCTATAAATTACAATAATTTACAATAAATGAAATCTAAGAGAATAATTAATTTTGTAATTGTTATGATAATACATATTATGTAAGTGTAATACGTACTAACATGCAATAAAACATCTTAAAAATCTCATGCATATTAACATAAACTACAACTAAATATTACCACCAAACATTTTGCCAGAAACAGCTGATACTCACCTGAAACAGAAAAGAAAAAAATAATTAATACAATTGTAATAAACAAAATATAACATTGTATAGTTAAAGGTATTACACAACCTTGTCCAACCAGTTTGTTGGAAATAGCGTGGTCACTAAAGGAATATAATCAGTGAGAACTAAGAACAAATATTTGAATAGTGATAAAACCCTGATGTGGAAATATGCGCAATAACATAACGACACGACATATAATGGATTCCAAGGCTGCATCAATATCCAAAGGAAACGAATGTATAAAAATAAATGAATATTAAATAATAAACTATTCCAAACTAAAATGGTGTTTGGAGTAAGTTTGGTTGAACGTAGATATAAATTAAGGAAGAAGTAAATCGGGGGGTGCGGTCAAAGACTAAGACACTAAGTATAACTTACTTATTCTGTACAAACGTTTTGGCCTAACCTTCAGGCCATCATAAGGGCTAAAAAGAAAAAGAAAATAACAACATTGAAAACAACAGAGGTAATACCAGTAACAGAACCATCCCTTCCTTAAAATGGTGTTTAATAGCGTCGGCATGGATTTTAGAGTTTATATAAGCCAATTTAACTGAAGCTTATATTTATTAAAACATTATAAAATATAATAGAGAAAAAAATACAACAGCATAATTATTTATATTAAAATATTAAATCAATTTTCCAATACACATAAAAGAACCGACTAATCACGTAGTCTGTAAAAGTGTGGAAACACGTCCAAAACGTTTTGACTTAGGGCGAAAATTATTGCGTAAATTTTAAGCACGTGAATTAATTGTTATATTTTTTATCGATAGTATATCGATGGCTGTATATAGTACATGTATCGATGGCTGTGATAGTACATGCTGTTTAAGAAAAAAAACTATAATTACATTAAAATTTATTTTTTTAAATGTTTCATGTCTCTTCTGAAAATATGTCATTCAACAGCTAGTGGTTCCACGATATATGTTTTTACTTTCCCTTACCTATATACGGAGTATATAGAAAGGGGAAGTATTGCGATCGTGACAATTTTCTAATTCGAGTTTTCAAACGGAAATACACGTTTTAAGATCCACTGAGTCCAAATGACCAAGTCTCGCAAAATGGTCTGTGTGTGTGTGAACAGCCTAGCTCAAAAACGAAAAGTCGTACGATATTCAAATTCCGTATTAAAGGTAGGTATATGGCCGTGATGATTCAGCAACTTTTTCGTCAAAATCGACTAACCGGAAGTGCCACTTTATATAATCGATTTTACTCTTTTTTACAATTTTCTCGAAAACGGTTCTAACGATTTTGATGAAACTTGCCTAAATTATTCTTCATAAAGGCCTTTAACTTTTCATTTATGTAGTAAATCACCGAGGAATTGCAGGGTAAAAAGTTATGATGAAAAGAATACTTTATTTGCGCATAGCTTAAAAAGTATGCATTTTACGGTAAATTATGTATAGAATTGTATGAAAGGTAATTAAATTATCTAAAAAATAATAAAAGAATCATCAAAATCGGACTAGTATTAGCAAAGATATAGTGAATTTTATGAGAAGCACAAGACCCTAGACGGATAACCAAGCGCATCCGAAAGGAGACGGATGCGATCGAACCTCCTCCCAACAATCCGCCAATCTGTTGCCAAACAATACGCTCTGTAATAAAGTAATTTAAGAATACAAAAGCGGAAATTAACTTAATCATTAGTCACATTAATTAATGGAAAGAAAATGTTTCCATGGAAGCTCAACCAGAAACTTTTAAAATATATTTGCAACTTGACAAATTTTAAAATATATAGCTAGTGCACAGGATTGTTGTACTAAAATTGTTTAAAAAATTTTTTTATTGTACTTAAGTGGGAGAAGATGTGTATGCTGCTGAGTTTATTAGAATCAGTGTTTATGCGAACTCTTTAAAATAGTATTCAAAAGATAATTATTATAGGACGGTAAGGGAAAGTTGTGTGAGGCGCGCACCGCACCAGATTTTTTAAAATATATCGATATTTTTCCGACATCTCTAGCACGCATATAGTTAAAATATTATAATTGAGGCCAATTTCATTACAATTTGAATTGTTTTAATATCCTTGAAATTCGTGTAGTTGTGTATAAAGACAAGGGACTGGAAGAGACTCCATTGTGTTAGGGACGAAAATGATTCTGTTCCGTTGTTCTTTTGTAGCGGAGAGACAAAGAGAGTATCTTTGTGGCCATGTCATTTTGACGTCCTCCTTTCCACGACAGGAGTCTCTAACAACCAGATAAAAAATATATTTTTAGATATTCACCTCTTGTTCCACGCAGCTACTTACTTCAAAAGAAAAGGAAAAGAGATAAGACGAAAAACAGTAGAAATAGTTCATATCAATTGCATAATATTTCGATACAGTACTTTCTCCTCGATTTTCTTACACTGGGGTATATCGTTAATGTTCAAAATAATGGCAGGTATAACAGTTAGTTTATTTCAACTTATTTAGCTCCAGGATCATCGTTAAGAGAGACTCATAATATTTAATCAGTTTTAATCCCTTGTACGAAGTAAAGGAAGTATTGTAATCGCGAAAATTTTCGGTTTTCAGGTTTCGACCGAAATATCCATTTTGACCATCCCTGAATCCATTCTGTCTAGTTTCGTCGTGGCGTCTGTACGTACATTCGTACGTTTGTATTTCGCATAACTCATAAATGGTTAGCTGTAGAAAGTTAAAATTTTGTATTTAGGATTGCTAAAAAATCTAGTTGTGAACCTCTCTTTTTGGTCACTACATGACTAGCGGAAGTGGTACTTTACTTGAAGGTCATTATTGATTTTCTTCAAAAATTATATTAAAATGTAATGCAAAACTTCTCAAAACAGGTATATAAGACTTCCATATTAATATAAATAATATAATAAATTTTGATTAACATTGGCATACCAGAAGTGATACTTTACTTGAAGATCATATTATACTTTTATCAAAAATTATATTAAAATATAATGTAAATTATCTAAAATTTGGTAAATAGGACTTTTATACCGATATAAATGTATTTATTAGATTTTGGTTAAAATTGGTGAGCCGAAAGGGGTACTTTCCTCGAAGGTCATAATAAGCTTACATCAAAAATTGTATTTAAATTAAATACAGAAATCATATGTTTCGGTAATAAAGGTTACAAACGCAATTTGGTTTCCAATCCAATCATTTTGCGAGAATTGGTTATTGGGACTCAAGGATCTTCAAATGTGTACTTTCGTTAAAAACTCGAATTCGAAAATTTTCACGATCGTAATACTTCCTCTTACTATATATCATATATCATATATAGGAAAGGGAAAGTAAAAAAGCACACTTCTTTAACAAGACGAGGATTACTTCCCGATTTAACGGTTTACAACTTTTTTTTATGAGGGGGGGAACTTATGTAAAAACGTAAGTGCTTGATACCGATCCACTTACAACTATCCAAACCGAAGAACTAATTGAATCAATATGCAACGAGAAATCAAGCAAAACTTAAAAAGGTACAACTCAAAGAATGGATACATTAAAAGAAAGGATATTTGGCAAATGTAGAGGATAGAAAATATTTTTTTATTTTGTAGACCCAATATCTCTTATTATACATCATATTCACGAACAAGAAAAATGAATACTTTAATAAATAATTTTATTTTGATGCAAATACTTATTTCCTTAGAGTTTCGAAAAATCAGTCTAAATTGGATAGCAGTATCAGCTAGAGACAAAATAAATAAGATAAGAGAGTGTATTATCTATTTATTTGTCGTAGTACGTTACTTCAGGCGGTTTTCGATTGTTTTTCCCGCCAATACCGACGAAACATTAGATACCGATTACGTCAGGTATAATTACGAAACAAGTGATAAATATGCGATATTATAACAAATAAAAATTCAATAAATTTTTTTAGGCCCATTTTATAAATCGTCCATTTGTAAAGAACGCCATAATGCGGACATTTTTATTTTTCCATTTTTTTTTTTGCTTGAAAAGCATCCATATATATATATATATATATTAGAAAATACGTCATATTTTAAGGTTCAATACTTAATGCAATTAAAAATTATTATCACTTTAGCTATTATAACTATAATATCCACCGCACATAATGGCTACCCTCAAACTGTAGAGAGTCGTTTTATAAACATAATAATATTATTGTTATGCTGTTATGTTGGTGATCAAAAGGTATCAATTTCGCTACTTTATGAATAGGTAAATAAAAACAACATTCATGTTAAAAATATTATTTTGAACTTTAATACATTAAATAAAATATTTTTAGTTGATTTTTATTTCCAAATTCAATTTATTGTTTAACATAAAGTTTTTTTTTTATTTTTTTTTATTTTTTAGTGTTATACTAGTGGAATAATTGTTTCCTTTATATCTTAATATTCCTTTATTCTTTTTTGCTACGTCGTTTCACCAACGTTTCGGAGTACTCCCTCATTCTCAAGGTGTCCTTTTTTTTTAGAAACTCTATACTCCTATCGCCTATATCTATCCTATTGATATGGTCTGTTAATAAATACATTTAATTTAACCATAAAAACTGTATTTTATATCTTTACATATATTGCTAGGAGTGAAAAGTGTTGAACTTTAAAGATAGATGTAACATTTTTTACTCCTAGTAATATATGTAAAGAAATAAAACACAGTTTTTATGGTAAAATTGAATGTATTTATTAACAGACAAAATCAATACGATGGATATCGACAATAGGAGTATAGAGTTTATTAAAAAAGAATACCTTGAGAACGGGGGAGTACTCCGAAACGTTGGTGGAACGACATAGCAAAAAAGAATAACGGAATATAAAGATATAAATGAAGAAATTATTCCACTAATATAACACTAGAATTCTCCTTCTTCTTATATATATATATATATATATATATATATATATATATATATATATATATATATAATGTGTCTCAATTATCTTATCCAAAAACTCTAAAGGAGCTTGAACTGTTTTTTATGAAAAACTGCCACAATTTCACTCACTAGTAAATGATCAAAAAATTAAGATTAATTTTTTTTTTTTAAACAAAAAAGGTAATTAGTACTGAATAAGAAAATTCCCGACATGATATTGTAAACCTAAATCGGAAAATTTCAAATGCTCTAACTATAAAATTGCACTTTTTGTGGCACTTTTCTTCCAAACGAACGATATATGTGTATATATATATATATATATATATATATATATATATATATATATATATATATATATATATATATATACATATTATGTATGTATCGTATATGCATATATAATATAGGAGGCCGGACAAGAAGAGAATACATTATAGGAAGCCCCTGAAGATGGAAGACAGATGCCCCACTAGTGCACCCATTGCCGGGTCTTCACTTCTTGTTATTGTAAATGTTAATGTCAGTGCAGGCAGGCAGCAGTGATGAAACAAGTTGTAAGTTTACGTAACAAATACAGTATCCAAAATATATTTTATGTTTTTTATAAATATTTTTTCAAGGTCATTATGTCAAATTGTATAGCTTTATATCCAGAAGAAAAGTTAACAAATGGGTCTTTAGAAAACTTCATGAATTCGTTTGTGTATTTATAAGGTCAATAATTAAGTTTAATTGCTCAAATAAAGTGATAAAAGAAAAACGATGATAAAATTTTAGCAAAATTTGGCACAAATATGAAAATGAAAGAAATACACCTGTTATTTTTTTATTTCAAAGTTAAAAAGTTTTTTTTTTTTTTACGACTCCATAACCTGAAGCTGTATGTTCTATACGGATTTATAAAAGCGGCTACTGACAATCACTCCAAATGGAAAAATAGAACGATCAGGTAAAGCGACTGGAGTGCTTGGGGTGAAGAAGATTTTAAGGGTCCCACTGGCCATCATCCTACTCCATCGTTCCATTTTTTAGCAACAGTGACTCATGCTTACATATACATATATACATATGTATATATATGTTTTTTATTGAAATCTCTTTAATTTCCGCCGTAAAAACTCCTATGTTTCGAATGCTATATATTCATCTTCAGTTCTAAAAACCACAAAAATTCAAAAAGCAGCAATTTAAAATATAGTTTGGAAAATAAAAAAAAGTATTTTGAATTACTGATTTTTGAATTTTTGTGGTTTTTAGAACTGAAGATGAATGCATAATATTCGAAACTAGTTTTCAAAACAAACAAAATTTTGGAAGTGGTAAAATAATTTATCAATCCCTAACAAACATTATAATAATTTCAGTCTACTAATATTTCAATGTGCAGATTAATATAATTGATGCGAATGAATGTGAATATAAATAATACCACTACTACATTAAGAACATTAAATAATTAAAAAAAAATATTTGCAATTTTAAGCATGTTAAACATAAAATCCACTAAAAATGTCGTTTTAATTAATATTTATATTTTTAAACATAATCAATAGTACTGCAGAATAATAAACAAAATTTTAAGTTATTCATTTCAATATCTTAGTAGCATATTTAGACAACCAATATCGTAAATATTAACTGTATTATTATTATTATTGTAGTGCAGGCCAAAAACTGTACAGTTAGTTGATCCACTCCATCAGATTTCCAAACTCCACACGATTGGATTTTAGAATAGCGTGGTGGAGTTTAGGGCCGATAGCATTCCAGTAGCTCCAAATTTTTCCAAAAAAATCCACACAGGATTTCACACGGTTGTTTCATGTTAGATTTAGCGTTGGGTAGTTGGATTGATGTGGACCATTGAAAGATCCAAAAATCTCTTCATCGCTCGAACTCTTCAATTCTACAGGACGACATTAAAAACAATATTTGTATCCTAACATACTGCTCTCCTATTTTTTGCGAAGATTGAACGAACGAACGAATGAAGAAAGAATGAACGTAAAAAAAAAAAAAAAAAAAAACCTTAAAAATCTCTTTAATGCATATGGTTGTCGCCATAAAATCTCATATGTGACCGAAAATCACTTTTGAGGTTATGTTTTTATTGGAAACAATATTTTATCTCTTATGTGCTGTTGAAAAATATTCATGTGCTAAAAAATCGTAAAATGATATATTCAGTAACAATTTTTTTGGGGGGCTCTTCAACCACTTGGGTAATTTTTGCCCTATATTAAGCTTACAGACATTTGGAAATCTCAAAATTAAAGTTCAATCACAACAAAATTATATAGCATTTGGTTTAAAACAGTAATGATTTTTAAATTTTGGTATACATTTTAATTATTTTAAGAAGTAGTATCAAGTTTTTTTTTTAAGTCTCTGCTATATCAGTCCCTAGTCCAAATTAATCGCGTTTATCTTCATACGCCAAACACTGTGTCAGAATATGCACGATACCGTCAATCGTACCCCGCAGGTAGATTGAGGCGATGTACTCCTCGTCATAAGATATTCGCGGGTGGCCCTTGTAAAATGATTAGAAACAAAAAGATTCCCTCTATTGTCAGTGTTTAACAAATTCGCAACAGTAAGCGCTAGACATTACCCATGAGATACAATAATTCCAAGACTGTCTTTACATAGGAGGTTTCGCAGTTATTTACCACCATGTTGATATGTTTATAATGCGGGTAAAAAATTATATTCTATAAGATTGCTAATAAATCAGTTTTTCGTTTGTTCTGTGAAATCATGTATTAGACACAAAAGAGGTTTTACGGCAGCAATGACGATATATCGACGTCGTTTTTTGAAAAAGGCTTAAGCGCCAAAAATTCAACATTGAAGTTTCAATTGATCTTGGGACGTAAACACAACCCCAATCGATTCCCGCCCACGAGAAAAAAAAAAAAAAAAAAAGGTATAAAAATCGAATATTGATGACGTAAGCACCAAATACTAACGACTCTCAGTCGTCACTCAGGCCTTAGCAGAGCTGGAATCTTTGGATTGAATTATAAAGGTTTTGACAGGTTAATAAACTCTTACTGAATAAAATAAAGAGTAAAATTGAAAAAAAATATATTGTTATCTGGGGAAGAATCATTTCTTGTGTTTCCTGTAAAGTTTGCTAAATGGCGCTTACATTTTTTGCAAAAAACGACGTTGATATATTTAAATCAATTTCGTTATATATCCAAATTTGTATTCAATTATCCTCCTTCGATAAAAGGAAAAGAAAAAAAAAAAAAAAAGACGACTATTTACCTCAGAACTGCGAATGGAAGGAACGCAGGGACGGCATCCTTCGTAAATCCAGACTTTTATAATAAAATAAAATAAATAAAAATACGGGAACATTATCGGCTAGAAGGAAATGGGTCGTTATATATTTTCAGCAGAGGGGCTATATTTAGAGAGGACTTAGGGAAAGAATAATAGGAGGAGGAGGGAAAGGGGAAAGGAGCGCTGGATCTGGCGGGAATAATTCAGGGATTCAATTTCCGGACGGGCGGGAAAGGCGGCACGTTTCCGGCCCCGGGGGCAACTCCTTCGTCGCCATCTTGGATATATAATGTATGCACCGGATATAGCCATAATATACTGTCAATGTACTTGCCCGAATCGGTTATGTCAACTCGAAGGGATGGGAACCCTCTTTGACTTGTTTCTATAGAACTGAGAGAGGGTGGAAGAGGGAGCTTATATTTCATCGCTCTTCCACTGTCTGCAGATCTACTGTGAGATTTCTGTCATCTTTCCGGATATCGAAGTAAGACCAGGCGGAAAAGAAAGGAAATTTTCTTTTTTATTGTTCAATCTTATCCCATAAATTAAAAATGTCCTAATCTAATAAAAAAATGACTGAAAATTGCAAGTTAAAAGGTAGAAAGATTTGCAAACGATTCTATTCAAAATTACAGGGACACACCTATTAATACAAATAATAATTATAAATATGAAACGCTAAGACTAAAAAGAACGTGGATGTAAGATCCAGTCTTGCTTTGAAACGATAAAATAAGTCTGTTCGGTGTACTTTGAGTATGAAATAGCTTGTTATTCAGTATAGTATACCAGAAGCGCCTGCCGAATCCGAAAATGCTTTAGAAATTTTTTCTTTTAGCATTATTACAAATTTATTTCAAACACAGTTAACTATAAACATTTGAAAATTTGAAGCGATAACTCAACTCCAATGGTTATAAACTCCAGATGGACATACGACATGATATTCGTCTCCAGATTGTTTCCATAATTTTAAAATCTGAATTTTTTTTTTCAGCGACCAAAAAAATTGATACAACATAGAATAACAATATCCTTATCAATATCATGCAAGTTAAAAGAATCCCTCAATTTTTGAAAGTTTTCTGTCGTGGTAGTACTGTCCTTGTCTACAGGCTGACAGTAAACCTGGCGACAGTCAGTTAAAATTATTTGATAATTAAGTAAAATTATTTGATGTAAAATAGCTGACTGAACACTAAACTAAAAGAACAGCTGATACCGTTATTATGGTTATAAACTCAACTCATTTTATAAAAAAAAAAATAAAATAAATAAATTTGGAAAGTTTATTCCAATACAAACTAAATTAATATAAATAAATGTAAATACAAAATTATAATAAATAAGATCTAAATGGAAAAATCCAAAAATGAAGCCAATAGTCTCAAAAATAACAGAAATGAATAAAAAAAAAAAATCATCTGTCGATATTTCGCCAATTGAGGCATCGTAAGGACAGTAGGAAAGAAAGATTTTATTTATTAAACATTTTTGGGTATTTCCTTTTTTTTTTATGATCAGCTGTTTGCAATTAAACCTTTCCCAGTTGCTGTCATGTAACCTCCCTTTTCCCTCAGTATGTGCCTGGGTGTCTTAGGGTGGGGTGCTGTCTCTGGTTAGTGACTTTTTTGACTATGGTTGTGAGATAATATTTTTCTTTAAATATTATTTCATTTTTTTTTTCTCCTGCTGTCCTGATGATGCCTCAATTGGAATTCTGTTATTTTTGAGACTATTTGCTTCGTTTTTGGATCTTTCTATTTACGTCTTAACTATTACTTATGTCTCATTTAGAGCTTTTGTTCTTGTAATTTATAATATATGTTAAATAAGCTAATTTATATAGGTTTTATCCCTCCTCCAAGAATTGAATAACGTCAAAAAGTTGGATAGAATCATTTTCAAGTTCGGAAATAATCACAACATATGAGAATAATACTTCCTCACACAATCCCCATTACAGTTACTGATGTCGGTAAGGCGACAGTCTCTGCCGAAGCGTAAACATTGCGACAGTACTACCACGACAGTAAATGCTGTCATGATGGCGACTCTTATACATTTTACACAATGGCAGGGGACTGTCACCTTTTATACGAAATCTAAGTTCCAAAGTAAGCTTTGGTAGTATCTGACTATAAAAATAAAAGTTTATTTTTTTAAATATTATACACACCATCTTATTTTAATTTAAAAAATGACAATGTTCTTGTATAAGCCAACAGATATTATTAATTACATAAAATAGATAAATCATTTTGTAAGCACGATAATAGAAAGAGTGATTATTTGACATCCACATGATGGTATACAAGGACCAATCTAATTAGGAATTGATAAATTATTTGCCACTTCTATAAATTTGTTTTTATTGAAAACTAGTTTCAAATGTTATACATTCATCTTAAGTTCTAAAGACACACAAAAATTCAAAAATAAGCAATTTAAAATACTGTATTTTGAATTGATTATTTTTCAAAGTTTGTTTGTTTTTAGAACTGAACATGAATGTATAACATTTGAAACAAGTTTTCAATAAAAACAAAATTATTCAAGTGGAAAATAATTTATCAATCCCTAATAGAAAGAGTAGTCAAACCTTAATTACGAAATAGAAAAAAGTTTCTTTAAAAAAATAAAAAATGCGCCAACTCTAATGCCTCGTGGTATGGCACACACACATACAGAGCATAAAAATGCTCCTAAGACTGAAACTAGATAGATATTAGTCCAGACAATTATCCAGAAAACACCTGACTTTGAAAGGGGCATTAACGAACCAATTCTGGACGAAACACAACTGCGGATGTGACTAACATAATGGAAGTGGAAATAACAAAACCTTCATTGTCAGTAATTGTTAGCCGGTACAACGGTACCCATCCGACGAGTTGAACCACAGTGGGGAAATGCCCAACTCTTCACCAAGGGTCCAGGTCATTTGAACGTTAATATTCAATACAACCATCCGAGTTTTTCCGAGAACATGATAAAAAAATTTGAGTCCAATAATACAAAGATAATAACAACAGTTATATACAAATGAAAACTGAAAATGAAACTCGACTCTAGTACTCCCTTGATCTCGTTAAAACCATGGTCTACACAGGGGTGGATTCGTTGTACTGTCGCCCACAGGTATGGTCGATAATGCCATAAATAAACAATTATCGCTTTATAGTTAAAAACTAAGTTGAGATAATTCTTCCAAAACCACACTGCCGAGTTTTCATAAGGGTATAGACGAATTTTTAAAATTATTAAATGTGGAAGAATTATGAAAGAAGAAGTATCGAGTGATTGAATATAGTAAAATAATCACTGAAAAAAGGCCAAAAAAAGTCCGAAACGTTGTGATAAATTGTGAATGAAGTGAGGAAGTAGATAAGAGAAATTTTCCTGAAATTTAATAATTTGAATGAGTTGAGATAATTTTTATTAGAGTGAGTTTTGGTTGACCGTGGATATATTCAAGGAAGAAGTTGTTCGAGGGGTACGTTCAAAAAATAACACTTTAATAAGTAATACTTATTTATTTTGGTCAACGTTTCGGCCTAAGTTTTAGGTCATCATCAGAGGTGGTTAAAATATGAGAAATTGTCATCTATTGCATAATTTGTCACATCACTATCTCTGTATGCTTTACATATTCCCAAATCTACATACTAGTTGTCTTTTTAAATCAATATGTTTCATATATTTTACTATTCCCTGTGTAAATAACGTATTTTTATAATTTCAATAAATTTTTACATTGTTATTTTTTTTTTTCATTAGACACTTTAGTGTCATCTTTTTCTTTTTATACTTCATATTTTTTATCTTACTTGCAATTTCTATTTATATAATTTTTTATTGATAATGGTACTGCCTCTGTCGTTTTTCAATGTTGTTATTTTGTTTTGTTTTTTAGCCCTGGTGATGGCCTAAAACTTAGGCCCAAACGTTGGCACAAAACAAATAAGTATTACTTATTAATGTGCCAATTTTTGGCCGAATCCCCCGACCAATTTCTTCCTTGAGATAATTTTATATTCGTTTAAATCTAAAAATATAATTTTACTGAAATTTTGCCTTGTGGGTCAACACACTATTTAAACAATAAACATTGCAAAAATATGTGAAGAAGAATAATTGATATATAAATTTTTAAATCGTGCTTAATAAAAATTAAAATAATACCAAACACAACTCATATGCCTACTTCATATCGTATATTACAAAAGTAATATAATATAACTATTTTATTATAAAATGGACTTTGCATGAAAAGCGGTAAAGAAAATCATGAGTATGAGAATTTGTTGATATAATAAAGATAATCATATTTTATTTAACTTTAATTTTTCATTCTTTTTGTTTCTATTTATTTAATTCTTCTGTATACATGGACCAACAACTATTGCCCTTAGGTGTGGAAGGTTGTATTATTATTTTTTAATTTAGTTTCACTCTATAATTAAATTTTATTTTTTTTTCAAATTAAAATTATGGTAATGTAAGTTATTTAATTATTTATGTAAAGATAAATTGCTTTTAAAATAAATAATGATAAATTACAACTCAAGAAAATATAACAGAAATAAACTAGACTTGGAAATTAGCAAGAACCGCTGACACCTTAATTAGTGACTCGTTTTCTGGAGCTTTGGATTCTGTTCCTTTGGAAAATGGTTCTGGGGGCCCCTTCCCGGAAAATTATAATTTTCCAGGCGCCCTTTCCACTCTACTCTTTCATAGGCATCGGAGGAGAAAAGAAAACTAAGTAGGTTTTCAAAGTATAATTAAGTTTGGCTGAGAATGGGAAACCACCGAGGGAGAATAACATTGGCTCAAATAACTCTTACAGGAATTTTTCCTTCTATTTTTTTTTTCTTTTTTCTTCCCTTTCAAGAAAAGTTATTTGAAAAAAAAAAAAAAGAAGTGGAAACTGTTTCTAATCCCGACTGGTCTTGAACTAAAACAAAATGTCCCCAAGTTATGTATAAAGGGGCAGTTTTTTTAACTATGGCTTCATAAATTTTGAACAACGAATCTGTAGATATGAAATTTGCGTTAATAAGCGAAACACAGCCTCCACTGGCTTTCAATACCAGACGGGGACAGAACGCTATTCATTGCGACCAACTAATATTATATAATAAATTAAACAGATGATAAAGTGATGCGGCCAGAAATAAAACAAATTATTTACTATTTCAAATTATTATTCTTTGCCTTATATTATTATACTGTACTATATTATAATATGTAAAGTATTTTATATATTTTCAGATTCCCCCAAATAATCCCACTATATTTATTCTTATTATTTCAATTATTCTCGTATTTTATTGTTGTTCCAAACTTTGATGAATTCTTACAACCTAGACCGAAACTTCGGCACACATTAAAAAGTATATTTCTAATTGCAACCTAAACCACTACCTCCTAGATTTTATATACGTTTAACTATATCTCCTTCATATTATATAATGCATTCATGTTTATTCAAAACCAAATGTTTTATAATAATTATGCAATATGCTGTATAAGTAACAATTCGATTAATTTCGGCGACAACGCTCAAGACAGTAATTATTTATGCAAGAAGAAACGTTGTTTAATATTCATGGCTACATAAACTATCGATAGGAGAATTGAATATTATTGTCATCGATTATTGGCAATTGAACTCGAGAGTGATACAGAATTGAACAAGAACCGAATTCCCGAAAGAACTATTTTTAAAGGAAGATCTCCAGACCTCACATCGCCAGAAATAGAGCTTAGAATTCTTCAGCATCTCAGTGTTCTTCGATAGGTGCGGAAGTTCGATAGGTTTGAAGGATCGATAGGTGCAGAGGTTTGATAGGTTAGGGGTGGTTAGGTCAATCGAAAAAATTAAATAATAATAAAAAAGATAATATAAAGTGAGTATTTAAATATATAATTTAATAAAATGTACACAAAGCTAGTTGCTTAAAAAATTCTTCCTATTTCTATGGTCAAAGAAACTAAGGTGTCAAATAGTTAAATAATTAAAATTTAAGTAACTCTTTAAAGAAAATATTAATCAGGGAATTTGAAATATATCATACAACCAAGAATATCAGTGGAAAACTGAAAAATAAATAAAAGGCGGATGAAAACCTATTTTTGCACCAAATCTATCAACAGCTTATGAATTTATTTTTTTACTTTCTCTAGAAATAATTTTGTCTTAATATTTATTTTAAAATAAGCCTACAAATTTCTATTTAATCAAAACGGAAAAGAATATAAAATAATCAAAATTTATTCTAAATATTATTTAGAAAACATTTTATAGAAATGCATACAAGAATGTATACATGGCAGTAAAAGTATTAGAATCGCCACAAGTTGTATGTCTTAAGGCACAAGACAAATACTGAAAAAAACTTAAACGAGAGATCTTCTTTGCTAATTATATCTCCTGGTGCCTGACATGCCATGATAATATTGAAGATTACGCCAGGCAATCAACTGACTGTCATTGGATATTTTTAAGGACGTAGAAGTAAAATCGTATACATTAAACATTAATTTTTGATTAAGAAATTATAAGTCTCATATACATGACAATTTTCTGTCGTGGTAGTACTGTCCCGACAGTGAGAATAGTATGGCAATGAGGAAATGTCTTCTCTAGATGCTGACAGTAAACCTTGCGACAGTTGGAAAAAAATGGCGGATGTAGAACAGCTGATTGAAAACTAGTAATTTGTAGGTCACCATAGAAACTAAATTATGATAAATTTTATTCCTCTTCCAAGAATTAAATAACTTTAAAAACGTAGAATACAATCAATTTCAAGTTCAGTATAATCGAAACATACCGTTGATAAGTAGGTTTGGTTAATAAGTAGAGAAGACGCGACAGTTGACTACCGCGACACTCACTGTCAACTAACTCGACTAGACAGACCCTCATCTGTCGGATATGTCTAAATCCAACTGATTAGTATTCTAGTGCGGCCCTCGGGTGCTTGTGCTGGTGATGAGGCACCTTCAGCAAGGATTCGGTCTCTCTATCATCAGGACCTTCCTTCTTCAGGACGATCCGCTGCTAGCACGGACATATATATATATATATATATATATATATATATATATATATATATATATATATATATATATATATATATAAAATGGAAGCATAGGAATTTAGACTCCTTTGCAACGGACACCCCTAAAACAGACACGAACAGCCAATTTTTCGTCACCGAGAGATATGTAAATTTATCTCTCAGAACGGACACTTAGAAAATGTTAAAAATTAAGAGAACTATAATGATTTCCTGTTTTGATATAAATATCCTAAAGTTATTCTTTTTTAATTAATAAAACTTATGTCGTTTTTCACACTATAAAAAAATCAAGACTTTTATTAGAGAAACCGCGATTTGGAAAGGTACAATTTGTTTCACAAAGTGATGGTTTACATTAAAAAAAAATTGTGAAGTATTATTTTTTGTTTTTTTAAAATATGTTTTTATATACGTATTAAAAATATTACGTATAAAAATATTACGTGTATAAATAGAACACAAAATTGTATAATTGAATTTCATTCGTTCAAATTAATAAACTCGTTTAGATGCATGGATTAGCATATTCATTTTTCAATATGCACTGTGAACCCCTTCGCAGTGGACATCCCTTTGCAACAGACAAACCATCGGACCAGTGGCTGGGCGTTGAGAGAGGTTTCACTGTATATAAATATATTAACCTGGATTTCAACAAAGATTCGAATGTAAAATGTAACGACTTCTTAATCCGTAAAAAGACAAATAATACCTATATTCCGTAAATCATAAATTTTATTAAATAAAATAATGACAAGTTGAAAAAAAAAATATTAAGTCTACCCAAACCTAATCAAACATATGACTTCAAGAGATTCAAACCGTGAAATCAAGATATAATAATAATGCACGTAGAGACCTTTATTAATCATTATATTATACTTTATATAATAACACATAATATCCAGAATACTGACTATACAACCATCGAAATTGTAAAAAAAACTGTTTTATAG
Organism: Rhaphigaster nebulosa; assembly: GCA_948150685.1. NCBI lineage: Eukaryota > Metazoa > Arthropoda > Insecta > Hemiptera > Pentatomidae > Rhaphigaster > Rhaphigaster nebulosa. The sequence continues at coordinate 7,478,608 of OX411311.1, read as the reverse complement.
AATCAAACATGTGCCCTATTTTTTTCGTTAGTTCAAAATAAGTTGCTTCTAAAGATAAAGGCTAAAATGTTCAATAATAATAATAATAAAAGGCTTAGCGAACCCGGAGGTTCGATGCCGATACCACTAATCGCTGTCTACAAATCTCGGTCCACCGACTACCTTCCAAACCCAAATTCATTAGATCACTCTTAATACTATCCTCCCACCTACGTTTCGGTCTACCCCTCAGACGTTTACCAGTCGGCTCAGCGTTTATTAACTTTTTAGGAATTCGTTCGTCACTGAGCCCAACAACTTAGCAAGCCCATTTCAACCGTCGCGATGATATCACTTCGATTATATTAACAGGGTGCATGCTCCGCAATTCCGCGTTGTGTAATCTCCTAAATTCTCCAGTTGACTCATCCTTTTTCGGACCAAATATTTTACGCAGTACTTTATTCTCGAAGACCTTAAGGCGTTGTTCGTCCTTCAAGGTTAGCGGCCACGTTTCACACCCGTACAGAACTGTAGGTAAGATAATAGTTTTGTATATTCTTAAGTTTTAAGTTTCTGGACAAAATGCGCGACCTAAGTAATGTTGATACCGAAAAATAACAGGCATTTCCCACCTTTAACCGCGCCTTTATTTCCTCTTGAATTTTGTTTTTTCAAGTAATCACAGACCCCAAATATTTAAATTTCTCAAAATCGCTCCTGTTTCTATAGCTAACCATATATTTCGTCTTATCCGTCTTTATTTTGAGGCCAACCTCTTTCCCAGCTGTCATCAACGTTGTATTCAGTTTTATCGTTTCCGCGTCCTCACTTAATAATACCAAATCATCGGCAAACCCGAACACGGATATTTTACTACCCAGATCTAAACCCCTTTCGGTACGCATTATCTTTCTAATGACATACTCTAGTGCTAAATTAAATAGGACAGTTGAAAGGGAATCGCCTTGTTTTAATCCCGAGCTAACTTCGAATTTCTTCGAAAAATAATTACCGATTCTAACTTTATTGAATGTTTCGGTCATGCACATCTAAAATGTTCAATACATCCAAATAAAAGTTCCACCGTGTTATCGGAATAAATACACTAACAATAATATATGGTAAAAGTACATTAAGATAACAGAAATTATATGTTTCAATTAAAACTGTTATCATAACCAGAATGAAACCATTAGCAGATCTAATAATATGAAAACCAAATTAGGACAAAATCTAAAATATTTAACACCTGGTAACACAAGCTTAATGTAATTTTTGTTTCCATAGTAATTAACTTAATGCTAAAACGTTACCTCAGGGTAGAGTACAGTCTAATAGTGAATGGATACTCACCTGAAAAATAAAAAATAAATAAATTAGCTGAAATATATTAAAATTTTAATAATTTTATTAATCAATTAATAAGATTCAAGAGATATCATGTTAAACACAAAATAACGATGATAATAATAACATAAGAAAAGAACGAAATAAATAATAAAACTGACCCGTGAATATACAAGGGAACCAAAAAACATTAATTAGGGAGTTTATTTTAGAATTATTCGCAATGCTAACATCGTTCAATTTACATAAAACTATACAATAAAATAGAGTTATTCTACGGTTTATTATTTCCAAAAAGTTATTAAAAAAAAATTAAAATTAATTTTAATTTTTTTTAAAGGCATTAGTGAATTATTTCAAATCACTTTATATTTTTCCTCTATCTTCACGCATTACTGTGATATGGGCGCATGAAGCCTTAATCGGCCTCCATTTTGAAGCGAAATGTCGGATGATAATGCTGCGTTCAGAGGAGCAACCAAAAGAGGCCATTGACTTTGGGATGGAATATAAAAAAAAAATTGGCCAGAGAGTCTCAGAGAAAAGCCGCGGACGGCTTACCGGCGGTTTTTTTTTTAATATTTGATTTTTGGATTCTAAATTATTTTTTTCTTTATCGATTAGAAAGTAAAAATAACCCACAAAAACCAAATTATAATAAAATTGCAAATTAAAAATCTAATCTGACTAAATTTTTATAATGACCTATTGGATCTCACTCAAAAACACAAAATTATAATTAAACATTTAAAGAAATAAAGAGTGAAATCTAAATTTACGATAGTTGGAATCTCTAAAAACAATGTGCGATGCCATAAATCACCGCTAAAAACAAATGGCAAACTCAGTTAAGAGATTTATACCAAATATGAGGTGAATGGAAAGTCATAAATTAATAGAGCTGGAATTAGAAGAGGTGAGGACATATTGTACAATGAACGGGAGAGGGACGGTATATAGGCGAGCGGGGACAGATAGAGGAGGCAGGGCTTTGATAAGATGTACAATATCGGGCGGGTTCTAATTGGCGGGCGCGGGAACAGTCGATGCCGGGTCGCCATGGCAACCAGGAAACCAGGCTCCTTTTGGCGGGCATCAATTAGCCATCGATCCCGCCCCTCCTGCACCATCCCCTTCCACTCCCAACCCTCTCTCCCTCTAATTTCCTCTGGTTCCTATTGTTCTAGAATAATAATTAGAATTATTATTGCTAATGTTATATATGGTATTCTTATATATTAACATTATACCTGAACGTTTTTCAGAACTTTATCAGAATCCGTAATACATTTTTTTTTTTTTTTTATCACACTTAATTAGGATTAGGTAAGTACATACAATAAATGAAATTACAGAGATATCTTCTAATACTAACATGAGGGCAGTTTCGAAATGATTCGAACCATATTTTAACAATGGAACTCTCTAGGTGGCATAACAATGGAACTCTCTAGGTAGCGTATATATTTTAGGAAACCATTTGTCAGTCATTTAATACATAATGTTCATACAGTCTGAAATTTTAAAAATAGTTAATCATGAAATTATTCTAATTTTAATAAATTTGCATAAATGATATAACCAAGTGGCATTTCAGGGAATAGTCTTTTGTAAGCTAAAAGATCATTATAAATTTAAAATCATATTTCTTGCATAAGTGTATATTTAAATAACTTAGAGCTAGAGCTATTTTTTCTTTTTATTCTATCATTCATTGTTCTGTATATATGTTTTATGTATCATTTAGTTTTTTTTTATATGTGACTTAAGCTGGTTACACTTTGTGCATTTCAGTTTTGTTATTTTTAGCTCATTTAATATTTTCCAGTATTATGAAGCTATGTATTTATAATTAAATATTAAGTATTATTTTGTTTTGTTTTACGACCTGTTATTAGGCTTTAGTCTATAGGTGGATGCTGCTTATAAATAAATCAATATTGTAAACAGTGTTTCCTTATTTAACAAACTACCCACATCACATCCTATTTTTATAGCTAAACAGAATCATTTTTTTTTAAAATTTATTGTCTTTAATTATAAAGAATATATAAACGCATCATACTTGTCCACGTTTTTATATTAATTGCCCATATACAACGGGAACGATGTAGATATATACTTAAATTACTTATAAAACGAGAGGTTCAATATTAAAAAAAACAAAAAAAAAAAACAATTAATTAAACCAACATATTCAAAACCATAAAATATGACAGAATAATTATAAGTAATCGTATTTGGTAAAATAACTTATACAGTATCGAGGTAATGTGGTTGATGTTATTTGCCTAAGGTAATTTTGTTATTATTTATTTTTTACTTTGTATTATATATATATATATTACACGTGGTAATAACAACTAAAGTAGTATTGAATACTTATTGCTTATACATATCAAAATGTAAATTATAGATATAAAACAATAAAAAAATGTGAAAATAGGTCATATACTTAGGCCATACCAAATCAGGGCGCTAGGGATGCTAAACCCCGCAACACCGCCCCGCTATGTCCTTAGCATATTTAAACAAATTATTTAAATATTTCATTTTTTTTCTTTATCTTAGTAAATAGCATGATCAAACTTTATATACAATATTCCCTAAACGTATTGGTTCTTATCTCATTGTCTATATATTTATGTATTACAACATACGTGACGTTAATTAAATGACATTATGAATTGAAAATTGTAGATAAACTAGACATAATATTACAAAATAATAGTTTCTAAAAATATGGAAATACAATTATTTCATGTCTTAAATGATTTCTGCATCATTTATCTTGTTATCTTATTATTATAAATTTGATATTTTGTTCAAGACGTGGATTAAAAACAACCACATTAATCATTTAAATAAAATTTAAGTAAATTATTAGTATGGCTTCTAGAAGAAAATCTTCATTATCAATGTACACGACGGTTTATTTAATATTTCGTTAATAATTCCAAACATACATCAATGTAATTAAGGATTGATAAATTATTTGCCACTTGTATAATTTTGTTTTATTGAAAACTAGTTTCGAATGTATACATTCATATCTTCAGTTCTAAAAACAGACAAAAATTCAAAAATAAACAATTCAAAATATAGTTTGGTATTATTATACATATTAAATTAGATATAATATAAATCAGTATTATAAAACATTTATGAATTATAAATTTAATTAAGACAAAAAATCAAAGACATGTTGGTACTCACTAAGGTTTAAAATAGAATCCATTTAAACCTTGGTGAGTACCAACATGCATTTGATTTCTTGTCTTAATTAAATTTATAATTCATCAATGTTTTATAATACTGATTTATATTACATCTAATTTAATATGTATAATAAAACAAAACTATATTTTGAATTGTTTATTTTTGAATTTTTTGTGTGTTTTTAGAACTGAGGATGAATGTATAACATTCGAAACTAGTTTTCAATAAAACAAATTTATAGAAGTGGCAAATAATTTATCACACCCTAATTAGATTAATCCTTCCATACCATCATGCGGATGTCAACTAAATCAATGTATATTTATTACAGACTAAATTTCTCGTAAAACGTCGGACGACTATATTGAAGCAGAAATAGAGTGAATTTCATATAATACAGTGTTACGTTAATCCTATTTTCGGAAAAATACAAAACAAAATTATAATTTTATATACTCTTCAATTTAATGACAAAAAAAAAAGTATACTACGGATACCAGTGTTAAGTTAATCCTATTTTCGGGGGAGGGGGAGAGGAGGAAATTAAATAAAAATAAAATTATTATTATTATTCTTTTAAATCTTGGTCTATAATTGTAGGACTATTGAAACATATGACTATGTATTACCATTCATACTATTATGTAGTATGTGACGTGTAAGAATAAACTTACGTAAATACATGCTAATGTAATAAATGTAGTGATATAAAAAATTAGAATAAAAAAACCAAATTCACAATCGAATGTTCATAAATAGAATTCCATTACAACTAAATCACTCTCTTGAATGGTTGTATAATGGATGGGTGACTCGCCTTGGCTACCAAAACGTGAGGGAATATACAACAACCGTGCCTTGAGGAACTCCTAATATATATTCCAAGGTCTAGTCACTGACGCTCGTCGCTCTCAACAGAGTAAACACTGTCGTATTTTCTCCTACCCCGATTCGGAGAATATCTTATGTATTCCCAAAGTTTATACATATAACTTGTATATATAAATAAATATATCCATCATTGTTTATAGCGTACGTAATACTGTTATCATAATTTTTTTTTATGATTTATCGAATAAGTGACAGCTATAAATGACTTATCCGAGCAATCTATCACGAATGACGTGGATTTATGAAGATGAGTTAGATTTAGAAGTTATGATTGCAAATCTGTGGAACTTTATTATGCAATATTGTATTCTTAAATAATATTGACTTTATTAATAAAAATATAATTTCGAAAGTAAGGCTAAAACTGCTATAATTGCTTCTTCTTATTCGTACGAAATTAAAACCTAAAGACAATGTGTATTAATTAAACTAATTTAGATCATACATTAACGAATAAACAATAATGTAATACGAAACTTACTTATACAAATAAATCTCTCCTTTATATTTTTTCTTAAAAAAACAAAGAAGGATATTATAACTTATAAGGACAGAGGAACGGAACTTGATAAACGCAAAAAAATATTTATTATTTATTACTGTTGTAGTTGGCATTGTATGTCTTCTGGACTATCACCAAACATATTATAAACAAAAAAAAAACGATAAATTTTATATGTATATTAACTATTTATATCCAGTAATGATAATTACGCTATTATTGGGAGATTCTAAACAAAGTCTTTATTTTCTGCAATAATAAAAGGTTTCGCCAATCTTCCAGTTATGAAAATCATAAAATTATATTAATAGTACAACCTACTTCAACAGTCCAATACCGAGTAACCAAATAATAGATAATGATAAAATATCAACATTTACCATGATGAAATGAGGATGTTGAAAAAGTATATTTTTGTCCGATTTTTTTTTTCTAGATATATCATTTTATCGATATTAAAATTTCAATATCGAAAACCGACATTAAAAAAAAAATCTACAAGGACGGTGGGTTAGACAAAGAACCATAAAAACTTGTGGTGTGGTGCATTCGTTTTACTATCAATAGTGGTTGTGTTCTAGGAATAGGATGTCTATATCGATTAACATATCGGCAAAAAAATATCGTTAATATTTTTATAAAATTAAAAAAAAAAACTTAAACAAGTAGGAGGAAGATTAGAATATAATCTGTTTCTTGATATTTATATTCTGCTGGAAATAAAGCTAATAAAACAATACCTCAATTATATCGTTACAGAAATATCGATATGTGTACGTCACTTTAAAATATTAAAATATCAAGGCGCGACATATCGAAATTTTTTTCTGAATATATCGAACTACTATTTCAATCTATTCAAAAACTATCGATACGATATATATCGATATTCACATCCCAATGATGAAATATATATAATCTTTCAAATATTTAGTTAGACTATATTAGACTGTTGAGGTGGGAATTACTGTCTGTAGTCAGCATTAAATTTTGTGGTAAGTAGCCCTGATGATGTCTGAATTGGTAAAATGTTGGCAGTACATGATTATTTGCTATTTGAGAGACTATAGAATTTTTTTAAGAATCTTCTTACTTATAATGAGTTTCATTGGTTTTCACAATATGAAATATACATAGATAAGGTGTGTACCATAAGATAACTAAAGGACTATACCATTTTACCGGCATTGACAAACAGCTATGTTAGAGCTGACTATTTGAGTAGATAATGTTATAGCAATAAAGCAAGAAGGCTGCCAAACTGACGTCAGCTCTTACAAAACATTCTTCATCCTTATCAGTCCGTTATCAGCTAGTCCCCGTTGCTACATACAGAGTTGTCTGCAATGTTGTCTTGTCTACTACATATACGGCAATATGGCAACTCCAACGTATGGGTCCATCTACTCTAACAGGGACACGTACAAATAAATACACAATTCATTATGCTGCACAAAATTAGAATCGACTATTCATACGGTCATATAAATATAAATTTGTAAGTAATAATAAATTTGCTCAGCAAAGAACGCCTAAAAATTTTCTTCCAGTGAACTCCAAAACACAAAACAATAAAATCGGATACTATCTAGACCTATATAAATTATAAATAAAAATATTTAACAAAATGTAATCTTTACAGCTCTCCATAATATTTGATTATTATTTTCAATAATGAACAAATTTGATCCGAATTTAAAGTTTTACGTTTCAAGATGCGTCGAATCCAAAATTCGAATAAAAAAAAAATTCGTCCGTACGTCTTCCGCGGTTTTCTCAGAGGCTACTAAGACGATTTTTTTTTTTAAATTTGGCACCTAAGTCATAGGTCACTCACTCCAAAACGATCCTCATTACCATCCACAATTTTGAAACAAAATGGCGGCCGAATAAAGGTTCCATACGCCCATATATCAGACATTTATACAGACTATTCGAAAATAAAGAAAGTGAAATAATTTGCAGCGTTTTTTATTTTATATCAAAATTATATCAAAAGTAATACATACACATAATCCAGAATCCAGAATGCCTTTCTATAAGCTTCATATTGGATGGAAGACTGTATTACTGTATGTATATAGTTATGTATTCATTGTAATACAACATATTACAAAATATTGTAATATTATTCTGATTCTATATTTTGTGACGAGGTTAATTAAGATAGAGCAGTCCAACAGATTTCCTCCTACACAACACATGAGCGAAACTATATCCGAAAGAATAACAACTAGAGAAAATATAATAAACCAGTAGCTAAAGGCAGCTAATTCAAGAGAAAAAAAAATCACTTTATAAAAAATTAATAAATTCATTAAAAAACCTTATGGGGTGACGGAAAATCTAAAATCATAAGTCCGACAAAAAATTATCTTTTGAACTACACTATTTTGAAGAAAAAAAAAAATGTTACTTAGAATAATACACAGGTTTACACATTATAAACTAAATAATATAAAGGAATCCAAATAACAGTTATTAAAAAATTAATTAAACTACTTCTTTTATTTTTTTTCTTCAATTTTTCGATATCGAAAATAAATATCTACATTAACCAGTTTTAACCCATACGGATTCACACCATAAGCAATTTCCATAATGTTCGACTTTCGATTCTACATGACGAACGGGAAATGGAACATGTAGCATACGATATCGAATCGAAATTTGACCAGTGTGGACAAAGTTTTACAAATACACGATACAGCCCCCCCTTCAAATCAATTAAATTGCGAAAATTTCAACTAATCTTCAAAACTATTAACAACAGCTCTTCGATACTTATATAACCTAAACTGTAAACACTGATTTATACTCAGTTCACGCCCGCGCATGATAGTATAGAAGAATCAATCTAATTAGGAATTGATAATTACATATCCTTACAGAAGTGGCAAATAATTTATCAATTCCTAACTGATTTATACCTTCAAACATAAAAGTACTCCCCTTGCCTTCTCTTTCGTTATAAATTACCCAATAATTTAAATTACCCATAAATACCCATCAAAACGAGAAGGAGGTGGATGAGAGATCTACTTTTGAGACCTAACGTAAAAGAATCAATAGCGGAAAGAGACGCGGCAGAGTAGCGTCCTTCCCCATGCCTCACAAGCCGGAATCATCATGACGTCGAATTCCATGATTGTCGTTGTTCTTTGATAGACGCGATTCAGCAATAAAATACAATATAAAACAATAACAGTAATAAATCTAAACTTAAAACCGAAAATTGTATCAATGAATAAATATAAATAAAAGAATATATGAGAAGCCAAAGGGTACAAGTCATTTTTTTTTCCAAAAATAGATTTAAGTACGGTTATGTACAGTTAATTTATATATTTTTTTTCAAAACCAATATTACTCAATATTAAACGGCAATACAGTAGAGCCATAATATAAGCATGATACAAACTTAAAAGTTTTAAGTATTATGAAAACGTTTTAAAATTATTAAATTGTCACTTGTACCTAACCTATCGGCTTCTCACTCCCTCATATTTGAGTTTTAGACACTGGGATACAACTTAAAAGTCAGCTAAGGTTAAGATACCGGAAAACTTCACTATACCACGGCTAGAATATATTGCGTATAAACATTATTAACAAACTAAACGCTGAGTGATTTGTTATAAACAATTTTAAAGATCTCAAAAAAAAAAAAAATTATATATATATATATATATATATATATATATATATATATATATATATATATATATATATATATTTAAAAATACTTTCCCCCATCTTTTAAAATATTAAAACTCTCGCTATTTATCAGTACAGATAAGAATATATTGAACACATTGATAACGTGATTACGTTGTAAATAAATAATATGCATTAGCATTTCCATAACCCACAAACTATTTCAAGATTTAAAAAACATATATAGCTTCTTTACAAGAAGAGAGACCAAACTTAAAACGTAACATTTTAAACTCATATGCAAAAATTAAGTGCATCATTTTTCCTATAGCGTTAATTTTTTAACTTGAAACCTGATCGATAGAGAGCGCTTTCAAAGAATGTCCTAACTCAAAAAGAGTTTATTATAACCACGAATTTTATCTCTAGTTAATTCTTTAAATGTACATCTTCAGACAAGATACTTAAAAAATCAAGCCACACATTGAGACTTTGAAAATTGAACCTATCTTTTGCAGAACTAAAATCAAGAACAAAATAAGGCGAGGTCATGGTTGTTATATCTCAAAACTAACTTTATACATGAAACAAACGCTTTAAAAATAGAACAGCATAAATCAATCTATTATCAGAACAAAGTAATAAAGGCAAAATGTAACCTTTCTTTTGGAAAATAATAGTTTAGACACACACACACAAACAATATATATATATATATATATATATATATATATATATATATATATATATATATATATATATATACCGCATACTTTAAAATAGGTCCCTATTCTTGCAATGTGACCATAAAACTTTCAGAATGATCCAGTACGCACCAAATAATACGAAAAAATGAATTCGACAAAATAAAGTGAAAGAAATGACCTAACAAAAGAACAAGCTTTATTTTGTTAAAAAAAATCAACAGAAATTATTCTTCCAATAATTAAAAAAAAATAATTAATTTTCCCAACTTTATCTCAATTTTAATAGAAATGAATTATTGAAAGATCATAAATTAACATATAAATCATAATGTAATTATTATTGTTAATAATAATAATCTTAATTATAACAACTAGACGTATAAAGAATATTATTATGATAAAGAAAGAAGAAGTTCCCCTCAACTCAATCCATGAACTGTTTTAATCATCCAATCCCATCCTGCGTGTAATCGTGGAGCGGCAAATACGGGAGGCTTTGTACCTGTTAGGCTAATTGAATTTGTGAGAGAATCGATACTGGGAATGCATCGACCTCCTATCTAGTCTGTTCCAATCCACTCGATTCATTAAAAAATATGACAAAGCTCTCGGATCGTAAATTCATCAAACCACGAAGTATAAATTAGTAGTATTTAATTACATTTTACTTTCACAGACCTACATTTGAAGTGTATAGTAAGGAAAAGTATTGTGATCATGATAAATTTCGAGTCTGAGTTTTTTTTAAACCGAAATACACTTTTTAACGTCCCTTGACCCCAAATAACCAAGTCTCGTAAAATAGTCTATGTGGATGTGATCAGCCTAGCTCAAAAACAAAAAATTGTACGAAACTGAAATTACATATTTAAGTAAGGAATATAACTGAGTTGTTACAGCAACTTTTTCGTCAAAATCGATTAACCGGAAGTGCCACGTTAATATCATCGATTTTACACTTTTTTACAATTATCTAGAAAAAGGCTTTAATGATTTTGATGCCCTTTAATATCACCTAGGTTTTAAGAATTTTCAAAATTTCTTTCTCTGAAGTACCTTTAATTTTTTTTTATTTGAAATAATTAACCGTCTCTACTGGTTAGTAGTAATTAAAAAATAAATAAATAATAACTATGAAGGAATTAGATAATTAACTAAAGGCAAAAAAAAGGAGAAATATTTTCTCAGATTGAAAACAAATTTCCGGAAATAAGAGTAATAATATATATGGCATAATATACCGTTGGGAAGTTAAAGATTTTAGAAAAATTAATATCAAAGCTATAAAACCGTAAAAGCTAATGGGGAGGGATGAAAAACGCATAGACTTATGTGATTGTTGTAGATATTAAAATATATATATATATATATATATATATATATATATATATATATATATATATATATATATATATATATATATATATATATACATAAGAAGAAATCTTGATGGGTGAATTATTTAACAAATAAAAATTATAATATACATTTAAAAAAAGAGGCACAACTTTCTCGATTCTCGGAAGATGGTAGAGCAAAAGAAAAAATAAATAAATAAATTATAATTATCTTTATTACCAAAATAATTAATTTCCTTAATTAAAAAAAAATCTAAGAATTCACAATTTCCTTGAATTTTTTTTCCCTCTCTCTATAAGGTAGCTCCTTTTCCTTACTACGAAACTCCTACAAAGGATATGGATAAATTAAAAGGGAACTTCAGAAAACGAAGTTATGAGGAAATAATGGCAAACTTCGAAATTCCATAAAACATTTTAATATCTTTTTTTTGTTTATTATTTTCAATGCAAGGTAATCGGCCAAGAAAAAAACATAATTTAACCATCCCCTAAAAATTTGAGGTTCTACGTAGACACATAGAATAAAAAAAAAATGCTAATTTGCTGGGCCTATTTTTTTTTAGATTTGCCACCAATATCACAGGATGATTCTCGGAACTCGACATTACCATCGTTTCAAAATGGCGACCGATTAAAGGTAATACAATCATACCTTGGCCATTTATAAAGACAGGAGAAAAATATAAAATGTATTTGAATCATTATACCAATGGCTTAAAAAATTGTTTGGGTATAGAGATAACTATTTGGAAATAATAAACCGTAGTGCAAGAATTTACAACTTTTACTTTTCATTCAAAACTTTAATTTTTCATTCACACTTTAACCTTTTATTCATTCACAACTTTAACATTTAATTCATACCTATCACAAATAATAATTAAAATCTAGATAATTGATGATAATAGGAAAAGCAAGGCGTGAGGGCATGAGGAAGGACTGTACTCAACCGCACCTCATCACTTGATTTCAGCTCTCTCAACCAGCTCCTTTTTAGTTGCCTCCTGGGCATGTCAGCCAAGACCATATTATATTTGATCAGTCTGTTTGTTTAATTATGTTAATGGAGATAAAGAGTATTTATAAGACGGTCGATATAGATTTTTGGTATTTACATCCCATATAGCTTCTGTTAATAGTCTTAAAATTTTGGATTGAAAATATTGTAGTTTTTATAAATTCTTCTTTTTTCCTGAAACCATTTAACAGACTTTACAGGAAACATATGAAACGATTTTTCCCCAAATAACAATTTTTTTTTTTTAAATTTTATTCTTTATTGTATAGAGGAGGAGTATATTAATCTGGCAAAAATTTTATAATTACAATGTATTTTAAAAGATTCTAGCACTGGTTAAGGACTGAGTGACGACTGAGAATCGTTAGTATTTGGTACAAACGTCATCTATATTCGATTTTTAGACCATTTCCAATTTTTTTTTCGATATATAGTGAGCGGAAATCGATAGAGGAGTTGTTACGTCCCAAAATCAATTTAAACCTAAATTTTGAATTTATGGCGCTTAAGCCTTTTTCACAAAACGTCGACACGTATTTAGTTTCTGTCTAAATTTCAGTTTTAACGATTTAGAAAAATTGGTCTAACACTTCGAAAATAAAGAAAGAACCTAAACAAATGACTGAAATTATTCATAATTAATTTATAAAAGTTATTTCTAAAAAAAAAATTTAATCAGTGCATTCTGTTTATACTACATAATATACTGTTATATTTATAACACCACCTCGATAGATAGGATAATGAAAAATCAGGAGGGCAGAAAATTAGATGATAAAACCTCCAGCATTTGCCTTCATAGCTAACTTAGAGTAACTATGGAGTATAAAAATCTATCGGTCGATCGGGCATTGTATACGACCCCATCCGAGGCGACCTCTTTAAACCGCCTCGATAGAATATATATACTCATTTTGAAATAGCTTTAATAATGTGCCATTATCGATAGTGCCTAAGAGCTTCCGCGGCTGACAGGGAATCGATATATCGATTTTATCTATGGCCTTTCCGCCCTCTATATGAAAAATTAAATAGGCTGCATGGGGGAGGGAGAGGGGGGGGGGAAACTTAAATGACTTCACTAAATAGTACATTCTCCAATATAATCAGTATAAATATAAACAGCAAAATTCATGAAAGTACTTTAAAAAAATGAAAACTTTAAAATGAAAAAAACTTTAAAAAAAAAAAAAAAAAAGTAATGACATACTTCATGTAGTTAATTTCTAAAAAAAAAATGTAATTAAAATAATAAAAGTACGTAAGCAATAAAAGAGGGAGAGATAAATTTATTTATTTATAAAAAAAAAAATTTAGTATACAAAAATAAACTAAAAAATAACCTTACAAATTATAATTTAAAATTATCTTAAGAATTATAATAAGTTATCAGAATGATCTTAATAAAAACTAAAACTTTAATCAGGCAGCAGCAGAATAAAATTAATTAATTAAGTAGTAAAATTAAAATAACAATCTTTCTTCAATATATCTGTCAGAGGTAAATAATCTCAGTCCGATTTTTTTTTATTTTGATATTATTATCGTATTTAAATTACTATCGCCTATTTTTCGAGTATAATTATCGTAAATAAGCTAAAAGCGTAATAAAATATGCAACACTTCAAAAATAGGGATTGAAAACTATCCACAAAAAGCAATAAAGAACAATCTGAAACTTCTTTTTGTTCTGTTGAAAAACTTTGAAAATGTTACAATATCTAAGATGTACAGATATAAAGTGAACAGCTATTGTGTAACATTAAATTTACTAAATTTAATATTCAAATAAATACTATTTTCGCAATGACGTCTTTATATATTTTATTTAAATTATTAGAATCACCCGTCAATTATAATTATTCGTCATTTTCTTACGAAGGTATGAAATGAAAATTATAAAAAAAAAAAATTACAATATTTGCTATTTTTGTTTTATCACAAGACTTTATAAAAAAATGTTAATTTGATGGGTTACGAACACTAAATTTTCATGTTTATATTCTGCTTCTTAATTTTGAGACATTTAAATTATAAATTTATAATTGAAAAACGAATGGCTAAATTTATACTCAAAATATTTTTTATAAAATATATATACTTTTTAAATATATATTTAATTAAAAATAGGCATATCATATAAATGAATGCATTCCTTAATTTAATTTCATTAGCAGAACTCCGTCACTAACACTGAGGTCGTAATTTAATAGTATCTTTAATAGTAACTAAAGTACAAAATTGGAAATATCAAAAGGAAGAGGGTGGGTGAAAAATATTGAGACCCCCAAAATACGTAGCACTTCTCTTACATCAAGTCAATTCACAATCAAATTTTGAACCCTCTGACTCGCTTTGGAGAGACAGTGGAGGTACGCAAAACCTTTAAAAACTGCGAAAAACACAGTTCGACATTTACACCCACTTCTATAGTGGTGTATCAATAGATCTGTCCAGAAAACAACCCATATACCTGATTTCAGCTCATTTAGTCCGAAGGAGGCCGCTGAAATTGACCAATAAATCGGGAATATATATATATATATATATATATATATATATATATATATATATATATATATCAGACATTCCCAAAACCGTGTTCTAGGGGTCTATCACTAAAAATAAAGAAATACACTTTACATTCGTGAATTGATTGAAAAATTACGAAACAGCCTAAATGAGTTATAAAATAAAATATTAGAATAGGCCACACAGAAACAAAACCTGTAGAAGTATTTACAACTTTAACAATTCATTCATACTTATCACAAATAATAATTAAAATTTAGATAACTGATGATGATAGGAAAAGCATGGCGTGAGGGCACGGGGAAGGACTACTCAGCAGCACCTCATCTCTCGAAGGGAGGTCTCTCACCCAGCTCCTTTTCAATTGCTTCCTGGTATCAACGGGTATGTAAGCCAAGGTCATTATATATTTTATCAGTCTATTTGTTTATTTATGAAGTTAATTATGTAAACGGAAATAAAGAGTATTATGAAACGGTCCGTGTAGATTTTTATTATTTGCATACGATATAAAGTCTTAAAATTTTGGATTGAAAATATTGTTTGTAGTTTAAAATAAAAGTTTGTAATTTTTATAAATGCGTCTTTTTTGCTGAACCGTAAATTTGAGAGGCGTACGTCGAAATGGATTTCAGTAGGTATGTGTATGTATTCAGTTTCTGTCTAAATTTCAGTTTTGACAATTCGGAAAAAAAAAATTAAGATTTCTCACACGTCAAAATAAAACGAAAGACACTAAACAAGTGACTGAAATCATTCATAATTAAAGTATAAAAGTTATTTCTAAAAAAAAAAGTTAAACAGTATAATTTACTGTTTATACTACAATATAGGCATAAAAAAATAATATATATTATATAATTTGATTTTATAGCATAAAAATAAAAGAATCGGTAGCCCGAAACGTCAACAGGAGGAAGATAAATCTAGCCCACTATAATGCTCGCTAATATAAACTATAAACAGAGATAATGCATAACTTTAAATTTAGTTCACTAATTTCCTTAAAAAGTAAAGAGCAAGAGAAACATATTTGTTGATTTTGGCAACGGGAGTTACGAGAAAACTTGAAACGTAGTAAGCGATCTTTTTTTGCCGCCACTTCTTGACACCGGTCCAGGCCACTTTGAAATATTTTAAAGTTCACTGCCGTCGGCAATGCTCATTGTCTTGCAATGCTTCTGGCTTTGTTATAATTAAAGACCGGATTTTCGTTGCAGTTCAAAACCGAAAAAAGTCGTAATAAAAAAAAAAAAAAAAAAAAAATGTGCAAAATCGAGCAGTAATAACCCAAAATGAGTAAAATTGTGTATATTTCTAATTAAAAATGCAAAAATAAACTTTTTTCTTGAAGTTATAATATTAATAGCAGGAAAGCTTAACTAATCTTGCGTTTATCACTTAATTAAATACGTTAGTTACTCATTTAGTTACAGCCTATGAATTAAAATGGCATAAAACGTGTATTATCGTGAGAAAAAAATAATTCTAATAACAATAATAAATAACGAATCACCTAAATCTAGATAAAAGAGAAACTCGATTTATAAATTTATCAATAGATTTAATAGGGATAAAAAAACTAATAAAAAATTAAGATAAATAAATATTTATTTACAAACATATCCATACATCCAATACGGGAAATTCAAACGTTCAATTTTATGCTATCAAAATCGAAATAATCTTATTTAGCCCAAAAAGTGCAAAATATGCAATTTTATGCAACAAATATCAAAATTGCGCAATATTGAATCGTAAAATATTATTCCGTAGATCTTGAATCTTCCGTATTAAAATATATGAGGATTAAATATTTCATGAATTGTAGGACGCCATTTTGATTTTTCATTAAAAAAATTGAGTGCATCCTTTAAAATAAGAATTTCTTCATAGTGAATGCCAAATTTTTGGAAACATAAAAAAGCCTTAAGTTATTTCGCTTTGATTTTGGTTTATTATTTTCAATAATGAATCTTTGTAATCGATCAAGAAAGAAAAAAAATTATCCCAATCTAAATTTTAGATTTACTTTTCAAGATACGTAAAATCCAGAAATCGAATTAAAAAAAAAAAAAATCCGTCCGT
This sequence comes from Rhaphigaster nebulosa, assembly GCA_948150685.1. Classification (NCBI taxonomy): domain Eukaryota; kingdom Metazoa; phylum Arthropoda; class Insecta; order Hemiptera; family Pentatomidae; genus Rhaphigaster; species Rhaphigaster nebulosa. The sequence goes on along the minus strand of OX411311.1, from coordinate 7,461,304 downwards.
TCGCCGTCGGTATCTTTATCCGATTCTTCTGGGCAAAGTCACTGGTCACCCCAGGATGATCCTCGGAACTTGGCATTACTATTAACCCTTTTTTTATTTGTAGCCGATTATAGGTTTTCATACACCCACGAAGATAAAGAAAAAATATAAAGTTTTTTTGAAATCATTATACCTTAACAAAAAAATTCCAAATTAAGTTGTTCTTTTTTTTTTTAGTCTTTGTATAATAATGATTCCGACAAACAATTAGTAATGTTATTAATTGACATCCGCATGATGGTATAGAAGGATCAATCTAATTAGGGATTGATAAATTATTTGCCACTTCTATAATTTAGTTTTTATTGAAAACTATTTTCGAATATTATACATTCATCTTCAGTTCTAAAAACATATAAGAATTAAAAATAAGCAATGCGAAATACAGTTTGGCATCATTATACATATTAAATTAAGAGTGATATAAATTAGTATTATAAAACATTTATGAATTATGAATTTAATTAAGACAAGAGATCAAATTCATGTTGGTACTCAACGAGGTTTAAGCAGATTATATCAAATAGAGAGGTTTGTATTGGTTTGTTCTCGCACTGATCAATTGGTTTGTAAGTTGATCAAACGAACAAAATGAGTAATAAACATGGCAATCCGGTCTTTAGTTACAACAATGTTTAATTTTGTTATTATTATTTCTAAATACTTTATTAACAATAAGACATGAGATTAACGATATTATAGTTACGTAGTTATCTAAACTAATTAAAGATCAGAGATATTTAAAAAAAATAAATTCATGGCATAATAGTAGGTTAATCCTGTTATTTTTCATATTTTAGAGCGAATGTGTTTTTGTTTCTAAAAAATAAATTAAATTTTTGTGTGTAATGTCAATGAGGAAATTTCGTGTGCTAGGTACAAGTGGCGTGATCCCAGTTAACCGGTCACGAAAGGGTATTTCTAATCCACCGCAGGAAAGGCCCTATCAATATAAACTCCTGAATTTAAATTATCATTTGTTTTTATAAATTATTTGGTAACGATTTACTGTTCAATTGTAACTTCTTATGGCAATTGAAGATGATCCTAAGAACTGCAATCCATTAGATCTTATAAACATTTCCGACTTGAAGGAACCTTTATCATATTAATATCAAAATATTACTTGACGAACCCTGCGTATGAAGTTGTAATTTCAATATGGTTTTCAGAGAGGTAAAGAAATTACCTTCCCTGTATTACATACGTAATTAAACTCATTAAGCCCCATATTAACAAATAAAAATTAAACCACAGTTTAACAATTTTAATATTATTTTTTAATAATTTAGAAAATTTGTATTTATGCATATCAACAATAATTTATTTTTATAGAAAAAATTCTTTTAATTTTCAATGTATTACCGAATATCATAATGCTAAATTCTGAATGATATACTTAAATTTTAAATATGTACCACTTTTTCAATTTAAGTCATGACAAAAAAAAATGTATATTTATGATAAAAAATTACTCTACTCTTTTTTTTCCAAAACGTAAAAACTAAAAATTAGACAGAAACTAAATACTTAAATCCATATCAACGTACGCCTCAGAGATTTACCGTTAAGCGAAAAAGACGCTCTCACAATAACTAAAATATTTTCAATCCAAAGTTTTAAGACTTATTCCAAGACTTCACTTACCATCTTACAACTAAATGTCGACCAACACATAAGTACTCTGTATTTCCGTTTTCATAATAAATTTCACGGACAAAGCAATAGACCGATAAACGATATGGCTATGGCCAACATGAGCATTAGGAGACGACTAAAAAGGAGCTGGATGAGAGATCTCCTTTTATGAATTAAGGGGCTTATTCAAGACTGTTGCTGGGTACTATTTTCCTCATGCCTAGCATGCCATCTATATACATATTTTTCTATCCTTATATTTGCTAATTGTCACTCTCATCTGTGATAGATAGGTGCGAATATAGAAATAATTTTTAAAAAAATGCAAATCGTAACAACGTCAGCTTAAGTAAGAAATAATAACATCAGTAAATAAATAAAAAATTATTTATTTATGAAATCGATTATCGGTGCTAAGTTACCGATGCGAATAGGTACAATAAAATAATTATATTTAAAAAAAATAACAGTAGTGCCCCACAAGAATAAACATTACAAATAAAAAAAAATAAAATGTATATTATTTACAAAATTAATTAGTCTAGCATAATTTGATATGACGATAGTCACCAATTTAACCTTATCAGGAGTTAGTAACTTCTCCACTAATATGTAATAATAAATCGATTAAAAAAAATAATATATTTTTATTTATACGATTCGATACTTAAAGATTTCTATTGATAACATTAACTCATCGGATATTTAAAATATAAAACGAAATATAGTACGAAAACATCGGAAATGTTGGAAGGCCTCTCTAGCCCTGAATGTCGCGTTTTTAATTCACATCATATCTTAGACAGTTGTAATTTTAAAAAATGAAAAAAGATACTTCGAAAAAAAAATCTAGCGGTCTGTTATATAATCTATATATAATGTTATATATAATGTTATATATATATATATATATGTTATATATAATATATAATGTTATATATATAATCTATATAATGCTATATATCTAGCTGAAATAAAGGAAATAATTGCCAAAACTTCAATAAATGTAGGCAGTAATAAATTTATAATTTCATGTCTCACAGGCTTTGACGATTTCAGAACTATACAGAATCAATCTGATATAGAATACATATTCTGCTGAACGAAGGATTAGAAGATAGCGGAAATATCTACCTATAGGTGATTCAAGAACATAAAAAGGCGGTAGCTAAGTTAACAGAATCAATTAGACTAAGTAATTACTTCATAAATGACCATCTTACTTTGGAGTGAATGAATGGAAAATATTTTTCTATCTTGGAAACTGGTTTTACAGATTGCATGTGCATTCCTATGACTATATTCCAAAGTATATTTAAATCACTTACTAATTAATTATAATTTTTACAAGCATTGGGTATTTGTTTGTTTAAGCTTGGAAAAGTATTTGTTACATTGATTGGTGAAGATGAAGATGAAGATATAAGTGGTATTTAAAAGATTTTATAGAGGATGAATTACCGATCGAAATGGATATGGAGTTCCGAAAAGAGGTAGCAAAAATAACACAGGCCAACAAAATTTTTTTGAAAACATTTTTAACTTTAATAGTTGATCTTTGTAGATTTTTATGTGCTCAATCTAAATCTGGCCTTAGTTTTTTTGTATCACCCATATTTTTACAGCAATATGCTTTGTATTATATAGTATAAACCCCTATACGGTATACGGGGGAATTAATGAAACACTATGTTACATGATAAGGATGGTTATAGTCCCTAACCAAGTCTCGTTAAGCCCGATTTGAGTAAACAGTTTAGGCTCTACATTTTCTGTAAAACATCGGAATTCTTCATCATCTTGTTCATCTAACTCCGATTGCACAGGCCAACGATGAAAAAATTTTGTACTGAAAATACCTTATTCCTATAGTTTTTAGGGTGCTGAATCCAAATGTGATATTAAAAAATCTGTATCACCCACAATTTATTCACATTTTATAGTTAAATTTATTAAATTAAGCGATTTTTAAAGAATTGAACAACTTTAATAGTTAAAATTGTGGGTGATACAGCTTTTTTAATATCATATTTGGATTCAGCGCCCTAAAAACTATAGGAATAAGGTATTTTCAGTAAGAAAGTGTTTTCATTGTTGTCCTGTATAATACAAGATTTGCTAAAGGAAGCATTTCTGTGGTAGGCAGCATACAAGTTGATAGGTTAGGACCTGTTATTTAAAGAGTGGACAGAGGAACGCGTGTGAGCAACTTATAGAGCATCTACGAAGGATTGCTGTTGGAAAATAGGCACAGCGACCATGCCTTTCTAATTTCCCGATACATTCCCGAATTTTGTGATGAGTGTCCCGGAGAAACTCATTTTTTCCCCGAACAGGTAGCTACGAACGATTTCAGAACTTTATAATATGTTATACAGTGCATATTTCGCTATAGGAAGAACTGGATGAACAGTGGAAACAGTAGATACCTGAATAACGAAGAAGAAGAAGACGAAGACTAACCCCGAGGGAAGAAGAACTAACTGAGGGATGAATGGAAGGAGGTGCTCAGACCGAGCTGACCCCAAAGGATGGATCAATAGGGAAGCCCCTATATTTAGCCTACGAAAGGTGAGGCCCTCTCTCTATATATTACCTCCAGTATCTCATATTATTATTAATATATAACATTATATTATTAATTATCCAAATATAAAACTATAGCAGCGCTAATAGATTAACTCTATGCATTAAGTTGCTATCCCGAATTAAGATGGCTTTATTCCATTTTCACAGTGACATTTCCTGAGTCGTTATCAGGAACAGATTATCCATTCATTGGATGGGGGAGTATAGGATAAGTAAAGTTTAAGGATTTGAGAATACTTAAACATTTTTTTTTAATATAATTTATTTTTATATAGTAAATTCTTTATTTATTCCGGAATAGTTCCCTTTAGAATGACAATTACAGGCAATGATAGGTGGGGGCTTCATAGCCTTAGATGAAATAGGAACGCATGAGTTAACAGATTACAAAAATAAAAAAATTAATAAATAAATAGAAACGAAAATTACAGTCTTAAATATGAAATAGGTATTGTTGACCTGAGTCCATTATATAAAAAAACTTCTAATATTAATGAAAGATGATAACAATTACAAATGAACTAAGAGTAATTAACAAGGTACCAAATCTATCAGTGCATATTTACAAATTTTTATTGAAGTGAAAGAAACTCTACTTACAATTTTTTTTTCTCGAAACTGGATGGACAAGAAGTGACTGAATAAGCAGGATTTGAAGGTGGGAAGGGTAATGGAGCGACGGATGGAAGAAGGAACGGAATTCCATAAGGATGAGAATCGGATAAGAAAAGATCTGTCGAAAGCTGTGGATCGGTGGGCCGCTGTATATTAATCTGAAGGCCGAGAATGGATATGGCGGGAGTGGACAGAGGATTTAATTTAATTATTACCTATTCTGATGTACGTAAACTGAGGGCTCTTTTTGATGACAATCACATTTAATATTTTTTTAAATGGCAATTTTTTGTTCGATATATAGAAATTTTATTCGATATACAGAATATTTTTTTCTAATAAAAATTCAAGATTCCTAAAAAAAGTTCTATACATAGAGATTTTCGATATATGGAAGTTCGACTGTATATATATATTGTATATATACAATATAATATTATAAGTCTATAACTAATAAAATTTTTGTAAGTAATATATAAAAAATAGTGAAATAACTGGGAGTAAACTGAGACATGAGAACCGACAGGGACATGGGACCAGGGACGGACGGTTATGGAAATTAGTCGCATCCTCTCGACATCTTGCATTGTCTCCCATGAGTCAGTCTTCCCAGTGAATTCCTTACAACTCGAAATAATGACAAATCTTCAAGGTTTATCCTGAAGAGCTTTTTTTTTTCGATTTAGTTTAGTTAATATACTGTAAAGATAACGCAAGACTGGAAAAAGAGAGACCATCTTTTTCTATATATGTGACTTGGCTGCCAAATGTAAAAAAAAAAAAAAATAAAAAAAAAAAAATCGGGCATTTATCTTCTCAAAGAACAGCCAAAGAAGGATTTTTTTAATTTATTTTTCTCTCCTTCAGATATTTTACAGTTTATTTCACATAACAGTTTTTTTTTTTGTTTTTTTTTTTCCAATCCCCATTTTTGCCTACTTCTTGATCAATTTTTTGATAATTGCTATTATTTTGTCTTTGATTGTTCTTCTGTATCTTGGATACATTTTAAGGCAGTATTGAAATTCCTAAATATTATTGATATTATAAAAAAAAAAAAATTATTCGATTTTTGGATTCTACTTTTCTTGAAACGCTATCTCTCATATTTCGAGAGGAGACAAAATTTGTATTTTCTTGTTCGATTACAAAATTTGATTATTGATAATGATAAACCAAAATCAAAAAATCAAATAACTTAAAACTTGAAACACAAAAATCACCAATAATTCATAATAATGCATTCCTCTTCTAAATACATTGGTTGAAATCGTTTTAACACTTTTTAAATTATTTTTACATATATTTGAGGTTACATACATAGACTTTCTCTATGTTCACTTTTGAAGCTGGGTCCATATTTAGTATCTAACCTCGTTATATAACTAGTTTTATAAGTTATATAAAACTTGAATAACATGGCTATATAAGTTATATAACAGGTTATATGTTAGGCGGCTAGTGTCGGTAAGATTAAAGAAAATTATAGAAAGAAAAGTTATCGTTCGCCCGTCTCCGCTGTTCTGGACAGTCTGGTCATTTTAATATTGTAACATATAATACCTAATATAATATATAGGTATAATCTACCTATGCATTTTACTAACATTAAAAAAAAATGTAAATTCTGAATCACTTTTTTTTTTTAATTGGTTATTAGCTACTTATTTTAACATTGTCCATTACAAATGCTAAAAATCTCGCTCCTAGACGTCATGAGAACTGATCATATATCTTCTAACACACATTTGTTGTAAGTCTGTTATAAAATAAAAATTGCTCTTAGTTATATAAGTTATATAACAAATTGTTATAAAATAAGTCTTTTGTTATATAGTGTGGACCCACCCAGCTTAACAGACAATTTCGACTTGAGGTGTAATTCAGAATTGTGGGGCGACCTTGAGCGAATCTATTGATCGGATCAGACGAAAAATTAATTGTTTTTTTCCTTCTATACATTTTTCCTTACTCTTTGTAATCTTTTACACAATTGAAGAAATCACGTAGCTATACTGAATTATCTAAATAAGTAGATAAATAAATTAATTTTTATTTTCCAAATGAGTTTTAATGTCTTGACATACAAAAACTAATACGAAAGCTTCAATACTACCATTTTAACTATCTCAATAAATTGTAAGGCAAATATAAAAATCGATACAAATCATACATAAAAAAAAAAATCATAATTTCTATTGGATATGTACGTATTTAAATGGAAAAAATTCGGCTATCCAATGATATTTTTCGTCGTAACAATTTGCTGGGGTTTTTATGAATGAAAAAAAATATAAAAAAATCGTAAATTCTGACTGTCAGTTGGCATCCGCATGATGGTATAGAAGGATCAATCTAATCAGGGATTGATAAATTATTTGCCACTTATATAAATTTGTTTTATTGAAAACTAGTTTTGAATGTTATACATTCATCTTCAGTACTAAAAATACTCAAAAAATTCAAAAATAAGCAATTCAAAATATGGTTTGGCATTATTATACATATTAAATTAGATGTAATATAAATCGGTATTATAAAACATTTATGAATTATGAATTTAATTAAGACAAGAAATCAAAGACATCCTTCTTTCTTTGATCCTTCTATACCGTCATGCGGATGTCATCTAACTTTTTATGAATGTAAAAAAAAAAAATCGAAAATTCTGACTGTCTTGGAAATTAATTAATATTTGAATGTAGCAAGGCAAAATAAAACTTTGAATTGCGTTTTATAAGTCTCATATAGCAAATATTATTTACTACGAAGTAAATATGGTCCGGGAATATTTTGAAATGTATCTGAATCAATCGATTTAGGAATATAACAACAATAGATGGTCACAAAGATGAGGATGAGAGGATGAACTATAACAGATAATAGAGATCTATAGGGACAGTTTAGAGAGGAGCAGAACAGATAATATGCAGATGCGATAGTAACAGTGTAGTTCCCAAGGCAGTCCATCCACCAACCGCATTATGCAACTCCGTAGCGATTGGACTATCTCGTGGGAACTGATGTGTCTGCTTGTCTCTGCGAGATAGATAGCGAGCCACTAGTCCGCTAATCCCAAGTCTGAGGGGTACGGATTAGAGGGAGTGTGGACTGCCAAGCATATCCCTCATTAGGGAAATCCTCTAGCCAAAGGACAATTTTAAATGCACTATAATATGAGATCCGGAAAATATATTTATAATATAGTCTGTAGAATATAAGCCGGTCACGAGCGATGAACTCATGTTTTTTTTTTTTCAAACTTCTCCATAGTAATACTAAAAGTACAAGTTACTTAGTAAATAACTAACCAGTCAGAGCTACGATTTCTCCAAAATAAAAACGGTATTAATAACGCTTAGAATTATTCCAAAATAGTTTATTATTATTTGTATGTTAAATTTATTATCAATAACATTACTTAGGGATTGATAAATTATTTACTGTATTTAGTATTGCTTATTTTTGAATTTTTGTGCTTTTAGAACTGAAGATGAATGTAAAACATTCGAAAATAGTTTTCAATAAAAACAAAATTGTAGATGTGGCAAATAATTTATCAATCCATAATTAGATTGATCCTTCTATACCATCATGCGGATGTCAACTAATAACATTACTAATTGTTTTTTGGAATCATTATTATACAAAGAGTGAAAAAAAAAAGAACAACTTAATTTGGATTTTTTTTGTTAAGGTATAATGATTTCAAAAAAACTTTACATTTTTCCTCCATCTTCGTGGGTGTATAAAAACCTATAATCGGCTACAAATAAAAAAAAGGGCGAATAGTGATGCCAAGTTCCGAGGATCATCCTGGGGTGACCAGTGGCTTTGCCCAGAAGTTTCGCATAAAAATACCGACGGCGAACAGACGGATTTTTTTTTTTTTTAATTCGATTTCTTGATTTTACGTATCTTGAAACGTAAATCTCAAATTATGATTGGAATACTTTTTTTTTTTGTTGATAGATTACAAAGATTCATTATTGAAAACAATTGAACTTAAGGCTTTCTTATGTTTCCAAAAATATGGCATTCATTATAAAGAAATTCTTATTTTAAAGGATGTACTTAATTTTTTTTTTTTTTAATGAAAAATCAGAGTGGCGTTCAACAAATCATGAAATATTTAATCCTCAAATATTTTAATACGGGCGATTTTTTTTTTGTCCCGATTTAAGGATTCTACTTCTAATTTTTATGGGGATAATTATTTTTTTTTATCTTGGTCGATTATAAAGCATTATTACTCCTAAAAGTTATAAATGAAACCGTTAGAAAAAATGCAAACAGAATTTTTTTTAATTTTAACTGATAAGGACTGATAACAGGCCCAACCTTAAACTGAGTAAGGAAACTTCTTCTCAAGCAAATAAACGGTCAGCGATTTTTATATTGAGACCGTTTTATAGGTAAATATCTCAATTTTGATTCGATGAATCGATTGATATGATTTATAAATATAGAACAGCAAAACTCAACAAGGGACATGAAATAATTGCTAGAATTTAAACTAGGATATAGGAAGATTCCACAGGCGAAGCCTAGGTTCTCTAAAATACTGGTCAACGTTTCGCCAATTCAGGCATCATCAGGAGAGAAAAAAATAACATCATATATATATAGACACATCTCACATCAAGACACATGACCTAGAGACAGTACCTCAAGGCATCTACTGATCCTAGAGTATGAGAGTAGAAGCCATGGACTGAGGTTCTGTCTCTAGTTGGTGTGTCTTCTAAGCCTGTTGATATGAGATGCGCAGCATTTTACCATATTTTGACCCTCTTGGTGATGCCTGAATAGGCGAAACGTTGATTAGTTAGTTGTTTATCAGTATTTTAGAGACTTGAGTCTTCGTGTGTAGAATCTTCCATTCATATCCAAAATATTTTGATTTATTAAAGATCAATAAGTAATTGTATTAAATGTTTAAATAAATCCTTATTGGGAGAAGTTCTAAACCCGAGATTTATAAAATACATGTATAATTTGTTTGAATAAATATTTCAAAGAATTTTGAGAGATGTTGCCACAATCAATGTATAAAAAGTTAAAATATATAGTATTACGATATGGTTCAACGATGTTCATTTTCTATGTTATATAAAATTATTGTTAGAGGTTTGTAAAACATCGAATTGAATCATCAATTGAAAACATTATTTACAACCCACATGAAATAATGATTTTCTTTTCTTCCTTTTATCGAGACAACAAAGCCACTAGGTCAACCCCCACCATCCAGAGGAACCAACGAACAACCTTCCCGCCATTACACAGAACCAAAACAAACACTGAAACACGTCCTTGATCCTTGAGGATGTAGTTCTTCGGCGACCGCTGGCCTTGAGTAATATAATTGGCCGGTGGGAGGCACGCATCGGCTCTGTGTCGAAGTCAGGAGTCTAGCAGGGATTCACCAACTGCCCTTTCTTATAATATACATACTGTGCTCGTCTACATATTCGTCTAGGTCTGTTTTTCCTAAAGTGGGGTAAGCGTGCCTCCATCCCCCTTTCTCTCCGTTATATGTCATAACAATACTCAGTGACGCCTCTGCAAATTCAACAAGAAAGTTTTTAAATTGGTATAAAATATTTTCACACTTCGATGAGACAGATGCCCACCGGTTTATATCGACTCCAACCAAATTCCTCAGACAGACACAGTACGTTACCATGAGTAATATTCTACTAAAAATACTGTACTCCCTTTTTTTTAAAACGTTAAAATTGAAAATTAGACTAAATATACGCACATAACTACTTAAACCCGTGTGGAAGTACGCTTCACGGATTTATGGTTCAGCAAATATACGCATTCACGAAAGCTGCATTCATTTCAATCCAAAATTTAAATACGAGTAACAGAAAGCTCCTTGGTACGTAAATAGCAAAACTCTACATATCGACATACAACAACCAACTATCGACCAACATAAACATACTCATTAATCCCGTTTCTAGAATAACCTTCACAGACATCACAACAGACTGATAGACGATATGGCTACGGCTCACATGACCATAAGAAAAAGGCTAAAAAGAAGCTGGATGAGAGATCTCCTTTCCTAAATAAAACGACTAATTAGAGACCATGAAGATGTGCAGCTGAATACAATCCTACACACTTATTATAACTATATTTCCCAAGGTTAATTAGATGTCACTAAACGATAAATAATAATATGATTTAGATCCATGATCACCCGATGTACAAAGTGCATCATGCTGATGGGAAGTCGAAATTTTTTTTAAATATACCATAAAAATGAATTATTTTTATTGGTTATATTCTTCTACTCTCTCTCTCTCTCTCTCTCTCTATATATATATATATATATATATATATATATATATATATATATATATATATATATATATATGGGATGAATATAACATATAAGATGAATGAATATAAAAAGCCTTCAAACTTTCAATCTGTTAGAAATATAATTCAAACTTTTTTATCTTGCAATGAATTTCAATTTTACAATTGTAAAAATGGAATGGCAGTATTTGAAAAAGAAATCAAAATCTTCGATTTAGTGTTGGTAGAAGATCATCATTTACTTCAATGACAGCGAAGAAATAGAAAAAGACAAGTTATCTAGAGAAATTAATAGCAATAACAGAGTGAAATAATCGCACAAGAATCATGTGATCGAAGGGAGGGCTTGTTAAATTGCTAAATATAGAGACGTCTCTGGCTGATTGGGGCCTATCAATTCTCATACTCCATGTCCATCCTATTCCACTAATTATTCTTTATTTTATTATTATTACTATTGAAAACATAAATACATATAGCCATCATCTATAATTAATATGTCAGGACTTGGTCGATAAAGATATTTATTTAACTAAATAGTTTCTTAATCAAAGCGACTTTATGAACAGCGAGTCAAATTAGAATTTTTTTTTTTAATGTCTGAAAGTCAAAACTGGAAAGTAAAAATAAATACCAAATAATCCCTTCAAGTCAGTTTGGCTCATGACAGGAAACCCAAGACACCCTGTACAGTATGTTGGAATATTTATTATATCGAAATAACGATATATTAAAAGAAATATATCGATATTTGTTAAAAAAAGAAAGAAAAATGTCTACAAGATCGGCGGTTTTGAAAACAGGAAAACTAAAACAAACAAACCAAGCACAATGCCTGAAAAATATTGGTTTAATTCTTTTTTTTTTTTTTCTATCTTACAAATAAATTATTTTTTCTTTTTTTGTTTTCAATAAAAGTGTTGATAATAATTTTGATAGGTTCAATTCAATTTTGACTGCCTTCCTTCTTTTTTAATTTTTTTTTTTTACGACGAGCAATTTAATAAATTTTTGTTAATTCTTAGCAATAAGTTTTTTAATAATAATAAACTTAATACTTCGATAGGTTTTTAGTGATTCATTCAAAATTGATTTTCTTTTTCATTTTTAATTTTTTTTTTTAATTAATTAGTTTTTTCCTCTCATAATAAGTTTTAAAATGATATTATGGACAAATATTGATAAATTGATACTATATTTTTGTAATTAGCAATAAATACATTTTTAATTGTTGCTATTAAAGCTAAGACTTGTTAATTTATATTACCCTATCGTTCAATTCAATGTAAACCCTCCTAATTTCAAAGATTAAAAACATCGAGATCCGATATATCGATATTTTTGTTCGATATTTACGAACAAAAATATTTTTAAAATAATCGATATTGTATGGAACTGAAATAAACAGTAAAAATCTCGGAGGGAGAGAAAAAAAAATCGATATTTACATCCCTACGGTATCCTTCAATAATGCAGTTAACCCAGTTGAACAGATTCATTGCCTAAGAAACCATCTAGACAGGAGAATGTTTGGAATTCTCATACAAGTTTAAAACGACAATCAATTGTATCGACAGATCCATATATTTTAATAAATATATTTGTAATTTCGTGGAAATATTTGAACTAATATAATGAAATAAAAAAAACACAAAAAAAAAATCGAGTTCAAGCACTCATCAGGTAAACAATACATGATGGAGCCGTTTATAATCGACTCAAGTCATCGCTACAGAATACACTTTAAATTTCTATAAGTCCCTTCTGAAACATTCTAACCGAAAATGTTCTAAACAAAATATATACCTCACAGATGTTGTTTTAAATGCATGTTTTATAGTTTCGAATAAAAAAATATTTAAGATTTTACCGCATTTAGAAACTTGAATATTATAAAACTAGTTTAAATATTATAAAACTTTAATATTATAAAACATGTAGATACTTAAATATGATAAAATTAGTTTAAATATTATAAAACTTTAATATTAAAAACATTTAGATACTTTAATATGATAAAATTAGTTTAAATATTATAAAACTTTAATATTATAAAACATTTAGATACTTTAATATGATAAAACTAGTTTAAATGGCGAATTTAGATACTTTAATATGATAAAACATCTGTGAAATTGACCTTCGAGATACCGGATTATCAAACAATACTTGTACTAGAAAGTAAAAAATAATAATTAATAAACAAATTACAGATTAGGTTTTTTATAAATTAGCACTAACTAACATAACTCTCCTTAAAAAAAAAAAAGAAAAATGTTACACTGAAACGGTTACGTAAGAATCGGAAAGAAATGAGGAAAACATGACCAATCTGAATAAGTGGCGAAGAGGGAAGAACATCGATACTAATAAGCATTATTTCTCGATTTAAATCGATTCAAAACATGTTTCGATAGAGACCATTGAGAGATCCGCGATGACGGCATGAAACCCGGGTAGCTCCGACCTCCAACTCACAACGGCGACCTTCTCGTTTAATCGCTTCATTATGTTTATCGTCTCTCAGATATATCCCCATAGAGCAGTTGCCTTATATTTGTGTATATATATATATATATATATATATATATATATATACACACACAAAATACCAGGCACTAAAACCTAACTATTATAAAATAATGTTAACTAAGTTAAAAATTAAGCCAGTTCGAAATCAATACATATTTTTTATTAAAAAATGGACAAAGTTTCGCCCATCTTGAGCCATTTTCAAGTCTGCAAGAAACAATATTAATTTATTTAATCATAATAGGGGTATATATTTGTTTTGATATAAAAAATAACTAGAGAGAAAGAGAAATGCTTTATTCACAGCAATCAGTCCAAATACCTTGGGTTACTACATGCCCAGCTTACTCATCAATCTAATGCTAGACATAATAATATATACAACATTTTTTTTATATATATGTTTTTTGATTTAAGGTGAATGCTTTTATATATAAAAATAAATGCAGGCTGTAGCTATTTCACCAATTTTATTTATTTAGATGCAAATTTTCGGCCTAGAAGTCATCTTCAGGCATCTTAAAAAAAGTATTTAAAATGCATATAATGTCATATTTAAGTCCTTTTTTGGATTTTCACCTGTGATGACTGAGATGGCTACCTTATTATTATTTTATTTTTGAAGTTTGACGCTGTATATTTCGACTTGGTCCGGATTGGGCTTAAATGTGACATTATATGCATTTTAAATATGGTTTTAAGATGCCTGAGGATGGCTTGTAGGCCTAAAATTTGCATTAAAATAAATAAAATTGGTGAATTAGCAACAGCCTGCATTTATTTTTACTTTTTTTTATTTTTTTCTATCATTTTCATTTTAACTATTTTTTTTTTTTGTTCGATGTAAACCTTCTATTACTCTCTAATCTATCCCTTACTTCACTTTTCCAGTGATCCTCAACTATTACTTGAAATAACGCCTATTTTTTTCGTTAATAAATTTTTAAAAAAATATATAACTAATAAAATAAATTACTTAAAAAATTAATCAAATGTTCAAATTTTTGAAACGCACACCTAAGCATCAAAATTAATACAATAAATAAAAAGATATGGATAAATACCAATGGCAACAAATATACTTAAAGAAAAAATAAACAAACAAATAAATAATAATGATAATAAATAAATAATGGATATCGACTCAATTAGCCGCCATACAAGTGATTGTGGATAATCCCATCAAAAAATCACCGAACTATAATTAATTTTATTTGGCTACCAATCGTGTAACGCACATTATATTTTTTTAATTAAACATAAAAAACATGTCTCGTCATTTTCTTTATATTTTTTTTATTCATTTTTTGTACTATTCATTTTCTAGAACTAAAATATCTCAGAATGAACACCAGATTATTTTCATTAATAATGCAAGGGACTATATATATATATATATATATATATATATATATATATATATATATATATATATATATATATATATATATATATATATATATATATATATAACAGCATATAAATATCCTTTAGGTGAATAAGTCCATCCTGTATGGCTATTGAAGGGTGACTGTTAAAAATGGGAGTGGGGAAATTTAAATAGATATATTTAAATATACATCGATACCCAATCAGCCTGTTTAATTTTTAATGTAATTATCTACTATAGCCCCATATTCTAGAAACACTACTAGAAGAATAATGTTAACCTATTTCAAAATATTAAAATAATCATTTAAAAGGAAAAAACCTATAGGTACCAACTAAAAAAAAAAAAAAAAAAAAAAAAAAATCTTGGGTTCAATTCCTGATAAGAGAAGAGCTGATTTATAATACCGAGGTACCATAACTTCAATAAATCGCAATAAGATTCAGCAACTCATTATTAAATCATTTATTGACCCAATATCACTACCGATATCAAGACACAAAAATATAAAACACAACAGCTTCATATAATAATATTTCGCCAGTACGCTTTGTTATAAGGTAGATTGTTATTATAACATTGACAGAATATTGTAACAGATCGGCAAACAACAGAATCAAACAAACAACAGATTACAGAGAGAGTACAGGGTCAGAGCTGAGGTCAACCAACAACACTTCGCTCCGTCTAATATAAAATATTATCTTTAAAATATAATACTATTAAATTTTTCATGAATTATATAATTGATTTTCCATTTTAAAAAACTAAGTGTTACAGAAGCTTAGCAAACTAACCTATCCATACGATACTGTTCCGACTATTCCAACTTTTGTCAGCTGTTAATTTCGGTTTAAATTATTTTTACTTTATAAAGAAACATTTAAGAATATAAAATAACAATATATAGATATATAATTTAAATAAATACACCAATAGCCAATCCGGACCAAGCAAAACTTCCCCCTTAACATGTTTGATTTGCCATGTTTTGGCAAAGGTCTAAACAAACATTAAGATATAATTATTATACTACAGTTTATGTGATAACTTATTATGTGTAAGTTAGTAACATGAACATTTTAATTTTTTAAGTTTATACATGCTATTTATAGAAGACATTCTGAGGGTGGGAAAATACCCCGAAAAGTTGATGGAGAAATGAATAAATAATGAATAATGATAATGAATAATAATAATAATAATAAATAATAATGAATTTGTTCAATAAATGGATGAGCTATTTTCACTGATATTAAGATTAACAAGATATCCAAACAGGATAGAGGCATTTACGTAATTTTCCGTCTGACAGCTCCACGTCGAAGGTTTTTTTTTCGGATAATTGCTGGTTTGAAATCGTATAATTGTTTCTTATAGCTTGACAAATTGATATTAAGTAATCATATTTTCTTTATAAACTAAATTAATTTTTTTAAAAAATTGATCTCTCAATGCTAAGGTACGAATTTCAACTATTGTCTGTCTAGACAATTCCTTTTGACTTCGTAAAATGAACATCTCCGCATAGTTTTTGGATGATACGAGTAAATTAATATTTCCATACCTGCTTCCAGAGCAGCATCAAACGTGTATAAAGAGATTTTGTTTTTATAAATATTTACGAAAAATTATTAATAAGGTTATAACAGCACTCGAAAAGGAATAATTGAGTGGAGCTATTGGAGTGCTTGGAGTGATGAAGATTTCAAGCGTTCCATTCACGATCACTTCACTCCATTGTTCCATTTTTTATCGACACATAGTCATCAAGCTCTGTAATTATCATGCTCACGTATAATTATACTAATATTTATAATAATTACAGTCTACAAATATTTCAACGTACAGATCAACATAACTCTTGAGAGTTAATGGGAATATAAATGGTGCCTCTGCAATAGTAAGAATATTAATTAATTTAATCTTTACTCTCCTCCCCCCCCAACAAATAAATAGAGGAAATTTTAGCATATTATAAATTATAAATCTAATAAATAGGTTTATTTACTTTTATTTATTAGTTATATCTATTTTGAAATATAATTAATAGTAAAAAGGGAACTAAATCGTAGGTTATTCGTATTTTTGTAATATATTTTATACAATAAATATAGTAAATTTTAACTGTACTGCGTTTTCTGATCAACAATTTTTATTTTTATTATTATAGTACAGCCTTAAACTGTCCAGTCCCTCATTCCACCCCATCAGCTTTCTATACTCATTTTAGAATTCGGCGTGGCGTAATGGAATTTAGGAACGACAAAATTCCATCACTCCAAAATAAATACACAAGATTTGACACTTAGATCGTCCCAAGTTCCATTCGGCGTGATGAGGCCGTAAGTGACACGCTTAAGAAAAAATTTTAATGTTATAATAAATCACAAGTGCAAAATAAAATAAAATCAGAAAAGATTTATTTTTGTATACTTATAATTCCAATGACCTTGTTTCATAGACTGAAATAAAAATGTTAACATATATATTTATGCACATGTTTATACATAAATGTGCATTCATATTCTTTAAGAGCATTAGTTAGTCAGTAAATAAAAATTATTGGTTATTTTTATATAAAAGTTATAAGTAATTAATAATACCCCACGCCAAAGTTAACGGTAAATTATTTTTATATAATAATACCAGATACTTCTAAAAATAGACAGGAATCCAAAACAGTATATGAGTATTGGCATTATCATGAATAACCGAACAAAAATAACACATTTTATTACAGAAAAAAAACACTAACCGAAAATAATAAAGACAAAAAAGTGAGCCATAAATTTTCCTCTCTAGACTGCACGTGGTTGGAAAGCATTGCAAGAAATATGAGTCCCATTACACATAATGATAACAAGAGTGAGCAATACAACGGTGCAACATTATTCAAGAGATTTCCCTCTTCAAGTTTAGATATCAAGAGATATCTATATCCTTATCTAATTCCAAACTGATAACAGGGCCGATCCAATAAATACTTCTTTTCAATGAAGCCATAAAAGAAACTATAATAAAACCTCGTTTATCCGTATATTCAGATTATCCGGATCAGATTTTTATATATATTTTTTAAATTTTTATATTATTAAAGGGCAAAATATAACTTCCGGTTATAATCTACTTCTTTATTCTTTTGACGTTTCGGGGAAATATTTCCTCATCACTAGAACATTCACCACTAAAATTAACAATCATTACATCTATCAACATTTTATAATTTACAAATTTTCCAATTTAACATAAATATAAGCCATATTAATTGTTTAATGTTATCTATAATTTAATAATACCTCTACTGTTTATTCCTTTCCCATTGTCCATAATTAAAAATTACTACATATATTTTTTTACATATTGCTGGGAGTCTAAGAGCTACTGACTAACATTAGCTGAAATATATTCTTTTTAACCTATGTACTCATCCTATATTTATCTCTATATTAGTCATAATTGTTTGTTCTTTAAATGTGTAATTAGTTTTTCTATTTAAAGCTATTAAATGATTTTTCTTATGTATGCAAATTTAGAAAAAAAATAAAATAAATAAAGTTATATTTTGCCCTTTAATAAAATAATTACAGGAAATTTAATTTTGATGTTCACATTTGATAATTTTTAATTATGTTAGTGGACTAAATATAAATACGCCAAATATTCGCTATTTAATTTGTTTCAATGTACAGTTCCTGCACAGATTGTACAATAAATTATGGAAATAAAATGCAATTTATTGAATTTAAAAAAGGTTTACTAGAAAGTCATTGCTTTGTGTCTGAGTAAGTGCGGATAAACGAGGTCATTTATTTATTTATTTTTTTTTAATTTATGTAAATACATGGAGGTGTACAGTACACCAAGGAATACGATAATCGATACGTTTAGACAGATCGATAAAACGTAAAAAAAAAAATAAATAAATACATAGGAACAGTAGGTAGGCACTCCTAATGCATTCAAATGTATTTATATATTCGGGGCACTGATTGGTCGATGTTCTCATTAATTAACTACATGCTTCAAGTTTTTTTAAATTTATTTTTGCATTTAATTAAGATTTTTATGTTAACTTTATCGAAGCGAATGGACCGTTAACAGTTATATATATATATATATATATATATATATATATATATATATATATATATTTTCATGACAGCACATACGGTCTTAGCAGTAAAGTCGCACTATCAAGTTTTGATACTAACTGACAGTAACTTTTTAATTACTGTCATTTATTGCCACTTATATAGTCTTGAACAGGGAACTGTCGTACGTTATCTACCTTATCGACTGCAATGGTGACTGTGAAGGAAAACTTACTTATTCATAGTCGTTTTTTTTAAATAATAGTATTTGAAATTGATTCTATCCAACGCTAAACGTTATTCAATTCTCGGTGGAGTATGAAAAGTTTGCCTGTTTATGGAAGAAATAAGGATTCAAATTAATTAAAAAAACCCATGAACTAGAAAGATCCCTGCAGAAAGAAGGAATTGAAGCAAAAACTCGAAGTTTTCAAGGAACAATTGCCACCAACTGCAGTAGCCAATGCTACTCTCTATTTTTCCAACTGATTGTAACTGAGGGGAAAAGGCAGTGTAGCCAGATTTTTTCCCTAGATTTAGGGTTTTATTCATCCTCTAGGATATTTTTTACTTTTCTAATAATTTATTCTCATCTTATGCTAAGGGTCAATTTTGATGAGACTAATAGAAAAATAAGAATTAAACATTTAGGGTTAAAGTAGGTGGATTTAAAGGAAAATTTAGAGTTTTAAGAGAAAATACAGAACTGACCTGGCAACACTGGGACAAGGACACTACTATCTCACGGTCTAAAAATCAAATTTTTCTACCAATATTAGTAAGTCTGCCCTAAATTTAAAAAAATACTTGTGTTCCCATCTCACAAATTAATATTACCAAGTTGCTTAAGGAAACTAACACAAAATATTGTTTAGTTCTGTAATGAATTCATCATTAATAAAAAAATATACAAATCAAGAGAACACGTCTTGATTTGGATATGTAGGAGACAATGTTTTGAATAGAGAATCGAACCCGATACCATTCCACAATAAATATATCATACTATTATATAAAAGCATAATCCGTTTTTCGTTTGTAACCGCGAATCCTGAAAAAAACTTCACTAAATTATAACTATATCATCTTCATAGTCCCTAGATGGTTCTCAATAATAAAATATACCGATATCGATAATTGCGCCTGCGCAAAATCCGAAAGACCGCTTACGAGAGTTTAGCGCCAAAATGGCCCAGAAGATTTGAATAAAACTTTCCTAGAGTCTGCTACTTAAAGCCCTTTGACTCTCCATACATGAACTGGATCTCCGAGAAAAAGAAGGTAAAAGTAATGACGGAAAGAATGTTTTATTTTTCGCATAACTCGAAAAGGATAAATTATTCGCTCATTATACGAAAGATCATTAAAAAGGTAATTAAATTCCCTCTAAAAAAAAAATCAATATGGACCCTGGAATTGAGAAAAAAAAAATAATAAAACATGCTGAAACTGCTTCATTTTATATCTCAAATTAAAAAAAAAAATTAAATCGACATGGTTTTTCCAGTAAAACATTTTTTTTACAATGTTTAAAAGGAAAAATGTAAACATTAAATAATAATTTATTTTCGGTCAAAAAAATTATTAAATAGTCCTTAAATTATTAAATCAACTAGGCTCATAGATTTTTTCATGCCAAAAATGATGGCAGATTTTGATTCAGCACACCGAAAACCTTTATTTTGAAAATAAAAAATATTTAATTTGCGTATAATCTACAAATAATCATTTAAAAATAATTAAATTCACTACAAAAAAATTATCTAAAAAAAAAAAAAAATCATGGACATCGGACCATTATTAGCAATGATACAACGCATTGAACATTGTAGCCATGTTGTTATTTTCCTATCGCTTCAGACCGGATGAACTGCAGGACATAACTTTCGATGTTCAGTTTTCAACGGCTCTACGCGTTGCAGAATTCACAGAGTAAAAAAAAAAAGAATTTTTATATTATTGGTCTGCCTGAGTCTTGATTATTTCTTGAACGGGTGAAAAACTAATTCTATTTTGAACTCCAATTAATTCGATTTATTAATCCTACATTTATTCAACAAACTTTCAATAGTGTTCATTTGATATATATATATATATATATATATATATATATATATATGCTCAAATCAAGTAGTAGCGGTCAGCTAGTAATATTAACTAGCTAGTAATATTAAGTAATATTAACTGAACAGTTCAATAATTGTTTTTACAAATTGAAAATGAAATGCAGACGGCCCTAGACTCTAGACTGGAATAGCATGGACTCATCAATATATCTAGCTTGGGCTAACAACCTGTCTCTGTTGACTGTGCACATTTTTGGCTCACTTTAATGTTAAACTAAATTTAGTCTTTATAACTATAACTTACATAAAATATTTTATATATATATATATATATATATATATATATATATATACTATTCATGTAACCAAAGGTACCTAATAATCGGATTAACACCGAAGATTGAAAATATTAAGCTACAATATCATATAAAATATTTGTGAATATTCCGCGCTAAAACATTTTAAAATCGTAAAAAGTGTTTCTTTTTTCCTCATCGAACCGTCCTTGATGCTGTGTCGTTATGGAGGAGAAAAATAATTGTGGGAATGCCTATAATTTGTGGTGAATCAGAGCAAAAACCTTGTGCAATTCCATCTTCAGGTATAATGCACTATATAATAGTGTACTTCTTCAGATATAATGCACTATATAATAGTGTACATCTTCCAGTACAATACACTATACCAGATATTCTTAAACTAATACAGTTCGCTGACGCTCTCTCTTGCGGAACCTACCCTAATCCTGTACATTTAAATTTTTACAAATTATTCTTTAGTTTTGTTAATAACTATTTAAATAATAACAGATACAAAAAGTCTTGACTATGTAGGATTTTTTATTAAATGAGTTGAAACTATTTTGAGGACCCCATTACAGAATATACGCACAATATTATAGTCAGCTGACTAAGTATGGCGATGAAACGTATCAGACTATTAATCTAATTTGGCCCTATTTCAATTTATTTTAAATAAAATTAAATAACATAAAATTATATTAAATTATTTAGACATTTCCGTCTAGAATTTCTGAGCGAATTATTTTGTTAAATCCTGTTGTAGCCCAATACTCAATCAATAGCGTTCTTTCGGCGAACGGATTATATGGATAGTTACTAGAGGCTACGATAAAACAAATAAGTATCAATTTGTAGCCAGAATTACATTCTAAAAATAAATATAATATAGAACGAACATAAACAATATATAATTCTGGATTACTCGTTAGGGTCTGAAAACTGTAAAATGTCGGGAAAATCTGAGGCTAAACACTAACAATAAAAAAAAAAAAAAAAAAATGATTTTTGTAAACACTAAATATTGCAGGTTAAAATGAATCCGAATTAGTGCATACAGAAATAAATAAATAAATAAATATATATATATATATATATATATATATATATATATATATATATATATATATATATATCACAAAACTCCTCACTTCCATTTTTTATTAATATCGAGATAGCAATAGTTATAATTATTTATATGTCTTTATTGATAGAATAAAGAGTCTAAATCAGTCTTAACCCTTACTTTATTTTCTAACGTTTAAAAATCAACAGTACATTGAGTAAAATTCTCTTCATCCAGCAAGCGGTGAACTGAAAAACTACTTACAATCGAAAATTTCCACTCGCGTTTTATATTTTAGAAATGAAACAGAAAAATATGTTTTCTTGTCTGTCTGTACTCATATCGATGTGACATATATAACGCCTTCTTACGTTTGTGCGGGTTGGTCCCAAGATGGTCCCATGTTAATTTTATCAAATTACATTCGCTAACAAATCTTCAAACGTATTTTCCTTGACACGCCTATATATTTTAATTAAACTGCTCCTTCGAATAGAACCTAAGTTTGAGGAAAAATGGGGACTTTGGTACTAGTTCAAAACAATTCACAACAGTGAAATTTTAAGAAGAAAATATCAATTTTTTGAAAAAATATTAAAGGTCTAACATCTGACAAGCGTTTCTCACAATCGCCATTTTTAATTATGGATTGATAAATTATTTGCCACTTCTATGAATTTGTTTTATTGAAAACTAGTTTCGAATGTTATACATTCATCATCAGTTCTAAAAACACACAAAAAATTCAAAAATAAGCAATTCAAAATATAGTTTAGTATTATTATACATATTAAATTAGATGTAATATAAATCGGTATTATATAAAAATATTTAAACATACATATTAAAGTAAAAAAAACATAAATGTTTTTATATAATACTGTTTTGTATCAGACTGATTTATATTACATCTAATTTAATATGTATAATAATACCAAACTATATTTTGAATTGCTTATTTTTGAATTTTTTGTGTGTTTTTAGAACTGAGGATGAATGTATAACATTCGAAACTAGTTTTCAATAAAACAAATTTATAGAAGTGGCAAATAATTTATCAATCTCTAATTAGATTGATCCTTCTATACCATATTGCGGATGCCAACTGGCCATTTTTAATACCTTTTTGAACTGAAACATACAATAGAAGGCCTTGATGGAAGAACTAGATAAGTCCATATATTCCAATTTAATTCTTTTTTGCCTTTTTGGATAATATAGTTGTCGATTGGTTCAAGAAACAGGTACAAATTAAACACCAGTACTTACTGAGAGAAGGACACTGTGGACTAATAGAAACTCGGTAATACTTTGGTGCAAAAATCAGATATGTTCGGAATTTCAAACTTCCTTTCTCCTTCAAAGGTTTAATCTGGATATATGCGGATTTACCTGGTTCTTGCCCCAGGTAATAATTCTATAATTCCAACTAATATTATTCTAAGTATTATTAAACAGTAAATTGGGCAAAGAGCATATAATATATGTATGAATGGTAAACATTATTCAGGATATAATGAAGAAGGGACTGTGAGAATTCTCGAGTGGAACATACGACTAACCTTGTTAATTTTTTTTTTCTTTCGTCGAGGGCCCATCGGCGCGGAACATATCCGTCACTTGCTTGCCAAGGGAATGAAACACAACTGATATTACGACATTGTACGAGTGTAAGGAAAAGAGAAGAAATAAATCCTTAAAAGAACGAAACATTTAATCTAATATTTTTCTATAAATGTAACTACTTATAACCCCCCGAACGAACGAACAGGTAGGAAAGAACAGGTTACACAAAAAGGTATTTGGAACTTTTTTGTATGAAAATAACCGGTTCTTGATTTCGGATTTTAAAAATATAACCAAAAAAGTCTAATGTTTTAATATTTGTACAACGGCAACGACAAAACTATTTAAACATTTAATAACAAATTTAACATGTTTGATATATCCATTTAAACCTTGGTGAGTACCAACATATATTTGATTTCTTGTCTTAATTAAATTCATAATTCATAAATGTTTTATAATACTGATTATATTACTCTAATTTAACATGTATAATAATATCAACCTATATTTTGAATTGCTTATTTTTGAATTTTTTGTGTGTTTTAGAACTGAGGATGAATGTATAACATTCGAAATTTATAGAAGTGGCAAATAATTTATCAATCCCTAATTAGACTGATCCTTCTATACCATCATGCGGATATCAACTGACAAATTTAACAGTATATTATTTTTGAAGATCCTATACACAAAACCTTGAGTATCTCAAATAGCAGTGCATAACTAAATATTCAACGTTTTGCCAATTCAGGCATGATCGGGACTGAAAAATACAATATCACATAAATGCAGATCAGCAATTTCACATCAACAGAAAAAAAAATAACCAAAAAGGAAAAAATTGTGCCTACATTACTTAAAAAAATAAATGTTGAACTGTTTTCGAGTAGTTTACTATCAATGTTTCAAAAATGTCGATGTGAGATATACTATCTCTGGTCAGTCTTTATGTGTCTCACACGTTTTTCACTCCTGGTAATAGTTGTTAACAGAGAGAGGCCTAATCAAGCCATCTCGTTAGTAATGTCGGTATTTAATTGCGTAATATAAGGGGTGAGAAAAAAAATCAATGAAACACGCTCAATCTAAAATGTATTTACCATCTTGTTCCATAACAGTTAGCCATCTTGAAAGAAAATTTTTTCTACCTTTTCTGAAAAATCCTTCAGTTTTGAATTAAAGAAGTTTTTCACTTCATCTACTGAATTCGTGTTCCTGCCGTTAAATGAGTTTTAGAGACTGCGAAAAAGGTGATAATCCGAAACCTAAGTGGGTGAGGAATAATTTCCCATCCGAAGTCCTTCAATTTCTACATTGTTTATTTTGCAACATGGGACCTCGCGTTGTCATGGTGGAATAAATGCCTTGTCTGTTGATAATGACACGTTTTTCTACAATTGCCAGCTTCAAACGATCCAGCTGATCACAGCAGAGATGTTGAAGTGATAGTTTGGTTAAGATCGAGGAATTCATGATGAAGGATTCCTTCCCTATCCCACCAAATAGACATCATTACTTTTTTTCGGATTACTTTTTTACCTTCTCTCGCTTCTGTTCTCGATGTTTCTCCAGGACTTAACCACTGTCGCGACCGTCTAACATTGCGATAGAAAACCCACTTTTCATCTCCAGTTACTATCCTGTTAAGATAAGGTTCTTGATCTAAACGGGAGAGGAAAGAAAAGCAAGTGTTGACCCGTTGTTGCAAATTAGCGACGCCTATGTCGTGAAATTTCAGCACAGACTAACTTTCTCCAACAAAAACATGATAAATAGAAGAGTGCGTAATAGTATAACAAAACAAAATATGTGATAATTCAATTGTAAAGGAGAGATTACTAATATCAAAATAAACAAACAGATTTTTAAAAACAGACATTACTTATGGGATGACCTGATATAATAATAATTGCTTTTGTCTTTCATAAGTTTCTGATCTTATTAATTAAAAAATTGAAAGTAACAATACTTCGATGAAGACAGATTATTACGTTATTTCGTTATTACAGGTAACATGCCGATCAATGAAAGGTGAACTGGATGAGAGATCTGTGAATTAACCCTTATTCACAGATCTCTCAAAAAGAATATCTACCCATTCTGAAATCTCATAATCAATTATCATCAAATTTGCTAATTGACTTTATTTCTCGGTGACAGGTGAGAATTGTGATATCAACTAAAAAAGAAAAAAGTAAATAAATAATTTATCATACGCAGAGCTTGGTTCTCCCAGAGCAGGTTTTCCCACAAAGCCGAATACCTGATAAATTAGCCTATTACCGATGACTTATAAGTCAAAATTGAGAAATAATTTTTAATCAATTCATTAGGTACTCAAAAATAAGTTCTGTATTTGCAAATGGTCAGTAAGATTTCATTTCATAACCGCAAATACATAATTTCACATCTGTAAAATTAGGTCGAAAATAACAGAAAAGTCTGAAGAATAACATAAAATTTAATAAAAATAAAATAAAATTTAATGAAGTCGAGTAGTTAGAATTCGAAAATGCCATTTGAAAACTATTAAATACTAAATTTGACTCAATTGATAAAGAATTGACAACTGAAGGTCAAGGTCATTTCGATTTAGATAAATACCTACCTGAGAAAATTTACGTCAACCTATAATTATTTATGTAACGTAGTTCAAGGTCATTAAAAATATAAAGAGTCTACAGCAAACACCGATTGTAGGAAGAATTATTAGGCTAATGACTATTATTGACAACGTCATCTCGTATAATGAATGGACATTGGTCCAAGAACGAACACACATAAAAATAAATTTATCTGATTTTTTGATAAATACAATAAAATTTTAGTAAGTCCGATATTTTGTCTCAAGACTGTTAAAAAAACTTTTTACGAATCTAAATAACAATTTGAAATTTGTGGAAAATTGGTTAAGCAGTTATTTTATTAAAAGCGGACATAACATCTATCTATATGGGTAGTTTTTTTAACCTTCGCCATTTTCTTTTAAGGTGATTGAAACAGCTTAAAAATTTCTTATGGATCTATAAAACAAAAAAAAAAACATTCATCAAATTCTGTTCAGCCGTTTTCTCGTTATGATATGACAAAAAAAATCAGTTATTTTATTTCTAAAATTAAGAAAATTCATTCAAGACTACAATATTCTGAAAATAAAATAAAACTTCACCCAAATAATAATTAAACGATAATATTCTAGCAATCAAGAATATTATTATTATTCATATCTAATGGGATTCTAAATTATTATATTAAATTAATCAATTTAGATTAAAAAATAATAGATCTTCATCAATAAAAATAAAAAATTATTTACACAGTTAAAATACATTATTTTTTTGTTACGTTTCGGCCCTATTTAATACATTTTTTGGCCATTCTCAAACTATAGTATTGAGTCAACTACGTCCAATACTAAAATATTATTAACCTACTACTAAAAATAAATATAAAGCATGTATTTTTAAATTTTCAATGTGCTGAATTTTCACATATTCTATTTTATTATATTTTAAAAAAAACATAAATTAAATTTAAAATTATACATTGGACAGAAACTGTATTAATCGGGGCCGAAACGTTATTAAAAAAATATATTTTGACTACGTAAATTTTTTTTATTTATTAAAAAATGTATTGTAGGACTAATAAGGTCTATTATTTCTTAATTTAAATTGATTAATTTTATATGATAAATATTTTAATCAAGAAATTTGTTGATCGGTGCGGTCAAGAATAATATAGGCAATAACATAACATCTATCTATATGGGTAGTTTTTTTAACCTTCGCCATTTTCTTTTAAGGTGATTGAAACAGCTAAAAAATTTCTTATGGATCTATAAAACAAAAAAAAAAAACATTCATCAAATTCTGTTCAGCCGTTTTCTCGTTATGATATGACAAAAAAAATCAGTTATTTTATTTCTAAAATTAAGAAAATTCATTCAAGACTACAATATTCTGAAAATAAAATGAAACTTCACCCAAATAATAATTAAACGATAATATTCTAGCAATCAAGAATATTATTATTATTCATATCTAATGGGATTCTAAATTATTATATTAAATTAATCAATTTAGATTAAAAAATAATAGATCTTCATCAATAAAAATTATTTACACAGTTAAAATACATTATTTTTTTGTTACGTTTCGGCCCTATTTAATACATTTTTTGGCCATTCTCAAACTATAGTATTGAGTCAACTACGTCCAATACTAAAATATTATTAACCTACTACTAAAAATAAATATAAAGCAAGTATTTTTAAATTTTCAATGTGCTGAATTTTCACATATTCTATTTTATTATATTTTTAAAAAAACATAAATTAAATTTAAAATTATACATTGGACAGAAACTGTATTAATCGGGGCCGAAACGTTATTAAAAAAATATATTTTGACTACGTAAATTTTTTTTTTTTTTTATTAATAAATGTATTGTAGGGCTAATAAGGTCTATTATTTCTTAATTTAAATTGATTAATTTTATATGATAAATATTTTAATCAAGAAATTTGTTGATCGGTGCGGTCAAGAATAATATAGGCAACGATAAATTCACAAAGATAATATTTTTTAATTATTAGGTTTTAAAGTTTAAACTCTCCGAAAAAATTGTATAAAAATTACATAGCCTTCTATATGAGGATTGAGCAATACGCGGCAAATAAAGGCTATCTTACGTAAAATTATAATTAAAATTAAAAATAAAACCAACTTTAAATCTATATATAAGTGAGTAATAAATCCGTTACAATATTTTGTATAGAGAGCGATTGAGTTAGCTCAGCTCTCTCACGCACTCAGGCGAAAGTGCGGCCATTCACAATGCCGTATTATATTCGCCATTTTCTCTATTATACTACACCAGTACAAGCGATATTACAATAATATGAAATATCGATAGTGATACATGAAATGGGGATTAGAATCGATTATTGGGTATAATCCGAGAAGCTGACGCGTTCGATACCGCCAAGGTGATGTCTTAGAGCGACGATAAGATTAGATAAAAATAGTCTAGTATTCTGATAGTGGCCAGCCATCGAATATTTCAACCAGTCATTTATATATATATATATATATATATATATATATATATATATATATATATATATTTTTTTTTTCAAATGATAGTTTGGTCAATCGTTTCGAGTATATAATCGAAACATACAGTCAATAAGTAGGTTAGGTTAATAGGTAGATAAGCGACCTAAAGTGATACCGAAGTTTAGTACTAAGGCACTGAAGACCCGAACATCAATGGCGTACGCAGGGGGAGGAATCAGGATAAAATCCTTCCCCCCCCCCCTCCAAAATGTACGAAAAAATATAATTTTCATGCTTTTGACGATTATAGACATTTACGTGATCATTTGCCATCTTATTAAATCCTCCTCCGAAAAAAAATTCTGCATACGCTCCTGGCCGAACAGATTCATATTTTAAATTATAGCAATGTTACCAATAGATAGTGTTTTCATAAAAATTATTATAAATGTTTTATTTATTGTTATAAAGTGCCCAAAGAAGGAATAAGTAATAATTATTTTTAAAATGTATAAAGAATAATTTAACGATTTTTATTTATTTATTTAATTTTTATCCCGTTTGAAATTGTTCTTCAACTAAAATACCGCTAAATAATTGGCCAGTCATTAGAATGGTTTATTATTCACTGTTGTTTCAGAGAATTAATGCTTTGTTTTGGGGAATTTCCAATACGACTATTTTTGAGTTGTTGCTCTTTTATACTAATTTACATACCAACTGATTTACATTTTCAAACAGTTACGGATATCCTAAAAACGATTTCAAATTAAAATTGCTAGGGCAAAGTAACTCTGATAGAAACAATATCTACCTGAGACATAAGAAGGAGATTGAAAAGGAAGTGGATGAGAGATCTGCAAGCATAACTTAAGTAAATCAATAGGCAGGGTTACACATCTGGGTAATGCCCCTTTCTCATCCCTGCCACATCAATATCTTGCACAGTATATTGTACCAGGCATTCAGTTGATTGTCAATTTATATTTTGAAAGGGTATGATTTAAAGTTAAGAAAAAGTTAAAGTATTGAACAATTATTACAATTTTTGCTTTCCAAGAAGTTTCATATTTCGAGAATAGAATAGTTAATTCAGTCTGTTTTTCCCTTCTTGGAATGATTAATGCAAACAAGAAAACCGATTAAATTGATTTTAATAATTACGCAGCGCATAACAACGAAAGATTGTTTAATTTGACAATAGTTCTCATTTTATTAATTTTCTTTTGTACGCTAATTTTAAAAGACGTGCCTTCGATAAATCCAATTAAAAATATACAATAAGGGGACAATAAATACATTGTTTTATTCATAAAAAAACAAACTATTATAAAGAATTTGAGTCTTCAGATAAATACAATAGGCCATTTATTAAGAGAACGCTTACCATTATCCAGAAAATTCACAAAGACCTCACTATACATTTCTAGACACAGGGACCATTTTAAAGGAGAAAAAAAAATATAAGAAAACACTCAGTCCTTCGAAGATAAAAGTTTTTTTTTTTAGTTTTTTAATGTATATCTTCTTTTTCTCTTGAGAACGATTCGCTATGAAAACATATGGCGAAAGGAATTCAGAAAAACGCCAACTAAAGCTGTTGTGAGAGAAGTTTATTTCGTTTTTATGAGAGCAATCCTATAAGTCAGTTTACTTTCTCACGGACAGAAATCTTAAGATATCATAAATTATTATCAATAATAAAATACTTCGTCGAACAAAAGTCAGCATAAAAAAAAAAAATATAGCGAGAAATAAATACTATCCTCAAAGAAAAATAAGGAATAGAAATAAAAATTATTTAAATTAAAAACAAAATTAAATATTTGTTTAAATATTAAAGATTTTAATGTCCATGGAACAGACAATTATAAAACACTCAATCATCCACTCATAAATTAGTAACACCAACAAAATCATTTATCGATAATTCAATTCAAACAGATAAGATTCACGAACGAAAATATATAAAAACAAAAAAAATCTGAAAAGAGAAAAACATTAACTGAAAGCGAGTGATAGGCCAAAATTAAAATTCATCAGAACTTTTATCATATTTATATTAATTAACATAATTGGAATGTACTTGATGTGAGATGTGCTGCATTTTTTCTTCATGTATCCGATTTTGTTTATTTTTTTGTCCTGACGGTGCTGGAATAAGCGAAAGTTCGACTGGTTAATTAATCACCGGTATTTCGTGTATTAATAAGATTAATGCTACTAACAATCGATATTAATTTAAAAAAATAAAAATATATTTTAATCAGTTCCTAATGTAAAACTCATATCGGATCATAATATGGATCATAATATCATCTGGTGATGTAATTAATAAAACAAACGTAACGACTAGTAAAAAAAATTAAGATATTCGCTCGAGCTGTAATTTGGTATAAAGATATGAAATATTCCTGAATCATATTTCCATATTGTCTCATTGCATTTTGACCGACCCAAATATTCTGGATACCTGATACCATATCATATATCGGAAAAAGATATGATAATTTTCCATATCGCAGATCAAATTCCACCGATGTTTGAGTAATATCGAATGTCGCTATGAGAAATTTTGTCACAATCTATACGACGAATCCTCATAAAATATTACTTGGGAAAAAAAAAAATTGATTATTAATACTATTAATTAAATATTATTTAAGAAATTATTTCTGAATACATATTATTAAAAATTCAGGCTTAGAATTCGTAAGAACTCGCGCATTATCGATCAACGAAGAAACCATGTATTCAATGAATTCAGTCGCAATTGAAAAGAGGAAAAATATTTATTCAACTGTTCGACTGATTGTAAGTGTATCTTTAGTAAATATGAGCTATAATTAATAAGAACACGTCACCTCAAATCAGTTACACGTTTAAAGTTTTTTCATCATGTATATAGATATGTAATAATTTATAATATCTTTGTTCACTATATCATTAGATATAATTTTTAAAAAAACCTACTAATATATCTCTCAGAGCCAAAATGATCCAATTTCTCCTTAGCACACAATTTTATGAATGAAAAATACAAACTTTAACGAAGTCTATTAAATATTTAAGTTTAAAAAAATATTTAAAATAGACTAAGAAAATAACCACGACAATATATAAAAAAAAAAAAAAAATAATTAACAGTACAAGTACATTAGGCGAAAATGTAACGTTACGTTTAGAAGCGGAGGGCATTTTTCAGTGACTGAGACTCTAGCTTCGAGCAGTAGGGGCACAAAATCAATGACCACTTCTCGTCGTGTTCAGTCGTAATAAATTGCTATGGGTAAACATCATCTACAATATATATAATATTACTATTTAATTAATCTTCATTGTTTTATTAAATCGTTATACAGCAATAAATAATTATTAAAAGTGTCTAAACTTGAAATTGTAACTAAGTCGTGAAATGTATACCAATATTTCTATTAATTATTAAAAATTCAACCGTTAGGCATACCCAACGTTTTACTTCACATTTTGATATATTAATATTACTTTATAATTAAAAAAAAAAAAAAAAAAAAAGAAATACGTAAAAACATTATACATACATCTGAATAAATATAGATTTCATAAATGAAAAATATAATGAGTTTTGTACGAAGATTGTTTTTTTTTTCACTGTAATTAGAAAATTCCTCTAAGATAAAAAGTATATTCCACTTACACAATGGGATGTGTTATAAGAACGTGACAGACGATAGAGGTATCTTGTCAAATACTACGCCATACAGATAACATTAAACTGTTCACAAGTAATAACCTTTTCTTCTGTTTTAGAAAATTATAATTAATATTTAGATTTAATGAAAGATTTTTTTTTATTTTATATTCAGACTTGTTGAGTTTTCATAATATCGGAATATATTAGTATGTAAATGGAAGAGGAGTATATTAGATCGAAAAATGTAATTATATAATTGATTAGTAAGAATCGATATAGAGATGAGTGTTGATAAATACGGCTGACATTTATATACGCCGGTCGAAGCCCCTCCCGAGCCCGGCTAAGGCTTCACCTCATAGCCCTCACTACACTGCGTATATACTATCATATATATTATTTCAATACTCAAAAAATGTATAATATACATATATTTGTATATATATATTGGAGTATATATGACACCGGAGACATACCTTAGAGCGCAGATACCTTCTCCAGCTTGAGCCGTACCTCGCTCAGCTCACAGCCTGGTAGGGAGAAGAGAAACAACAATAAGAGGACGACGCGGTCGCTAAAGAACCGACAATATATGAAGAAACTCTGCCTTGACACATGCAGTAAGACAGAGAGCTACTCACAGAGACACTGCACCCTTATCACTGGCAAGTTGTCTCGCCCGCCGCTGGGAGCGCCAGTCGTCTACCCCCACCACCGACACCGCCCCTGCTCTACTCTATATTATATAATATTATGTATTTTTATAAATACGCGTAAATAATAAATATTTTGATAATTTATCCAGTTTATATTATTACAAGGATGTCTAAGAGCATCGATTCGTTCTGTAAAATTATAAATAAATATTTTTATCAAAATATTATATTAGTAGCTTAGACTTATATAAAACCTAATATAATAAAATCTAATATAAAAAAATCATGTTGAAGAAATAGAATTTCAAGTTTTAATTAAATATGTAAATTATTTGAGCCATAAAAAATTACACAGTGTAATTATATTATATATTCAAGACGAAAAATTTCTTTAAAACAATAGCATAGATATTAGCCATATTATTATTTAAAAACCAATACATCATATTTTAGAAATATGGATGCTTAACTATGATAGTGATCCAAAATTATAATTTGTCCGGGAATCAGTCAGATAAAAATATATATATATATATATATATATATATATATATATATATATATATATATATTTCTTTTAAATTGTATTTTATTATACTTCTTTGTTTTTATATTTGATTTTATGATAAAAATAAATAATTTATTTATTTTTTTTACAAAGAATTGTTATAAAATGAACAAAAATGTTCTTTATCTGTTTTTATTTAAACTAAACTAAATAATTAAAGCAATATAATACTTTTTTTTATTATTATATAATAACAAATATTTCAATCAAAGACTACACTACAACTGTTTTAGCAATATCTAAAGCCATTCTGTAGTATTTTTTTTTTTTAATTTTTTTTTTTGGTTTAAGTTATATCTCGTTCATATATAATGAACTTTATTACATTTGAGAAAAAGAATATAAATCAATTGACCGGTATTAACATGAAATATTAAAAGAAAAACCTACTTATCAAATGCCGACGTTTTGGTCCCCATTACAGACCGTTTTTTCAAGGCGAATAGAGCAGTAATGCATCAGTCTCTAGAAACAATGACTAATGAATCCGTTTATAAATTATATTATATTATACGTTTTATGATATAAACACATTTTTTTTTTGTTTATTTTAAATATCATGATCCAACATAGTAATATATTTAGAAACGAACAAATATAGTTTTTATGAGTCTCTTTGAAGAAGAAATATTAGAAATAAGAAAATATGTAAGTTAAAAAAAAAAAAGTTCTGAAATTGCATGGCGGTTAATCGTCAAATTTTTTAAAATATTATTTCTTATTATAATTATTAATATAAGCCATATTTTTCTAAGTATATATTTTAATTAATTTCATTAGTCACTGTTTATTATTCGATAGTTATTATTTTATCTTTAGTGACTATATGAATTAAAGTGAATATAGAACTAAGGGATTGTAATGGAGGAAGGACCGTGGATCGGGATGTTTACAGAAGGAAGGACTCATAGTAAAACAACTAGGAGTAGGGGAAGGGAAAAGTGGGGAAAGCCTCCCAAGAAAGTGTGGAAAAGCCGGGCCATTCTCTGGGTCAAAACAGGCTGGGTGTGGGCAATCAATAGTCCCAGGACCCACCTTCCACCCTCCATTCCAGTCTCCTGTCGATCTCCTCGGCTATCATGGGATACCCTACTGGTACAAGTACAGGTACAGGGAAACAGCTAGTATATTATAGTAAATAATTGCTACTAAAATATAAACGTATTATAACTATAATATCCTCCCATAACACCAACACTAAATCAATTAATTAATTTCAAACCACCTTTTAAGGTGACCACTAAGGATCACTCCAGATGAAACAATGGAAGGGCGGAGTGGAGAAAATTTCAAACCTCCGACGATCACTACACTCCATCGTTCCATTATTTACCGACAAGAAGTGACTTCATGCTCACGTAAACACGAATTTTATAATAATTACAGTTTACAAACACGATTCAATTTACTGATTAATATAGCTCTTGAGAATTAATGGGATATGAATACTGCCTCTACAATAACAAGAATATTAATTATTTTATATTTTTATGTTCATCGCCCAACCAAAAAAAAACAGACAGAATTTTAAGCTTATTATAAATTATAAATCCATCAAAATCGTTTATTTCCTTTAAATTAATATTTAAATTTTTCAACATAACAGTAAAAAAAATAAATAAATAAACAAAATTGTAAGTTATTCATATCAATATTTTTGTATAATAATAATGAAGATCACTCCAAATGGAAGAACATTGGAACAATGAAGTGGAGCGGCTGGAATGGAAGCCACGGTAGATTACTACACTCCATCGTTGAATTTTTTACTACCAAGTAGTGAATTCATACTCACGTAAACACGTATTTTGTAACAATAGCAAGCTACAAATATTTCAATTTACAGATTAATATAGCTCTTAAGAATTAATGGGACATAAATAGTCACTGAACAATAGCAAGAACATTAAATAAATTAATCTTTACTCAGTAAACAAAAATAGCGGAAATTTTAGGCATATTAAAAATTATAAATCCATTTAAAACGTTTATTTCAATTTAATTAATATTTAAATTTTCAACATAATTAATAAAAAAAAATTATAATTTATTCATATCAATATTTTTGAAACATTTTTTACAATCAACATAGAAAATTTCGACTATATCATCTCTAATAACCGTCAATTATTATGATCATTAATATAACACAACCCAAAAACTGTTACAATCCATCAATTTTCCAAAGCCACAATCGGTTAGAGCGATTGGAATATGAAATAGCGTGATGGAGTTTAGGGCCGATAGCATTCCAGCTGCTCCCAATCACTCGCGATTGTTCCATGTTCCATTTGACGCATGGAGCGACTGGATTAGCCTTTTAACTAATAAACCTTTGACAAATACAAGTCAAATCTATGAAATTTCATTCTTCAAGATATTAATGAAGATGGCTGGAGTGAGGTTAGAAAAGAAACATACCTTAAAAGTAATGTACTGGGATGGGTTTATGTTGTGGAGCTGCGATAAGCGATAAGAGCGTACTATACTAGCGAAGCGAAGAAAACTTCGCTATGTCTTCCATTCACGTATTTCAATTGGAGCAATGGTTTGAAACACAACTAGTGATCGTATAACGATAGGAGAGTTGGTAAACGCCTAGCCCCATTTTCTCAGGTTCTTTCTCTCCCAGAGTGAACCGTAATATCAGTTTTTAACCAACTCTCAGAGCAGTATCCATTATAGAGTTGGGCTCTCGAGAGAGAAGAACTATCAAGTAGACAAGTAGCTTTATTAAGGCCAGAGGTGGACGCAAAATTTTTTTTTCGGTGGGATTAAAATTTTTTTTTGGGGGGGGAGGGGAGAGATTGTATATAGATATAAATATAGAGGAGAGATGGTATTTAATAAGAAGGCAAATAATCGCATAAATGTCTATAATCGCTAAATTGGGTGTATGTTTTAAAGATAAGCATGAAAATTTGATAAAAACAAATTGTTAAAAATTATCAAATATATTATTTAAAACACTAACTTTATTTTTTTTTTCGTTCATTTCGAGGGGAGGAGGAGAGGAGGAGATATATCCACCAATCCTTTCCTGCGTACGCCACTGATAAAGGCACCCTCGCATTCTCTCTTTGCTATATAATAGTACTCTTCGCGCACTTTCCAAACTGGGGCTATAGCCTATACTTTCACTGCACATCTTCACAAATAATAATATTACATTTATAATATGCATATAATAGTATCGTATTATAGACACATATGATAATAATAATTGAAATGTTAAAGTAGATATTCTAAAAACGCCAAGCACAAGGCTAAAGGTTCGATGCCGATATTACTAAATCACAAAAGTGGAATGTCAAAACAATTTAAGAAAAAACATATCACATATTATCTGATTTTTTTTTTTTTTAAATCGGCTAGAATTAGTCTGTATATGTATACTCATATAATATTATCATC
Source organism: Rhaphigaster nebulosa (assembly GCA_948150685.1). Lineage (NCBI taxonomy): Eukaryota > Metazoa > Arthropoda > Insecta > Hemiptera > Pentatomidae > Rhaphigaster > Rhaphigaster nebulosa. The sequence goes on along the minus strand of OX411311.1, from coordinate 7,423,697 downwards.
GATTGATAAAATGATTCCGAAACCACTAGAAACACAGAACTAGGTGTGTTATCCCGCTTGAGAAATTTTTCTTGAGAATATCCTTCCCGAGTAGGGTGGCCTTTACTTATTTATTGATGCCCTAACGAAAACAAAAATATAGAAAGAAATTTAAGAAATTTACTGTTGTTTAATTTAGTATATTTGTGTTGCTAAAAAAAAGTTCAGTTTCGATGCGATTTGAAATAAGACTAATTTTTTGAGCGTTTTTACATTTTTATTATATTTCTGGGAAAAATTCAATGCTTTTTCCTGTTGAATGTTGAAAATCATATTAACTAACTTAAATGAGCAATTTTTCATTTTACACTTTCGCTAAATCATACATTTTTAAAATTTTCAAAATTTAAAATTTTATATTTCATATTTTAATAAATATTTGTCCTCGTCATAACAAAAAAAAAAATACACATTTTTGAATAAAAATTGAACTATTTTTCCCCAAACAAATAGGAGGAAAACTATTTGATAGTTTCTGTCTCTCTCACACCTCCCGTCCCCTTTCGCCTTAAGTAATTATAAAAATAACAACTTACGAATTAGTAAACGCGATTGAAAGAAAGTAAAACAAGCCAGAATGTTTTTTTTTTTTTACAAAAATCAAGATGGTATATCTGACAATTTCTGTCTGAAATGATGTAGAGGGAGAAAGGCTTTCCCCTCTTTGAGCGTAACCTCCCGGCCTATGCTCCACCCCCCACAAGGTTCTTCTCTAAGTTGTTTGCCTATAAATAACTTATTCTACCTTACATCATAGAAACCCAAATCGTCAAAATCAGACAACACATTATCCTCCCAATTACATCTCGGTATCCATATGATTCGACGTAATTTCTTTTTCAAATATTTGTTTATTATATAGTCTCAATTTTAAACTACGATAATTTATTTTTCTACTTTAAAGTTTAATAGTAGTATCACGAAATAATTTATTATAAAACCCAACAGGACTAGTTTTTCAAGACCGAAACAGATATAGAATTGTCGTTTTGATCATATTTCTACAAAAAAATCCGAAACTAATAGTAATTGTTTTTTGGCATATTCACGTTATGCAACTAAAACAGATGTTTTTATCCTTTTAAGTCTACGCAATACCAATATTTTGAAAACAAAAAAATCTAATAACTTTCAAAAGCTTTAAAGATCCCTTTAATTGGAGAAGAGAATGAAAAAAAAAATAGGACAATTTCGGTGTCAAGGCAATAGGTGCGTATTCTCCAAACGTTAATTGTCAACTCAAAGATATAACATACTATATATATATATATATATAAATAACTATACATAAATGTATAAATAACATTAATATACGACTGTTGTACACTCAGATTTTTTAAAAAATTGTTTCTATAATTTTCTTCAAATATTTATTTGAAAGGAACCACAAATATAAGATTAAACATATTAGTTATGGATATTTCCTTAATTAAGATATATATATATATATATATATATATATATATATATATATATATATATATATATATATATATATATTTCAAGACTTGGAGTAAAGTAGAATAGGCAGAGCATCCAATACAAATATTTGGACGAGCCCCACCCTTCTCTCTTGAGAGCGGTTTCGCATAATCTAGATATCGATCTATCGATGTGGCTCTCATATCGCGAGCATTTAAAATCGATAGGTGCTAGTTTGTGATCCTATTCGGGTCTGACCAACAACATCCAAAATAAACCAATATAACTGCAGAAGATGGCGGCAAAGATTTATAATTAATATGAAACAAACTAAAAAATAATTATATTTAAAATAGTAAAGGCTAATAGTTTTATCATTTATGAATAAATCCTCTGTGAAGTGTAATAATATAAACAAACAATCCCTCCTGTCAAAAAATAAACAATTTGCAGCCTTTATAGCTTGTTTGATTGTATAAACAGACGTTATCTGACAGCTATCTTACACAGTATTTATTATATTCAAAGTCTTGTTATTATAAACAGAATTAAACCTGCAATGATGCCAGTTTATATTGCACATTTAGAGTATCAACATCAACAACTAGTAATAATATCACAAGAAGAAATAATTTAAACATTCATCTCCTCAAAACAGCAACGCAATATTGTGAAATAATAATTTTTCAAACAATAAAAAATATATGTTTGAGTTAATAATTTTGAAATTTTATATAAGACATATAATAGGATTTATGTTCATATATACATAAATAATTGTAAATGATCGGCTTGTTACCTTATTGTTAGATGAATAGAAGAAAAGTCACTAAGTACTTACCTAAAACAAAAAGAAAAAAAATATTAGAATTAAATTAAAAATGTCTACAAGTCTAATGATAATAAAAAAAAATAATACTAAATCTTATATATTTTTTAAATAATCGATTTAATTAATTATATAGTTTTTGTAGGCTACCCAAACCGGCAAGAGATATTTACCGACAGGGCATTGGTTTTTGCCCTTCTAAGAGGGCGAGGGGTAGTACAAGACCAAAAGGTCACGACCCAAATTAGGGTCGGCTGGATTTCATCCTGGGTCATCATCCATATCTATGAGAAAATACTATATACATGCAGAGCCATATATATATATATTTTTTTTTTTCCTGTTAGCTTATCATATTGTTTTTTTTTCTGTATCGTATTACGATGTAAATTTATGTATATATATCTTTTTCCCACTATGAGATGTAAATAATCATTTTAACGATAATGTTTTGTTAAACGGGTGAATGTAAGTTTCTTTTCGCACCCTCCTTGTTCTTTTTTATTAGCAATCGTCTGTATTGCTTCACAAGAATTCTTGTTTTTTTTTTATTATTTATGATTCTTATTTGTTTATTTCAATATGTAAGCCAGAATTGTAATGCTTTTGTTTGTACAACAAATTCATTCTTAGGGGACTTCGTACCAGAATAAAGTTTTCATTCTATTCAAATATAAATATATATATATATATATATATATATATATATATATATATATATATATATATATATAATTTGTATTCTATTATTTACTAGTAATTTTAATGTTAACCTGTTATTCACTGGAGGGCATAAATATGAGAGCAATAAAATCCAGAATATAGTTATATATATATTGAATTTAGATCACGCTTATACTACTAATTTAAAATAATCGACAAGCATTTATTGCCTCCTTTATATAAAAAAATATAAATAATAACTAAAACGTACATTAGGGCTTGATAAATTATTTGCCACTTCTATAAATTTGTTTTATTGAAAACTAGTTTCGAATGTTATACATTCATCCTCAGTTCAAGGTTTAAATGGATTATATCAAACAGAAAAGTTTGTACTGGTTTCTTCTCGCATTGAACTAACAATGACATGCGCTATAGCTTGGCTCGCTTCGTAATCAGTTGACATCCGCATGATGGTAATTGTTAGTTCAATGCGAGAACAAACTTTTCTGTTTGATATAATCAATTTAAACCTTGAACTGAGGATGAATGTATAATATTCGAAACTAGTTTTCAATAAAACAAATTTATAGAAGTGGCAAATAATTTATCAATCCCTAATTAGGTTGATCATATAACATCATGCGGATGTCATCTAAAACGTACATATTTTTGTTTACTATAAAATATTTTTAACATAAATCACAAATGAAAATTGTAGCCTCAGATTGTAAAGAATGGTCGCTCCGTTGGTTGTAAATCATAAAAGAGCATAAATACAAATTCCATTAAATCACAATAAACGATATCACTATAAATCCCTCTTATTTATTTTTTTTATTTAATGGTAGGCATATTTCAAAGGACCATGCAGATCCTAATAATAAACTGTTTTCAGAGCAATGGACATCACCTCAATTTAGATTTGTATCGAGTCAAAAGTAAAATATTAATCGAGTTTAAAAAATAAAATATAAACTAAATTAACATTTTTTAAAATGCATGTGCTATATTTTTTTTTCTATTTATCCATTTAGAAATACATGGATGCATAGATCTGTGCAATAAAATTATTTTTTTGCATTATTATCACAAAAACGTTAAAAATTTATATCTTACATGTTTAAATTAAAAACAAAATTACAATTTGTAAGGTTAGATCAAAATAAAAAATTTCTTGCAGAAGATCAATAATATAAAAATATTAAATTTGTTTATATTTTCTTTTCTTTCTTAAAATTTTAATATATTTACAATAAAAATCACTAAGCTCAAGATTGAAGGTTAAAAAAAAAAAGATAAATACAGAAAGAATGGAATAGCCATATTTTTTTAAATCATTTAATTATTGGATTATTATTATTTTATAATGAAACTCTGAAATCGACCAAAAAAAAAAATTAAAGCCCTCCTCCCCCTCAAAATTTGAAGTTTACTATTCAAGATACGTTGAATCTAAAAGTTCGGATTTTTTCACAGACTACTAAGCCGATTATTCTAAAATTTGGCACCATAGTTACAGGTCGCCCCAGGATGATCCTAGGAACTCGACATTACCATGAGCCTTTCATTCCTAAATGGCGGCAGATCGTACGCCTATATTTCAAGAAAAAAAAAAATTAAAAAAAAAAATTCAAAACGTAATCATTTGCAGTGTTTTATAGCGTTTAAATTAAAAACAATTTCATTTTTTTTTTTTTTGGTTATTACCCAGCTAATTTTAACTGCAATAACGATGAGTTTGAAACAATTCATCAGCAAAGGGTGATAATTGTCCACTCATTGAGATTTACAATGATACTGTATTATGACGTTATATATAAGACAATATTGGTTTAAAAATACGTCAGAATTATCTTATTATTTATTCTCTGAATGAGAAAATGTATACAATATAAATAGCGTTGGCATTATTTTAAAATATGAGGTTCATGCTTTATTGATACAAGCAGCAATAACATCAGAGTGAATGCTGTATTGATACAAGCAGCAATAACATCAGAGTGAATGCTGTATTGATACAAGCAGCAATAACATCAGAGTGAATGCTGTATTGATACAAGCAGCAATAACATCAGAGTGAATGCTGTATTGATACAAGCAGCAATAACATCAGAGTGAATGCTGTATTGATACAAGCAGCAATAACATCAGAGAGAATGCTGTATTGATACAAGCAGCAATAACATCAGAGTGAATGCTGTATTGATACAAGCAGCAATAACATCAGAGTGAATGCTGTATTGATACAAGCAGCAATAACATCAGAGTGAATGCTGTATTGATACAAGCAGCAATAACATCAGAGTGAATGCTGTATTAATCCTTCAGTATGCATTAGTATGTTGGTGAATCAAGTCTCAGGTACCTACGTTATAACTTAATACGATTAATTATTGCTTTAAAAATTTTAATACTGTGAATTTTAAATATTTTCCAGAGTACTTATATTACCGTAAACTTGCGAAGGTGAAAATCACTACGGTTAAATCCAATGGTCAATTCGATGTCGTTTTTTTTTAAAAATGCGTAAGCCCCATTTAGCAAACTTTAAATGAAACCATGTTAGCACATGAAACGATTTTTCCTCAAATAACAATATATTTCTTTTAATTTTATTTTTTATTGTATACAATAACAGTTTATTTACCTGGCAAAATTTTTATAATTACAATATATTTTTAAGACTTCTAGCCCTGGTTTAGGCCACAGTGACGACTGAGAGTCACTAGTATTTGGTGCTTCATTAATAGCACAGGCCAACAAAAAAATTTGTTTTGAAAACTTTTTTAACTTTAATAGTTGATCTTTATAGATTTTTATGTGCTGAATCTAAATCTGACCTTAGTTTTTTTGTATCACCCATAGTTTTCCAGAAATATGCTTTGTATTGTATAGTATAAACCCCTATACGGTATACGGGGAAATTAATGAAACAGTTTGTTACATAATAAGCATGGTTATAGTCCCTAACCAAGTCGTTAAGCTCGATTTGAGTAAACAGTTTAGGCTCTACATTTTCTGTAAAACATTGGAATTCTTCATCATCTTGCTCATCTAACTCCGATTGCACAGGCCAACGATGAAAACACTTTTGTATTGAAAATACCTTATTCCTATAGTTTTTAGGGTGCTGAATCCAAATATGATATTAAAAAAGCTGTATCACCAACAATTTCTTCACATTTTATAGTTAAATTTTTTAAATTAAGCAATTTTTAAAGAATTGAACAGCTTTAATATTTAAAATTGTGGATGATACAGCTTTTTTTAATATCATATTTGGATTCAGCACCCTAAAAACTATAAGAATAAGGTATTTTCAGTACAAAAGTTTTTTCATCGTTGGTCTGTGTAGTACATTTTTAGAACATTTCCATTTTTTTTTCTCGATATATCGTGAACTAGAATCGATGAAAAAAATCGATGAGGTGGTGTCCATGTCCGATAATCAATTAAAACCTAAACTTCGAATTTTTGGTGCTTAAGCCATTTTCAAAAAACGACGTCCTCTCTCTCTCTCCCTCTCTCTCTCTCTCTCTCTCTCTCTATATATATATATATATATATATATATATATATATATATATATATATAGTTTTTCTGACGAAGAGGAGTTACTGTTTACCGACTAACACCAACTATCAGGGCTACCGAAGCAGACGAAATATAGGACCTTGGAGAGCCCAAGGAGGCTAGCCTTGGACTTCAACCAGCTGTCGTTGCCAAATTCCTAAAATAGAGTTGGGTTCGTTTGGGAGGCTTCCTGTAGCCGTTAGCACATTTTGTGTAAGCCGTCAATTATGGAATTTGTAAATAATATAAGTGATATTTTGGTTGGAAAGAAAACGACAATACTTTATAAAAAAAAAAAAAAAAACGCTACAAATTATTACAGAATGGTTTATTATTTCTAAATAGTAATATTTCAAAAATATCTGCTCTGTCCATTCACAGTACTGTCAATATACCTTTGGTTTTGGGATTAGACAAATAGATTACACAGGCCAACAAAAAAATTTGTTTTGAAAACTTTTTTTACTTTAATAGTTGATCTTTATAGATTTTTATGTGCTGAATCTAAATCTGGCCTTAGTTTTTTTGTATCACCCATAGTTTTCTGTAGGTTTCAGGCTCATCAAACCTATCCTAACTTTTTAAACTTCTGTAACATGTTGGCTACAAAAAAAATGTGAAGAAATTGTGGGTGATACAGGTTTTTTAATATCATATTTGGATTCAGCACCCTAAAAACTATAGGAATAAGGTATTTTCAGTACAAAAGTTTTTTCATCGTTAAATAAATGAGCATTTGAAATGTTTCGGGAATCAAATAATAAAACAAAGGTGATCCGGTTTCCATAGCAACATGGGCAGAATACTTCATAAAACATATCTACCAAGTTCAGCAAAGAAATTAAGCAGTAGGTAATTATGAAAAAGAAATTTGGTGCTTTACTCTAGATGTACGTAGCCTGAGAGAGGGTTCAGGGGGTCCGGATTCCCACCTCCTCTCACCACCGAAGTTAAAAAATACTTTTACTTATTCTTATCAGTAAAAAAAAAAAATTATATGACCCTATTTGAATGTTATTTTATAAATAATATACTTAGGCGTAGAAAATATTATATATAGAGAGAGGACCCCCCAATTCTCCAGTTGGAATGTTTTTTTTTTTTTAAAGTAGAACTTGGATGCCTCTCTCCCCTCCCGAAACGAAATCCTGGCTACGCTACTGCTATAAAACTATAAAAAATATTATCGCCGTAAACTGAGGGTCCGAAAGAAACTGCATCTTGATATCTTTAAATTTATCAATTCCTAATTAGATTGATCCTTCTATGTCATCATGCGGATGTCAACTGATTTAAATATATTACTTGGATTCTATGTATCTTAAAACGTAAAACCTCAAATTTTGAGGGGGATTTCTTTTTTTTTTTTTCCTTAGTCGATTACAAAGGTTGTTAATTATTGATCATTAAAAATAATAAACCAAAAGCATTTATAAAGATTTTTTTTTTTAATGTATTAATAAGCTGATTCTAAAACACTTTACATTTTTCCTCTATCTTTATGAATGGCCAAGTTATGGGCTTATAAAATCTCTAATGGGTCGCCATTTTGAAATGAAAAGACGGATTCCCCCACTTTGATGATAATGTCGAGTACCGAGGATCATCCTGGACGTGTGACTTTATTATTAAAGTCGATTACAAAGTGCTATCATTAAAAATAATAAACCAAAATATATTCTGTTTTGTTTCTTGATTAAAATATGTATACTTCCGAGATATAAGTCACTATGTCCATTTTCTATCAATTTAGCATTATTAGACACTTATATTAAACAATTTTGGCTTTACACAGAGGTTTAGACTCATTTTAAGGGGAATTGACATGCTTTTAGAAGAATACTAAGTCCAGTTTCATTCGAAGGGGGCAGCATCCATTTAAACTGCGCTCATGAAATATTATGTAATATAATATAATATAATATTATACTAGAAATGTGGGATAATGTCCTATATCTCTGACGTACAGATGAGGAATTTTTATCAAAAGTCTGTGTATCCACTTTTGGAAAATTATCACCAAATAAAATTATTAGAGCATCTCATATGAGCTCACATAGAGCGACAAATTTTTGTTGAAAATGTTTATTTTTAACAGCTATTTGGCAGAGAAAAATTTAAGGTTTGAAATAAACTGAATAATTTTGGGGTGTAGAATATTAAATTGTCAAAAAAAAAATCTTTCTTTTTGAAAATTGGTATATTAACTTTTAAAATGTGTCTACTATTCATACATTTCCTTAAGTTAGGAATAAATTTTATCAGATTATTAAATATGTTGATGGTACCCCAAAGATTAAATAGATTCATTACTTTATGTAAACTTTTGTTTATAATAAAAATCTTGCGTTAGTGCGTACGTAAGAAGGTGAGTTGTCAGTAACTGTTGTCGTGACAACTTCATATCCGCAGGTTTCCTACAGAAATTTTAGTTCGATAACTTTAGAAAACGATTAATAATGGAGATGGATTGAAAAATTATTAAAGTCAAATCTACTTTATGATTATGTACATCAGAAGTATATCGATGTAACATTTTAAAAAATTAACCAGTGTGAAAATAAATTTCATATTGATCTTTATTGCTTATGGTGGATAACAGTCAACCATTATATTTAAATTGTTGCACATACTACCATTTTAGCTTATTTACGTACGATACTTTACCACGTAAAATATGGCCAAAATTATTCGATTAGGTTGTTTTGAATTTTAGGGGGTTAATAACCTTAAAATATACAGATAATCACAATCCCTATTGTCATTATATTTGGTTATGCTTGTGCAACTATTGTTTGTTATAATCTATTTTTCATGTTTTTTAATTAAAATAAAGTGAAATAAATAACCTCCCCCCCACTCATATAATACGAACCCTCATATAAAAATTCTTTCGGGGTATTTAAAAAAATATATATATATATCAATTTTTAATGCCACAATAAAGATCTTTATTACGGCAAAATATAATTAAAGTGTGGTTGTATGACGATAATTATGATAGAATAAGATAATTGTTATCGTCAACAAATATTGTTGATTGTAGACGTTGTTATTGGGCCGGGAGAAGAGAGCCATTATAATTTGGCACTGGTACAAAGAGATCAATATACTACGGCTTTCAATGGCTTCAATGGCCCGGTATAAACAACATTATACCTCATCATTAAGGCTCATTTATTTCTTGCTCATAAAACTAATAATATTTTAATACATTCGTTTGTTTATATTTCATATTTGCGTTTATCCACTAATAAACAATAGTCCTTTCTCTCATCTATGGCTAACAAATTCACAAAACTGATATCAATTTTCACAGAAAAAGGCGGTTGGGTGAAAATTTATTTTCACAAAAAAAAAATATAGAAGATAATAAAAAGTAAGAAAATATTTAAATATGAAAATTGTAAAGGTGAATAATGAGAAATTAAAATTAAAATAATGATAAATAAATTAAATAATAAAATATGGAAAGATATAATAGAATACTCGTACATAAAAATATATAAGTAAAAATAACAAAATTTTTAAGTTATATAAGCCCAAAGAACTTGCAATAAAACAGAAAGTAGTAATAATAAAGTAAAACAGAAATTATTATTAATAATATTATTTTCTATTTTAATGTAAATAATTTTGGCTAATATATCTTTAAAATATGTGTTTTATTTTGTTATTTTTACTTGTATATCTTTAAGAATTTTATTATATCTTTCATATCTTATTCTTTCTTTCATTCCATATTATTTTTATATTAATTTTTCATTATTTACATATACAATTTTCATACATCATAATAATTTTCATCTGTTTTTATTCTCTTTATTATTTTATTTTTATACTGTTATTTATCCTATTTCATACTGGTTGTATCTTGTTTTACTTAATCCTGAAACTGAAGCTCTGAAACTGAGGCCGAAACGTAAGCACACATTTAAATATGTTTATACTCAGGTTCTTTATATATGTTTATAACTAATAATATTTATATTTTTATTATTAGTTTATAACAAACTTCTCCTTGACTTAGTTCTATGGTCGACGATGTCTTCAACATTCTGATATCATCTTTTGACAAAAGAGATTAAATTAAAAATAAAAAATGTTCAACCTAAAAAAACGCGTGATTCGGCGACGTAACAGTTGGCTAATTTATTCAGCGGTAAAATGAAACTGTTTATTTACCAATTTCTAAACAGTTTATAACTATGCAAGGAGTAGCTTACAAACACGACGCCATAGTTGTGAAGGCCATCGACTATCACTATATATATTCATACCAAATATTTAAAATGTATGAACCGATCGTTAAACTATAAATGTATAAATATATATTTAATTTTAAGCAGTGTACTTTTAAGCGTCTGTACAATGGGTTCGTTCCTTATTTAGATAAAAAAAGCACATACTAACGTATCAAACGGTCGACAATGTTCTGTAGCTTTCACTTATAACCTACACTATAGCCTATCAATCCTCTGTTTTGTTTGTTAACATTAATAAGTTTTGTGATATTTTTCTTCTAAGTTTATGATGAAGTCTGTGAGAATGGGCATGAATGATATTTCTATTAGATAATCAACGATAAGGCCCTGATATCAACTGAAAAGGATCCGCTGAGGGTTTGCATACATGTTATTCATGAAGCGAGCGAAATGAGCAGAAGTCGATAGTTGTGGTTTTTATAAAGGAATTTTAGTAATGAAATTATTCAAATTTAGTCTTTTTAACCCTGTCACATAAATTCCCGTAAATACGAAGAAGAGGGGCAACGCCTGGATAACGTCAGTGTGAGATTATGACAAAAAAGAACATATGGCCGCCCCCTTAATATCTCAGTACTAAACAGTCAATTTGATTAATTTTAAAACTAAATTAGAACTGCCAGTAGATCCATACTATCAATAAAATGGGCAGGATTATAGGGTAAAAATAATGCCGATCAGCAGTAATAGTACATCGCACATCAGCCGTCTAAAAAATGAATAACCAAATAGAGATAGTGCATCACTTCAAAACAATTTAACATATACTAAAAGAAAATGGTACTACATTGCGAGACGTATGTCTTGGTTGAATTAGTCAATCTTATCTTTTTCTGTCGCGATCATGCCTGAATTGAAGAAACGTTGGCTGATTAATTTTTTACTGCTGTTTGAGAGACTCAAGGATTTTTTTTTAAATGTTATAGATCAATTCCTTTTGTATGGTTTAAAATATTATAGCTTATATGACACTTCATATCAAAAGATGTGTAAGTACTGTCATGTATATGGCCATATACTAACAGTACCTACTTAGTACATAAAAGACCCCTACTTCAAAAGTATGGCTACTGTGGGGGAGTTGCATAACGGAGCCGGAGTACGCCCTTGGTCCTATCGATTCCTCTCCTTACATAACCTATTGGTGACGAGCCTTCAATGCCAGGCCCTCAAGGTGACCATTATGGATTGCCATCTTCCATGGTCCACTGGGGCATCATCAACAACAATGACGTACGCCTTAAGTACAATTACGCATATTCCAGTTAAAATAATTTTCCTTCAGTCCAAATCTTCTTAAGACAGACAAAATTATGGAACTATGCATGGAAAAATACTAGATCAATATCTATCCTGGCGGAAAACGAATTGAAATGAAGAATATATGTATGAATCTTTAAAGATATGTTAAATCATGACTTAAATCTTACCAGCTTTTGAGAGATTTTTACTCATTTGTATCACATATCAGAACTCTTCTTTATTAGAACCTGCCAAAAACTAAAAATATTCACAACCAATGAATTTAATAGCGGTAAAGTAGGAATAGATGGATACAGCATAAGAAATGAGGGGATTCCAATGTTACGCTTTGTTTTTAGTCAAGGAGCTCCCTCATCCAGCTACTTTTCAGCTTTATATGGGTGTTGGGCGTAAGTATTTAGGCTGTCTTGTAAGACTAATTGTAAGTCACTAATGTGCTTGTAAGTTATTGTGAAAGCAATTATTGTGGGTCCGTTTGTAAACTATTGACATATGTAAGTCTTTATATAAAGTGATATTGCTCACATATCATGGAATGATTACTGCACTAAACTTAGACTGAAAAAATTGGCTAACATAAGATTTTTTAAGCTAGCGTATATCTGCATCGATCCAAACGGGCTTAGGTAAATAGTAAAGGATTGATAAATGATTTGCCACTTCTATAAATTTGTTTTTTTTTTAAACTAGTTTAAAATGTTATACATTCATATTCAGTTCTAAAAACACGCAAAAATTCAAAAATCACCAATTTGGAGTATGGTTGATATTATTATTATACATTTAAATTATGTATAGTAAAAATACATTTAATTTAATATGTATAAGTATATGTATGACGAGATATAACTTAAATGCATAACTCCCATATATAAATCCCTTCTATAACAGAAAAAACAATTACTCACCGGAATTACTGAAAATTCCCGACCCTTTACCTATTAACACCTCACCTTTCTTTCATTGCTAGTTCAGTGCGAGAACAAACCAGTACAACCTTTTCTGTTTCATATAATCTATTTAGACCTTGGCGACTACCAACATGTATTTGATTTCTTGTCTTGATTAAATTCATAAATGTTTTATAATACTGATTACATCTAATTTAATATGTATAATAATACCAAACTATATTTTGAATTGCTTATTTTTAAATTTTTTGTGCGTTTTTAGAACTGAAGATGAATGTATACCATTTGAATAAAAAGAAATTTATAGAAGTGGCAAATAATTTATCAATCCCTAATTGGATTGATCCTTCTATACCATCATACATACGTCAACGGATTAAGTAAATAGTCTTCAACTTTGAAGATTGGATCCTAGGTTTAAGAGACTGAAATTATTACCAACAAAAAAAAAAATTGTTCTGTAAATAATAATATTAAAACCTGTAATTTTATTAAAATGCTCTTTTCTTGAAAATATCACTGAATATTATTCCGAAGATTTTTCGGTCCATCCTTAAACCGCACACTCTACTGCTGACTTATTTAAATTATTGAAATAATCTGTCTGTTTTAGGAATTAGAAAGAAGTTACGAAAAATATTTTCCGCCATATCCGAGCTGGTTCGAATCCAGGCCAAGGTAGTTGGTTTTCGCACAATAGCAACCAACGACAATATGTACATATTAGCATAGCGTTGACCCCGTTGCGCGGCGAATACCTCCAGGTAGGAACATTACAGTAAATTTCATATCGTAGTCCTCGTGTAAAACTAACGAATATGAAAATAATTACTTCTCAGGAGAGTAGAAAAACCGTTGTCATCATTTTATTATTTCATATCGATATAAATAAACTATAATAAATAATCTTCCATCACAACAAGCTGTGGAGCCCCTAGGGTTCAGAACCTGGTAAGGAAGTACAATCAAGTCTCAGTAATCCGGCACATATGGAACCAAGGTATGTCGGATTATTGGAGGTTAAATTGAATTTTGCAATTATAGGAAGACACTCAATATGTATATATTAATTAGAATAGACTTCCAAGTATATATATCGAAACTTCTAAAGACTTCTAAGTACATATATATAATACAAATTATACTAAAAACGTAAAAAGAATAGAAAATATTTTGCTCATCACTAAATATGTAACAGAAAAATATTAATCAAATTATTAATCAAACAATTACAGAAGGTCAACAATTGCATTTGCATCTTCAGAATCAAGACTTTTTTACCCTTATCCAGCTTTTTAATAATTTTTCCTTTTTCTACTACATTTAATGTTTTTTTTTCCTCTTCCACAGGGTTCAGACATTATTATGCTGTAACTAGGTATATTGAAAAGCACAAAATAGAGTAATCAAAAAATATATTTTACTCTGGAGAGCAATGATTCACGTATATCAGACGATTAGTTTCTGTGAAAGTACAAATTTCCGTCGACATGTACTGTTCATCTACCGACTAGCATAGTGCCGGACTACAGAGACTCAACTATATTGTTATAACTATATCACATTTTACATTCGAGAGAAATGGCAACATTCACAATAGCAGCGGAGGAGCTGATTGGTATGGATAAGGAAGAGCCGACACTTACAAAGTATGCTAGGAGCATTCTGATTGGCTGAGAGCTATTGTAACGCAGCATATTCTCCAGCCATTGTAAGCGTATCACGAAACTAGCTTCTGCTCTTTCAACAACTTGAGTCCTTTCATTGCTGAGCTATCGGATGGGAAAGTTAGAGTAGGGAAGATTAAGACAGTGCACACTAAAGTATATATTCAGCTATCTTCAAGGAGGTCAATGAAAATCACTTCACTCCAGCCACTCCAAATGGAACGCGAAACAACCGCGAGTTAAAAACCTGTGTCGATTTTTTGGAGGAATAAGGGGCGACTGGAATTCCATTGGTCCTAAACTTCATTAGGCCTAGCCAAAATCCGATCACTCCAAAAATGGACTACTCAGTTTTTAACCTGGTCAGTAAATACAGTACAGTTAAAATTTACGATATAGATTGTATAAATTACGTCACAAAAATATTGATATAAATTATTAACAATTGTATTTCTATTTTTACTATTAATAATGTTAAAAAATATTAATATTAATTAAACGGAAATTAAGATTTTAGTGGATTTATAATTTCTAATATACTTAAAATTTCCACTATTTGTAATTTTTTTTTGGGGGGGGATGTGGAGAGCGGGATAGCTCAGTGGTAAGGAACTGTATTCCTATTCTCCTGGTCCCGGATTCGGGTCGGGAGAACCTCCTGGGAGTGACCTTTATTCCGGGACCAAGTTCCCTAAGAACAAAAGCAATGAACATAAATGAGTTAATCGGGGCAAAAAACTGGCGGTTGAGCGTGATCTCGGCCGAATCACCTTCTTGCACAACCGTTGGCTTAGAAACAGAACGGTCCTTACCAATTACTGAACCCAAGACCCTTCATGGTATGTAGTGGCACAGTTTTTTGGGCGGAGGAATTAAGATTAAATTAATTGATATTCTTGTAATTGAAAAGGCGCTGTTTATATCCCATTAATTGTCAAAAGTTATATTAATCTGTACATCGAAATATTTGTAGTCTGTAATTATTATAAAATACCTGTCGATAAAAAATTAGTGATCGAGGATGGAGCGGCGTGATCGTCGGCGGAGGCCTTAAAATCTTCTTTAAGTACTCCAGTCACTCCATTCTATCGTTCCATTTAGTTGCCGCAGAATAAGGTAATACAATGTCTGTGCTTGGTTAGTCTTTTTCAGAGTGTAGATGTGAGATGTGCTGTCTCTGGTCTGCTTTTAATCGATCATATATTTTAATGTCCTGTTGATGGCCGAATGGTAAAACTAGTTAGTTATTTACTGGTATTTAAGAGACTCGAGGATTTACTTTTCAAATTTTTTAAAAATTGTATGTCATTTTGCTGTCCTGAATCAAACGTATTTGATAGGAATGAATTATTAAACTAACTGATTCTTAGATTAATTCTGAAATACCCATAATCAAACATACATCATCTCTAAAACCTTTATCAACAATTTATTTATAAATTCACATCATTATCCTAAATAATTTTAACGAATATAAAAGGCCATTTGTCACTAATAGAAATGGTGCTCGCTAAAAGAAACTCTTGTTCTTCAGAAAATTTATACGACCCTTAAAAATTTCCGATTGGTTAAAATTAAATAAATTTAAAGAGAAAAAGAAAAAACTAACTGTAGCATGATTAGCATTAACAAGTGCGGTTTATCCTTGCACTTTATGACAGATTCGACTATTGACTAAAAAGCCAATAATTGTTTTTACGACGGCCTCGGAATTGTTAACTATAAGTCTCCGCTAGAAAATAAAACTCTTTAATGCAGCTATTAAAGGATTTTTACAATCTCTACTTGGCTAGCATTTGAAGGTTTTCTTTTAATAGGCCGGCGAATCACCATTGCAATAAATGTATAAATAACATTATTATTAGCACTTTATTTTTATAAACGTAACTATAAATTAATTAATTAAGGGATATAGCAGGATGACAGGAAACGAAATAACGGATAATTCAACTGAAACTGCTTCGCTAGCCCGGTCTCCTGCTCGACGAGTTCTCTGTATCCCAGAATAAAAGTAAGTGATATTCTGGCTGACATGATAAATGGCCGAAATCAATAAAGGAACGGACAACAAAAGGATTATCCAATACATTAACAAATGACACAATTCATTAACTCAACAAGGACCTAGTAAATTTTGATTAAAAAGCTTTCATTCGACGAACCATGATGCACTGCGACGGACAATCACAGACATTTCATCGCAGTCTTTATGAAAACACTAGTTTCGTTAGCAAAAGGTGTTAATAATAACAGCCGTCACGAGATTAGAAGCTTGGGACTCGCACGAATGCTTCAGACAATTTTTTAAAATGGAGGACGTACATATCTCAGACTACACAACAAAAACTCCAAAGTTGCAAGGGGTGCCAAAAAAGGATTTGGGAAGACATATGTGTATCAAATTTCTATTTTCATGACGTCTACTATAATATTAAATATTCATCTACATGAAGATAACTAGTCACTGAATAAGAGTCCAGATATCACTGGACTGGCAGTGCACTAATAAGAAGGATTTCTTCAAGAATTGAGAAATACACAAGCAGATGAAGAAGAGATTAATATTTAAATTACATTTTATTCCTATATAATTTACAATTTTTAAAGAAATTAATAATATATTTTGATATATACCGAAGAGCCACAATAATGGGACTCCTATCATTCCAAAGACCATCCAGCTGTTAAATACCAAACCAATAAATACAAAAGCTGATCCTACCAGCAATATGTATTAGAGGAAACATCCAGGGGGCTTCCATGTTCTTTTAAACAAAAACACACTTTTTGAGTTGATCCCCGATCATTCTGGATACGCGATATATTATCCCTTATGGAGGAAGCTTGTATGCATAAATAAATACACGTCATTTCATACGACGTTTTGCAGAATTACTGCATGAGGAAAGGAGAAAAAATGTATCAGCATATAACTATATATTCAGACATGCATAGATAGGATATATTTGTAGAGTACAGGCAGAGAGAATGTACGGTGGAGTGAACGACCGAAGACAATGCAGTTATATAAGAGAGCAGGGGCCCGCTTGCGAAAGCTGAGACCCAGTTACCACCAGGAGAGTCTGCTCCTAGCAGTCAACCATCAGTCTTCCCAAACTGATTGGCTTTAATTGCTTTATAAATATATAAATATATATATATATATATATATATATATATATATATATATATATATTATAAAAATTTTTGATATATAACTCAGCTAACTGTGACGAAAGGTTATTTTTATCTTATCAAGACGCTAAAATTCAGGGAAAAAAGTACCTTTCAAACTTCTTTTCCTTCTTTATTAACTACATTAACGACGTTTCGGACCTAACTAGTCCATTTTCAAGTCTAAAAAGACAATATAAACCAAACTTTTTAAACAATTACCGTGTAATAAAAAAAATATAAAAAAGCCTTAATAAATACTATAAAATTTGTATATATATATATATATATATATATATATATATATATATATATATATATATATATATATATATATTATTGTACGGTAATTGCTGACAAAGTTTTGTGTAAATATACTAACATAGCCTTAGTGAACAAGCAATAGCCTTTTTAGACTCGAAAATGGACTAGTTAGGTCCGAAACGTAGTTAATGTAGTCAATAAAGAAGGAAAAGAAGTTTGAAAGGTACAATTTTCTCTTAAATTTAGCGTCTTATATATATATATATATATATATATATATATATATATATATATATATATATATATATAGTAAATAATAATTGTATTCGATTTTTTTTTAATTTGCAGTCTTTTAATGTAACTATTTTAAAGTTTATTATATTATAAAGTTTATAGATGTACCTACATAAAAACTAAAAAAAACATATCTGGCCAAAAGTTCTATTAGAATACACAAATAAAATTCATCATATAATTACAAAAAAATAATATTTTTTTCTTGCAAAACTATATAAACATCACTAAAAAAAAAGTAATTAATTAAACAAAGCTCAATCAATTAAAATCATTATTTGCAGATTTTATTGGATTAAAAATTTATATAAATATACATGATCAAATATATATATATATATATATATATATATATATATATATATATATATATATATATATATATATATATATATATATATAGTTAATAATAATTGCATTCGATTTTTTTTTTAATTTGCAGTCTTTTAATGTAACTATTTTAAAGTTTATCGTGTTTCAACATTATAACACTAGCTATATAACAACTAGTACTTTACTTTTTACACTTACACACTGTTTCAAGATTAAGTACAAGATTATAAGTACAGGTGAGCCAAAGACTTACATTGTGAAATATTGAAATACGATAATATTTAAAACAGTTGTATTAAAAAATAAATTGAATGAAATTATTATTATCTAATAATGATAAGTAACTTGTGAACATTTCCATGTTTTTTTATCACTTGTACTCGTACTTTTATACTTAATTATGAAATAGAGCTCTGATAATACACCTTATGTCTAATTCGTAGCTAGCTCATTCACTGGCTGCAACTTAATCATAAGTTATTTTCCCAGGAGATAAATAAGGTGCAGAAAGAATAAATCTAATTAAAAAAATCTCTAAAATAGAAAATTCGGACTTATAAGCCGATTAGACTATAAGTTTATTATTTATTAGAGTTGAAACAATATTTTGTTAGCAATCATGTCGTCTTAAATTAAGCCACTAAATTCCATTGCACCTCCTTCCTTTCAAATACCCGCTATCCTCCGGGAAGAAATCCCCTAGATCCCGTTTATAGAGCGAAATGAAAACCTTTTCCCGGAGAAGCCCTTACAGTAGGTCACAAGCTCCCAATAAGGACTCCTTATTGGCCCTATTCGATTGTGCCCTGGCCCCGGGGCAGGGCAGAGCTCTGCTAACAGATATTGTGTGTCCTCTGCGGAATGGTAAGTGGGTTCGTATAGTCTGTGAGGGAACCAATAGAGAAGACAAATAGTACCAATCTAAGGTCTTCCGATAGTTTCATTACACAACCATTTTATAACAATGAATGCCTTCAATGGCCAAGGGATAATGGTTAAATACAAGTTAAATCCTACTGTTGAAATATAACTATACATATTATATAATATTTCAAAAAACTCAAAATGAAACTGCAACGCAATCTCTCATAAAAACATATCAATTAAAGGTTTTACTCCAAAAAGGAAGTAGCTCCAATTTTTCAAATTTTAAGAAAACTGTTAAAAACGCCTGAAGATTCAAATTTCTAAGTTATATGAAAAAATTATTTTCGATCCAATTCCTTAATTCTTCATACATATTAGGACAGTATTTTCAATCAAAAATTTAACCTCAAGAGGATGTAATACATGTTTGATTGTTAGAGCTATCTTTTTTTGTAATTAAATAGATGCTGTATCTACGTTAAGTAAAAAAATCGATTGAAAAAATTATCATTGTAATTTTTTTTATTTATTTAACACTTCGAGTGAAATCTCTCTCTCTCTCTCTCTCTCTCTATATATATATATATATATATATATATATATATATATATATATATATATATATATATATATAGCCTGCGTATGTTTGTGCTCGCAAAATTCGAAAAGCAGTCGGTCGATTTTAATGCGGTTTTCACTATCATTTAGAGAATTTTTTCCGGAAGGTTTATATATATTGAATTTTTCGAAATGCTCCCCATAAAAGGAGAAACGGGGAAACATTATTTAAAAGATAGGTACTTCAGTAATCGTTGCCATGATTTCATGCATATGAAAGAAAGTTCACTAAGAAAGTATTTTAATAAGAGTGAAATTATTGTGTGAAAGCCTCACATGTTAATAAAATCGGAAATAAAGGTAAAAAAAAGTTGTAAAGTCGTTTTGGCAAATTTATTAATTTTTTTAAACGTCTAAATGAAATGAGACGAATTCTAAACGATATAGTCGATTACCGAGAAAAATGTTCACCCCTTTGGCATTTAAATGACCAAATAAATATCTCCTATAATCCAATCTTAAATTTATTCCCATCCATATCAGAAAAAAAAAACGATTATTTGCCCCATTCAACCATTCACCAACAAACACCCCACCTTTCTTCCATTACAGTTATTTCCATTACTAGTTCAGTGCGAGAACAAACCAATACCACCTTTTCTGATTGATATAATCTGCTTAAACCTTGGTGAGTACCAACATGTATTTGATCTCTTGTCTTAATTAAATTCATAAATGTTTTATAATACTAATTTATATTATATTTAATTTAATATGTATAATAATGCCAAACTGTCTTTTAAATTGTTTATTTTTTAATGTTTGTGTGTTTTTAGAACTGAAGATAAGTGAAGATTTAGAACATTCGAAACTAGTTTTCAATAAAAACAAAATTATATAAGTAGCAAATAATTTATCAATCCCTGATTAGATCGATCTTTCTATACCATCATGCGGATGTCAACTGATTAATGTATTTTGTGGAATAGACGTGTACCAACTGTTTTCTTTATAGGAGCCTTCCTCTTCTGTGCACTTCAACTTTCTCTTTCCTCTTGTATTTGTTAGATTTCTTCTTATTTAATTATTTGAATTATTTTTATGATCGTTTATACATTTTTGGGTTTTTGGTATGAGTAGTTACCTTAATTTATTTTATTTTTTTTTTAATTTAACCTTTCCCAGCTGTTGTGATGTAACCTCCCTTTCCCCTTAGTTGTGTCTGGGTGTCTTGGGGCAAGGTGGCGTCTCTGGTCAGTGTCTTCTTGGACTGTGGGTGTGCTGCATTTTGTTCTTTATATAGGCTTTTTTTTCGCCTTCTGTCCTGATGATGCCTGAATAGGCGAAATATCGACAGGTGATTTTTTTTTTCTTTTATTTTTGAAAGTCTTGGCTATAGAAGTGACAAATAACTTATCAATCTCTAATTAGATTGGTCCTTGTATACCATCATGCGTACGTTAACTGTAACTTATAGGTTAAAGGATTTTTCTGTTTTACGCTTTGTTAACGAAGCTACTCAACTTTTTGTAAACAGGTACATTAAAACAAAAACAAAATGATCTTTCCAGAAATTCGCTAAACGAGAACACCTGCGAACAATGCTAGAGCCGAGAGCTCGAGGCCATTGAGGAGACCACCGCCAACTAGGATAGCAACTCATTTCAGAACTTGAACATTGTTTAGATGACAAATGTTTATTATCCATAAGTTGGGTTATTAAGGCAGCTGTGGAGCGGTAGGAGGAAGTCACTAGGAAGGAGAGGAAGTCACTAGCGCTGCAAGACCAATTTGTGTCCTCTATCTCTTGTATTCCATTGTCTTGTACCTTTGCGGAGGCGTTGGTTCGCAGCAATTACCATTTGTCTATTTCAGGCAACGAGCTATTCTAGATAGTGACTCTCAGTGAGGTAATAATGCTAGAAAGCAAGGACTGTGCAAACAGTAAGGAGCAACTAAAGTCTGAGAACCGACGAGCAATGAGTTTACATTGATATAAAACTTAAAAAAAAAAAAAAAAAAAAAGGACAATACCAAGTCTATTCCAGTCATATGACGATCACTCCAAATGGAACAATGAATTGGAACGACTGGAATACTTGGAATGAAGACGATTCCAACGTCTCCACTGCCGATCACTCCACTCCATCGAAAACACGCATTTTAAAATAATTATAGTCTAGAAATATTTCAATGTAAAGATTAATATAGCTCTGGAGAATTAATGGGATATAATAACGCCTCTACAATAACAGGAACATAAAATAAATTAATCTTTACTCAGAAAATAAAAAATAAAAAAATAGTGGAAATTTTAAGCTTATTAAAAATTATAAATCTACTAAAATATGTTAATTTCCATTTAATTAATACTGAAGTCGTTTTTTGAAAAAGGCATAAGCGCCAAAAAAATTTAAATTAATGTTTCGGTTGATTATGGGAGGTAAATACTACCTCTATCGATTCCCGCTCATGATATATCGAGAATAAAAAAATGGAAATGGTCTAAAAATCTACTATTGATGACCTAATCACCAAATACTAACGTATCAGTCGTCACTCTGGGCTAATCTGTTTATCGATATTATAAAAACAATGTCTTAATTATATCGGCACATAAATATCAATATTATAAATATCGTCAAAGAAATACAGATATTATAAAAACAATATCTCAATTATATCGACCCAGAAATATCGATATGTGAATGTTTCTTTAAAAGATTTAAAATATCGAGGCCCGACATATCGAAATAATATTTCGATATATTCAAAAACTATCGATATTCAGATCCCTATTTCCGTTGGATCGCACTTTGAAATGGAGTCACCAATGTTCATGCAGTGTGTGAACAGCACTTCAGTAAACTGTCATAACTGTTAAAAATCGAATTAATACTTAGTGAATAAGGAAACGATTGTTATGAAAATGGATTCGATCCTCAACAATCGACTATAGTGTCCGGGAATAAGCTCTTAAGATTATCAGTAAGGTTTAATCTGTGGACTATCTGGCACGTAGTATCAGTTCCTCCTGGCCCTCCGAGGGAATGGCTTCCACTTCGACTCCAGGGCTTTTTGTTATCCCCATTTATGGCCGCTTGGATTCCATTTCCAATAATCGACTCGGCTATCGCGTCGATAAATTCTGCTTCGATACATTTCAGTAATACTCGTTCCTTAAAGACTCGAACAAAACGTTGTTCCGTGCTTCCTCGACTATTAGCTAATTCATTTCATCATTATTATATTTAATGCTCTTTTAAATTATATTCGTTTAACGGATTGCCTTTTCGAAATCCTTTCATAGGACGACATAATATAATGCCAAAGGATTTTAAAAAATATCTAAGTCAAATAAAAAAAAAAGTTAAATATTAAAAATAGTTTTATAATAGAAAATTATCTAGAGAAGGATTCTGAAATTTTTTTTTTTTTGGAAATTGAAAGCCTCAGACTGAAAACTTAAAATCCTTCAAATCCAATCCAGATTTTTGCTTAAATGATCAAATAAATATCTCCAATAGTTCAATCTTAAATTTATTCCCATCTATAACGGAAAAATCAATTACTCACCGGCATTACTGGAAAAACCCTGACCCTTAAACCGTTTACCTATTAACATGATACCTACCTTTCGTTCATTGTTAGTTCACTTTTCTGTTTGATATAATCCATTTAAACCTTGGTGAGTATCAACATGTATTTGATTTCTTGTCTTAATTAAATTCATAATTCATAAATGTTTTATAATACTGATTTATATTACATCTAATTTAATATGTATAATAATACCAAACTATATTTTGAATTGCTTATTTCTGAATTTTTTGTGTATTTTTAGAACTGAGGATGAATGTATAATATTCGAAACTAGTTTTCAATAAAACAAATTTATAGAAGTGGCAAATAATTTATCAATCCCTAATTAGATTGATCCTTCTATACCATCATGCGGATGTCAACTGATGAAAACTTATGACACATCGTCAATTATACTTTTGAATAGCGTAATATTATTAACAATACAATTTTGCATTAAAGACCAATTGTAATAAATTAAAGAAAAGGTTAATTTATATCCAGCGATAAAGAAATCGAGAAAATAAATAAACTTCTAAATTTGTATAGCTTAGTTTTATTTAAAATAAAAGGAGATTTTTAGAGAATAATAGCACGTAAGATGTTAATGTTAAAGATGTTAGGGTTGAATTATTTATATTTATATTGAATGTACGTATATCTGTACTTCAAATCATTTTTTTTTTTTTTTTTAAGAGGTGATTCGGATTAGCGATGTTCGGATAAGCAAGAGTCCATTGCATATGAAGCTTTCCAAAACGTTTTAGGGCATCTTCAGCTCTTTTAAATTTTTTTTATTTCCTGACAGTATTCCTAGTTCTCGGTGTATCCTTCCATTTGAGTTACGATCCAGAAGAGAGGATCCTGTAGGATATCAACCGGCAAGTGGAAGATCGGGAGAATTGGACGTTTATATAACGAGGGTCTGAGGATTGAGGAGGCAGTACCAAGGGCGAACCACTCAACTCTACGTCAATCTCTTCTGTTTGTTCTCAATAGCGGGCCTCTGCTTCTATTCAATCATATATTTTATAATATCTCTCTTCTCTATTAAATATAATTATTATAATAAATCGTCCCTACAATGTATAACTATCAAATATACGGTTTTCACATTGAAACTAGACCGAGAAGACCGTAAAAAAAAAAAATGTAATTAAATTTAATGTCATTATCAGAAAAAAAAATTATATAGCAACTTTTGGAATATAGTATCAACATTGAAAAAATAAGAGTATGCCAGTCGGATCAAGCAACCTAAAAAAATGGCGACCAAAAAAAAAAAAAAAAACCAAATTTAAGGAATATTTTTGTTTTTTAACTATAATTCCTAAACGGTGCACTCTATCGAAAAAGTACAGCAAATATAATAAAAAAATATCAAATTTTTCGTCTAATGTAATAATTTGGTTAATTTTTGTGGTCGAAAAACTTAACGAAGATTTTATAAAAAAAAACAGAAACAGAGTATGATATATGAGTCTACAGCTTAGAAATGAATTCTCTGAGAAAAAAACTCACAAAGTTGCAGAGCATCAGATTCTGCATCCATTGAGCAAAAAAAAAAATTTAAATTCGCTCAAGTGCACCTGTCGAAATTGGCAATCTCCCGATCTCAGGCAATTGGCTTTTAGTCCAGTTTGGTTTGCAAAAAAAATGGAGTAATTTTTATTTTCAGATATGTTGTACGAATAGTTCTTCTTGAAAAAAATCTAAGTTTTCGACCTCTTCTTTCTTGAGCGATTTTCACCATATGGAAAAACCGCAAAGAACTTTTTTCAGTTTTTTTCAAAATAACTCGCTTCCGGTGAATTTAAAGTAAAAAATATTCATTTCCAATTTTAAAGAACGTTAAATTTCCTGCAAGTTTGTATATAATATTTTTTTTTTTTTAATATTCGGAACAGTTACTGAGATACGTGGCTATGAAAATCTACAAAAATGTCTAATGTATGAAACAATTTTATTAACTATATTACTAAATTTTGTTCTTTATTTATTTTTTTGTTTTTATTCGTTCTTTTTCAATCTCAAAAGTTATTCGCTTTTATTTTACTTTACTTATTCAAATTCTAATAAATAATTGGTATTATTCATGTTGTTTCTCAATTCGCAGTTCTGTCCAAAGTATCTCGCCCATCTCAAGTCTATTGTAACATCACGATTTGGGGGATAAATTGGACACTTTGAATACTTGCATATTTTAATTTTTACAAATTTAGCACATCAAAGAACAATGTCCATTAACATGCAGTGACTCTAGAGATCTAGCTAATAAAATACCTTCTTGATTTTAAAATGTATAAATAAATGATGGTTAGTAAGCTTTTCCATTAAAAATGTCTAATGTATCCCCGTTCTCATCTTCTATATGTGATGGCCATGTTGGCGAAATGCCGGTAAGTCGCACGTAGCAGCAGCCAACGGTAGCAAGAGAAAGGGAGGGGGGAGGAGAAAGGCCCCGAGGCACAAAGGGCCCGTAGTTTTCCCCCGGGAAAGCTAGGGTCGGGAAAACTCATTTTTCAGCTCCCCCTCGGGGGCTAGGTGCTGATTGCACCTTTCAAAGCAAACACCAACTCGATAATTAGTTAAAAGCCCATTAAACTAGTACACAATACAATGTAGAGAAATAAACGGAACACGGAAATATTTGAATATTTAATTATATATATTTGCACTGCTTTATATTTAAACTACTATCAAAAATAAAATTATGAGTATCAGCGCGGATTAGGTTTGTTGAACTTTTGTGCATAGAATAAAACTAAATCAATACCTTCAAAAATTTTAATAAATTAAAAAAATTACGATAAAATATAAACCTCGAAAAATGTAAAAAAGTTTACAATTCAATATCAATAGTCCACAGAAAAGAAATTTTATCTTACGCAACTTGTTTAGAACTATATTTTGGTAACTTATGAATTAAAGGATAAATTTGGTTAAAGAACGGTTTCCTAAATTTTTCGAAATTTTTATTTGTAAAATTATAAACACTGACGCCGAACGCGTTCAGTACAAATATTTTAACCACAAATTAAATTATTTTAATGCGCTTTATCTCACGTGCACATTTACGAAAATTTCCGCACACGCACAAAATTTTACGTCGTGTGTCGTATTCGGCGATTTTTTTAGCTGTGGACCCTATCGCTGGGAAGCCATCGTTGCACAAAAGCATTGCAGAATAGTAAGTTCCACAAGAGAACTTTATGGCAGGGCTGTGTTTTATTTCCAGAAAAGTTGCTGAACGGTAGGATAACTCAAGGGCACTTTATACTGTCGGTTTACTGCCTGAATAAAATACTGGGCCATAATAGTTTCAGCTTGGGTTTCGGTCATATTTTGTCAAGTTGAACTTAAGCCAGAAAAGTTTTCTTATTTGAATTTTGGAATATACATACATATCGTAAATACAATTTCCAACAAACGTATATGCAAAAATTTTATAGTTTCAAAGTAACGAATTTGAAAATCCCATTTTTGCATATTGGATAGTTGGGTATGGTAGGGACGATATCTTGAAACGTAAAAACTCTAATTTTGAGAGAAGTTTACCTTTTTTTTATTTTTTATTCTTGGTCGGATAATTAAAAAGCTTTATTAATGAAAGTGATAAACCAAAATATTTTATGATTTTTTTTTTTTTTTTTTGAAGATTCACTTAAACTGATTTTGGGGATTAGAGTTCATCCTAATTGTGGCTAGTTATATTCTTAATAAATAAATCTAGAAATAGAAAAGACAAAATAAAGTTTTATTTATTTACACAACTGAGAAGTTTTCTATCAAAAGTCAATATATCCAGTTTGAAAAATTATTTTAAAAAATAATTAGGGGGCATCTCATGGAGGTAAGACAAATTTTCATTGAAAATGTTCATTTGAAACACCTAAAAGAGAAAATTTAAGATTTTAAATTAAACGAATAATTTCTAGATGTAGTGGATACATTAACTTTTGATAGAAAACTCCTAAGCTCTTCCGGGCTCTTCAATCCCCTGGTGTAACTTTCGCCCATAATTTACAAAACATTTACAAAAACCACAAAAGGTATGCAAGTTCAATTACAAAAAAAAAGTTAAAATATATCAATAAACCTATTAATTCATTTGTTTTTATTATATTATAAAGAGTGCGAGGATTTTTTCAGTTAAGAACATGAGTTAAAACTATATTATAGTCATAAAGGTAGCTTTGACTAATAAAAAAATTAAAAATGCAATAAAAAAATTATAAATGCATCTTTGAATTACTGAGATTTAAATAATAATTTCCAAAGAGGCGTTAGCAATAGCGAAATCTAAAAGAATCTTCGGATATCTTTTAAAATTTATTTCTTCACGTGAGGTATAAACTGTAACAGTTTTTAGAATTCCCAGGACAGTACGGGTAACCGCACTATATATATATATATATATATATATATATATATATATATATATATATATATATATATATATATATATATACATATTAATACTCCTCTGTTCATCCTAAAAGGTTTATATCCGTGTCCCATTGATATATGTATTAAGTTACCAATGAACAAAGAATTTGTTCAATAGCTTGCGTATTCCAAACCTATAGGTTTTATTAGAAACTTATAACATTTTAGGTCTTATAGTAATTTTAAAAAAAATCTTTTATAAGAGATTCAAATATAAATCCAATTAAATAATGAAAGAAATTTTCACCTTTAATAAATAATCGAAATATAACATTGTAAAATCATCTTTTTTTTTTAAATTTAAAGTACTGATTTACAAATTACATAATGATAAACCACTATCTGTTGTGATCTCATTACAAATATATGATTATTCCCATCTATAATAGAAAAAACAATTACTCACAATAAAAAATAATTACTCACCGGCATTACTGGAAAAACCCTGACCCTTAAACCGTTTACCTAAAAACATCCTGCCTACCTCTCGTTCATTTTTAGTTCAATGCGAGAAGAAACCAGTACAAACTTTTCTGTTTGATATAATCCATTTAAACCTTGGTGAGTACCAACATGTGTTTGATTTCTTGTCTTAATTAAATTCATAATTGTTTTATAATACTGATTTATATTAATCTCATTTATTATGTATAATAATACCAAACTATATTTTGAATTGCTCATTTTTGAATTTTTTGTGTGTTTTTAGAACTGAGGATGAATGTATAACATTCAAAACTAGTTTTCAATAAAACAAATTTATAGAAGTGGCAAATAATTTATCAATCCCTAACAATTATATGATATTCATTACTGAAATTGTCATATTAAAAACAGCCATTACTGTCCATAATGCAGTCATTCTCCAGTCTAATTCTTGAAATCGTAATACCAGGCAAAATGGCGGCATTAATTAAATAAGATCGTAACTCCGCCACCATTTTGATTTAACAATATTTTAAACTCGGATATTTATTGCGAAAGGAATTGGCCTCCACAGTGTGCTGTTTTAACGGAAAACACAAGCAGTAACGATTTGGAAGTAACGGTTTCCTGTCACTCCTAGCCGCTACGATAGTTTTCCTTTCTTTTATAACTGTTATTCACGAATTTAATTACATCAAGTTTCTTCTGTCATTCAATTTAATTTTGATTATCAATTTTTCATTAATGCTTATAATTTCCTCTTCTTTTTTTTCTAAGAATTCCACTCACCAATAATAATTAAATATAAAATCCGTTACGCGAAAAAAACGGAATTAAATCAATTAAAATAACTGTTATTTTTTGTCGATAACCGTTAAGGAATATGAGTATTATTGACAGTAACTTATACCTCAACCAAACTCCTGCCCATAGAATAGCACATATTGGTCCTAAACATACTAAAATCAATGAAATATTCACGATAAAAGCAAGTAGTGGAAAAATACCATGAGTTAAGTGGAAAAAAAAGCAATGCCACATATATAAAACATTTTAAATGACTTCTTGGCAATTAATTATTTCTTAGTTACTTTCTGAACGATTTATTTATTTTTTTCTAAAATTGAATAGACATTTTTAATTAATTTTATTTTCGTATCTTTCCCAATTAAGGACCATTTATTGTAGGCAGACATTCCAAACATTCCTCTAGCTGTTTAATACTCAAGTCAATTTAATTAATTTCCTTACGCTGTTGATTAGCTGACAATAGATCAACTGATCCGTACTTAATCGTTAACACCTACCTCCTCTTACTTCGGAATTATGGGCTTGGTAAATACACCAGGGTTTAATAATGATAATCAGTTATGCCTCGTCTAAACCAAAATTAAACAAGACTGACTCAAAAGAAGTTGGTCTCAAGATCTTCATTATTGAACAGATCGCTTCATCTTTAGTAGAAACGTATTAACTATGTTTCCAGATTATTATAAAGCGGGTAATTTTCAGTTTATTTAATTCCAGGTAGGACTTATTATTAACTATAGTTTCAAACCGGCATGATAAATCAATTATACCTAATTTTAGTCTAATTATTATAAGAAAAAATCCGTTTGCAAGCCGTTTAAGAAGACTGAGGGCTTTATATTTTTACTGTTGTTTTGAGATTATCATACCAAATCCTAAAAAAAAAAAATTGAAATAATTTTTTAATTCTTTATATATATATATATATATATATATATATATATATATATATATATATATATATATATATATATATATATATATATATATATATATATATATATATAAATTATTTGGAAATAATAAAATGTAATAAATTTCAGTGATTTTTAAGTAAATATTTGGCGAAAAAAATCCCTGATATTTTATCACGATTCAAAACAAGCTCACGATAGAATGCGCTTATTATATGCGAGTATTTACATTAAATACTAACAAGAATCCCAAATAGTTAATTGATAAAAAAAAAACAAGTTTTCCCGAAAAAAAAAATTGAGATGAACTAACAGAATCTCAAAGTGGTTCTTCTTGCCAGATTTTTAAAAGGTAACATTTTAAAAATAGGAGAGATATCTGGTATTACAGATCTATACACCTTTTTTTCGTTTTAGGTACAAATTACACCCTATAAGGCAAACTGTGCCCTATTTAGGGCACATATGAAAGTTTTAGACTAAGTTGTTATAAGCCAAACAAAACCTTTAGCCTCTCAAATATTAGTCAATGACCTGACAATACACGTGCACCGTTTAAACTAGGCCTTCTAAAGCTATAAAACAATATATTAAGGTTCAGAGGATAGACAACGGAACAAACTAGTCTAAATTACTTCAAATTCAACATTTTCTTCAGCAATTAACATTGTTCAATAACGGATCAATTCCGACAACAGTATCCAGAACAAACTTTGCAATCAGCGAACGATAACAACCATGGAAATCAATAATCGATCAAAAAGCTATCTGCAACTGAAGTGGAAAAGACATAACGACAGCCTCCTTAATCTGCCTGACGGAGCCGAACAGCTGGTCATCAATCGATACTCCCATTATCATAGCCACCTAGATATGACATCCTTCCGGCAGCTGGAGGCGAGCAAGTCCATCCGGGGATGTGCCAGTCCTGCAGGCTCTCCATAATGAGGACTCAAGCTAGAATTCGAATCGGGGATGAATATAATCCACAATTATTATTAAACAATCGGAAGATTCCAAGACTAAAGGTTTTAGTCTCTCATATAACAGTTAACTACTAACAAGTCAACGTTTCGCCAATTCAGGCATCATCATGACATACATCAAAAATCACATTTATTCATACATCAAAACCAAACGCAGCACATCTCACATCAACCGACCAGAGTAATAATGAGTTTCTTAGGCTCCTTTATATTTATAATCTATAATGTTTTAATGTTAAACATTATATATATATATATATATATATATATATATATATATATATATATATATTATAATATATGGTACTACTCCAGTTTCGCTATCCCAAAATGGCGCATTGGCTATAGTTTTAGGGACGGTCTGTACATCGAATGCCGAACCTGTTAAGGCGGCCATTGACGATCAATCACCATTACTTTCTTTATTATTACCTATATACTTAATTTATACCTTTCTTTCGAAAGATCTTTGAGTCCCACCCTTTTTTTTTTAACTTGGGGTGGGGATATCACAAATTTCTATAGGCTATTATTTACTTTTATATACTTTTATTATTAGAGAATTTTTGTATTAATTCAGTATTTTTTTATTGCATTTTTTTTTTTTAATTTCTACGGATAGTTTAAATCTTTATTTCTATTTATCAATAATTATAAATTTTTATTTCAGATTCCTATCCCTTTTTTTTTCATTTTAGATTTACCAAAAGCAGATTTTAAGGCTTCTATTTCAGGTTCTATAATTTTAGCAACTATATATTGAAATTATGGAGTTATGGTTTAATTCGTGTTATATATTTTAAGGATTTATTTGTTTTTTAATAACTCAGCATGGTTAGTATTTGTAGTGGGTTATCTTGTTTTTTTTTGCGTTTTTTTTTTAGTCTGATATTGTTCCTGATTTTACAATATTTAATTATCTCTCATATTATTCCTCTTAATTTTTTAAAGTTCGAATTATAGTTCGATAATTTATTAAAATAGCTAAAGAGGCTGAAATTCAATATTCCCCTCAACTAGAATTCATAAATGAAAATCTCTTTATAGAATAAATACATAGATGCTTATCATAAATAATATAAGTTTTAATACTAGGGATACATCATATACAAGCTATAAATTAAGTAAAATAACCATAAGAAACACCCAAAATGTTATCATTAATTGTTAATATAAATAAACTATAACCCGTTCAAGCTCCTGATAATACAAGGTTGGAGTGATTGGATTTTGGATTTCGATATCGAAGACAAACCTTATTCGCGGCAGACTCGATATTCGGTGTACAACCGCCCCAAAAAGTCTAACCGCCATGTTGGGGTAGCAAAACTGAAATAGTACCTAATATATATATATATATATATATATATATATATATATATATATATATATACACACACACATATATATATATATATATATATATATATATATACATATTATATATAATGATATAATTTAACGCAGATTACTAGCACTAAAATTCTTTCTATCAAAACACCAAACAATCCTATCTCTCTGGCAAGGTTCAAAGAACTCCAAAGGTCTCAAGTCAAGGCAAAATCCATCCTTCTCTTCTAACATTTGATAAATACGTGAGCGTTAAAAAACAATAATCGATTTATATCATCGAGCATTACACTATTTAAAATCGATGCATTTTGGATTTCCTTCGTGTAAATTGCGATAATCGTATCTCCACCCAAAGCAACCCATGGAATAACGTTACTTGCGTAAAAATTTAGGCGTTCTAAAACACCTTTGCGTCAAATAGTAAAATACATCGTTAATAGTACTGAAAATAAATTTTAATAACAAATAAAAAGGCCCGCCTGTACTCCGTAGGAAACCAAACTACTCAGCCCTTTCAATGTAACTAAATTGACAGTTTGTTATGCGGCACGGTATACCTGACGCGCCTATCGGATTTGACGAAAACTTTCCTTCATAACTTTCTCTTGATCAGGCCGCATAACAAACGACCCGTCAATCAAATAGCATCGAACTGACTAGATATCATTGGAAGGATCCGTCAAAAATTGACCACACACACTTTCTATTCCCTTTAATAATATGTTCCATCCTACAGAAGATTAGTTTAGGAATCGCCTGGAAACTTTGAAGGAATTGAAACGAAAAGAAACTGATCGACTGAGACACAAATCTATTCCACTAATTTATAATAAACTAAAGAAAAAAATAATAATAATAACTAATAATTAAATTAATGGTGTTATGATAATGAAGTATAAATGAAATTATAGTATTTCCGATGTGGTAAATTAGCTTTTAAAAATAAAATTATTAATTTTTTTTTAAATATTTTTATGCACAAATTACAGCAATGTGCTATTTAATCCTCCCAAGGATGTGTGACACATTTCATCCATTGTATAACATGTGTATTTTTATAAACCAGAACGAATAACTGACAATCCTATAAATTATTTAAAAAAGGGAAAAGGGCCCGGAATAATCTCTAATGCCTTTCTTTGGCTAGACTTCATTAGCCCACTATCGATAACTACCGACAGTAAGCTACAATCGATACTAAGGATCGGCCATTAGTATCGATAGGGGTCGGGCAACCGTCCAAAGGCCCCATTCATCTTCGCCCCGTCGTCGAATCCTCAGGGGCCCAAGCCAACCTTGCGGCCCCGCCGAATTTCCTTTCTCAGTATTTTTGTCGCTATCGTCATTAAATTGTGACATAAGTAGAAATTGTTTATTTCTTCAATGAAAATGAAGATAAATAACTTTTTTTTTTCAAATATATAAAAGCTTAGAAGAGACAGGATCAACTTGGATGAAAAGTAAGATTCACAAACGTGTGACCTCCTTGTAACTACTTACAATCGTGCTTCCGTGATTGATTTTAAATCATTCCTTATCCAAAACGAGAAGTTTTACATACGTTGTTCTAATATGAAGACCCGAAATTTAATTCTTAGTGTCAATATCTCCAACAAACATCGCAATAATAACGGACTCATCCAGTTCATTAAAGGGCTTGAATCATACATATCCGAAACATCCTATTATCCATAAAATCCATACTTACCTTAATATACTAGACAACCTAGGAAAGCTACGTAGGTTCGCAGACATAGCTGCCAAAAACATTTTAACGCCTCAAGAAAAAAGTTTTCCCCTCAAAAAGTATATCATAGATGGCTGACAATCCATGTGGAATGAGAATCCAACAAACAAACCAAAATCTATTAAAAAAAAATCAAAAAAGCCATGGACCACGTGATATCGTTCAAATGAGAGGAGAGCGCTATAACGCTGAGAATAAGACATACCAATTTGACTCATTCCCATCTTATTAGCAAGCAAAGGCCATCGAAATGCCAACAATTTAATAACACAGTCATATTTTTCAGGTCATATCTTTAATATAATATTAAAAAGCAATTTGTATGCAAAACACTTTGCTTTTTTTAAACACAAACCATTAGTTATAGATAATTCATATATCTCTCTAAGATGATAATTTTAATAAAGGAAACTTTAATTTTTTATCAAACAATGGCTAAAAGTCCTCCATGTCACATAACTCCCTTCAAACCATCAATGGATTCCCTACCTTAAATGAATATTAAATTTATGAATGGGTTACTATTTTAGGTTAGGGATTGATAAATTATTTGCCACTTCTATAATTTTGTTTTTATTGAAAACTAGTTTCGAATGTTATTAAATTTTAAATGTAATATAAATGTATTAATTTAATATGTATAATAATACCTAACTGTAATTTGAATTGCTTATTTTTGATTTTTTGTGTGTTTTTAGAACTGAAGATGATTGTATAACATTCGAAAATAGTTTTCAATAAAAACAAAATTATAGAAGCGGCAAACAATTTATCAATCCCTAATTAGATTGATCCTTTGATATACCATTATGCGGATGCCAACAGATTATTTTAGTTATTTCTAAATATTATTATTTAGCAGTGACATATTATAAAAAGGAAGGGGATATTACAAACTGAGGGAGCGAGGATGTATCGATCGACCTCCACTTACCGGCCACAGGCCGTTGGATCCCATCCATTCATATCTCCATCATCTCAATGGAACTCTCTAAGGGACATTATACGATGTATAATGTATTACTTCTTATTTAATTATATTATCCAAGCATCATAAAATCCTATTTTAACGCATATGGACAGTCTAAAAATTATTGAGAATTATAGAAAAAAATAATAAAAATTTCAATAATTCAAACTTTTCTGAATTATTATATATAATATGTTCTGGATGTATCAGATATGAGAGATTGCAGGGGTGAATGAAGCGAATATTTAATTATATCATCAAGATAAAGGAAGTATTATTATATAGGCTTTGATGTTGTTTTTCCTCCTTCCCCCTCCCCCGCGGAAAATAAGTTTGATGTATTTTGCGTTCAATAATTTAACTTGACAAACACAAGATTAAGATTTTTTAGTACACCAATCATGAACGTCAATTATGATTCTAAAGTAGGATATATTGAAATTATATCCTGCTCAATATATGTTAGTTGATAAATGTAATGTCCTTTTATTCATTTTGATATCTTAGGATATCATCTCTGAAAAGGTATTAATCCATTTTTGTTTTTTTGAGCATTTCTAATCGACTTGATGTTATTACGATGAAATAAATGATCGATAAGCGCTCAAAATAAAGTATATTTTTTATTATACAAGTCGAAGTTTCGGCTCAATCATGTGAGTCATCATCAGGGCTATTTTAGTTCGAAGTGGTAACAGTATTTCCTGTCCTGTGACAAGTCCTGATGATGGTTTACATGATTGGGCCGAAACGTCGGCTAATACAATAAAAAATATATTGTTAACTGTATCCCGATTATTTATTTCATCGTAAGCATATCTGAATTAACATAAAATTCATCAGATAACATAATAATTCACGTAGGAACTACCGGTATTTAGTAATATTAGTATAAATAACGAAACATTTTATGATTTGTATCAACTAGATGATAAATACGTATATACAGTATCGTCTGATGATACTTTCACAGCATACTACTCGAAAAAGATAGGACGGGCATAAACATGGAAAAAATCAAACTAACAGAATTCTACTGAAGAGATTGAACTGATTATTATAAAAATCTAACTTTGATTTTTAAATTGAATAATATATATATAAAAACTTAATTCTGGTACCAAGTCCCTTTAGAATAACAAACATGGACAAAAATATAATCATTGTTTCTCGTAAATAATATTGTATATTAAATAAAAAAATAATAAGTAAATACATTAAAAGGAAGATAATATATATAAAAAAAGAAAGAAAATAAATTCATCTAATAAGCAAGCAGAATAAAAAGAAGACCAAAGAAAACAAAATCATATTGCATCTGTGCTTTAAGAATATTTAACAAGATATATATAAATAATCCTGTAGCAAAAATTAAATAAAAAATAGACATTTATTTACAAAACCTTAGATGGGACATAAATATTATAGCTATGCAAAAAAGAATTCTTACATGAAAAAAATGAAAAACAAAGAAACAAAAACAAAAAAAAAAAGAAATTCTTATATAATACATAGAAAAAAAAACAGCAAAAAAATAGCCAGAAGAGTAATATAAAATATTTGTTCATTTAAAAAAAAAAAAAAATACAAAAAACGTTATTATTGGAACTAGCTTCTTATAACTGAGTACATACATGATCAGCCAGCGTCATATTCTACGTACACGCACGCACGCGCACACACACACCCACACACACACAAACACTCACAAGCATTTCAAATGAGATATATAATAATAAATATTAGACAAAAATAAATAGAGACATAACACTGCTAACTGTTACGATAAGAAGTTACACGGGAACATTGGCACTTGTCCTTAACCTAAAACCGACATGAACATTCTAAAGCAGGCTGGCCTCGCTAGTGCAATAACCCTTACTAGCGACCTTATTCCCTAGCATTAAAGATGATATCATATAATCATTATGTTAAAAATAGAGAAAAACATAATTTTACATTATTAATAAAACATGTCTAACTTGAAGATAGGAAAAGATTAAACTATGATGAATAGGAGATTTTACAAGATTCAATCATCGGGTTTAATCTTCAAGACTTCAAATAATTCACTGTATAACTAATTATTTTAGTTTTATAAAATCAATAATAAATATATCAGGTGACATCTGCATATTGTAAACCATTCATCTTCAGTTCAAGGTTTAAATGGATTATATCAAACAGAAAAGTTTTTACTGGTTTCTTTTCGCATTGAACTAATAAGTAACCAACCTTGTAACTAACCTAAACTTTTCTGTTTGATATAATCCATTTAAACTTTGAACTGAAGATGAATGTATAATATTCGAAAATAGTTTTCAATAAAACAAATTTATAGAAGTGGCAAATAATTTATCAATCCCTAAATAAATATATCAGTCCACAACATAACCCATTGAAAGGCAAAGAGGACAGCTACCGATTGAGTAAACCCAAATAGCGTCTCTCAAACCACAGTTCCTACCTGACAAACCCCAATTATTTTTCAGACCGGAGAAAATTTAGCCAGGATTTAAACTAGGTTTGTTCAGCACAGAAAAAAAAAAAAAAAAAAAAAGGGGAAAATAAGGATGGATTGAGTCAGCGCAAATAATAGCCTGAAGAATCCAACCAAATAAGTATACAAATTAAACTCCTCTTTCCTTATCAGGGATCAGCTTCAATTACACAACTTATAAACAAACAAATTGCTATAATCACACAAGTGAAGGCGGATGTAGGTCCAAGTACACTCTCAACAAAAAGATTTCAGATAAACAGGCAACAGCCATGTTATTACAGCTGGCTAAACTGATGTGGTGAGTATGTACAGGGATGGCCTGTCTGAAGATGTGTATCTTCAGAGATCAACGGTGTAGTTTAATTTTCAAATAAATACGCTAAATACCACAACTCTTGAAATATATAACAGGGTGTCAAGAAATACAGTAAAAAACAAATTTAAGCATAATTCAAGTTCATCTAGGATGTGAACTTTAAATTCAAGGCGCTTTTCGTCTAATTTTTTCATTAAATTAAAAACAAAATTGGAACTATTAAATTAGGGATTGATAAATTATTTGCCACTTCTATAAATTTCTTTTATTGAAAACTAGTTTCGAATGTTATACATTAATCCTCAGTTCTAAAAAGATACAAAAAATTCAAAAAAAAGCAATTCAAAATATAGTTTGGTATTATTATACATATTAAATTAGATGTAATATAAATCAGTATTATAAAACATTTATGAATTATGAATTTATGAGTTTAATTAAGACAAGAAATCAAATACATGTTGGTACTCACCAAGGTTTAAATGGATTATATCAAACAGAAAAGTTTGTACTGTATCCTTCTCGCATTGAACTAAAGGTAGGTAGGATGTTTATAAGTAAACGGTTTAAGGGTCAGCGTTTTTCCAGTAATGCCGGTGAGTAATTGGTGAGTTTTTCTGTTATAGATGGGAATAAATTTAAGATTGGACTATTGGAGATATTTATTTAGTCATTTGCCATTCATTTGGATTGGATTTGAAGGATTTTATTATTTCAAGTGCTTCATATATATTTAGCAAGATTTAGATTACAAAGGAACTATTAAATGTATTTGGTCGCCTTATGATAAAATGTACAATTAAGACTTGGGAATGAATTTAAATAATTATAAAGATTGTATCCTTGCTTGATAATGTAAAATTGTTACTTAAATTTTTACACTGAGGGCTCAACGCATCGGCAAAAATAAAAACAACTAGAAAATAAAAAACAAAATTAATTTCAAGTGTAAGTAAATAAAATCCACCTATCAGAATAAATTTCACCACACTTTTATTTATAAACTAATTATGCATATAACAAAATAATAATAATTAATAATTATATGAACAAAATGAAATCTGGCAACCCCTTATTCTTGTTATTATAAGGGCGATGAGAGTAATTCGGTTGAAATTAAAACTCGGAGCTGTTTGGAAATAATATATTATTTAACTGTTCCATAACATCCCTAGTCCACTTAGCTATAAGTAAGGTGAGACAGAACATGAGAAGAAGAAATGAGTACGTGCTTGAGAGAGAGAGAGAGAGGAACTGAAGAACAAAGTTAGTGGAAGCAGGCTTTTTCGAGTTTTCATGGAATTATAGATGGAAAGAGGAACTACTAAATCAACATTTTTCTCAATATTTTATACACGTGTTGACGGAAAAATAGAATTATTAGTCAACAAAATAAAATTTTCGGCTGTTTTTCAAGCATAATTCCCGATTTTTCCCGACGCGAAAAATTCAAGCAGAATTCCCGTTCTTCAAGGAATTCAAGGCTATTGGTCACCCTCATTAACATAAAGCTGTCAACTTGTGTATATCGTAAAAACATAAATATTTTCGAATTTAAATAAATATTTCACAGATTTTCGCAATGTGTTTCATCAATTATACAGATAATATTATTTTATCTAGTTCAAATTATATATTTTTTTAATTATATGCACATCTTAAAAAAACAGTTTAACAGTTATAAATACTAAACAAAATCTTCTTAAATAACTGTATGATACCTTTAATCGGCAGGCATTTTGAAACGAAATGGGGGATAGTAAAGTCGAGTTCCGAGGATCATCATCCTTGAGTGATCTGTGACTTAGGAGCCAAATCTCCGAAGAAAAAAAAAAAAAAAAAACATGCCAGTAGTCTTGGCGGACAAACGGATTTTTTTTTTTCTCGAATATTGAAAACATAAAATCTCAAATTTTTTTTTTTTGTCCATTACAAAGGTTCATGATTGAAAATAATAAATATTGTTCCAGTGAAGGAATGCTCGGGCTATGTAGGAATCACACGCGCAAAAATATAATTTTTACATTGTTACTTTCTTAATTACCTCTTGCTTTTATTAAAATATAAATTAATTCTTCCCTTCATGATATTTTAAAGAAAGAGAAAATATTGCGGAAGGAATATCTTGGTATTGGGTTATGCCTCAGAGTGCCTTCATTTAGCCGATTATACAGATCCGCAACACCCCTAGTCGTCCCTTTAATTACAGAAGAACCTCGTTTTACCTTTGAAGATTATATAATTTCAATAAATTAGATAATTAATAAAAAGGAGCGATTAAAATTTTAATATTATTACATAATATAAATTAATATAATAAAATAATTAAATTAAGATTCTTGTCTAGAAATATACTCCATAAAACTTTTTTTTTATTACAATTTTGATTTTATAGTATATAAATATGTACTTGTATAGTCTATCTCATTAACATATAAATTCCATTATATAACAGAGCACGCGATATTTGAAATTTCAGATTAATTTCATTAAATTAGCCATTCATAAAAATATTAAATTTCAGTTTGTTATATTTTATATCTGTTTTAATTATTTTTGTAAAATGTTAAAACTATTTTATATTTGTGAAATAGTTATAATTTAAAAGTGAACGGTCCTTTCATAAGGTTACTGTGCTATTATATGCAATATATATATATATATATATATATATATATATATATATATATATATATATATATATATATATATATATATATATATATATATATATATATATGATTCAATACTTTCGGATTGAATACAAATGATTTGACGAGCCACCTCAGTAGACCGAGCTGAAGACGTAAATCTATCAAGCATGCCTAACAAAACTTGTCGAAATGTGGAAAGCATCTGAAAGGCTCTCTTTGGTTAGCAAGAATTTTAATTTCAAACTTGAAATACATTCCAATATTAATTCATTTTGATTAATTGTGAATTAAGCAATTAAAATTAAAATAAATAATGAAACGAGGTATAATATAATTAATAATTAATATAATATAATAAATAATTAATATTAAAATATGTAAGTAAGGTAAGAGTTGACTGGAGAGGCTAGAACGAAGGGACCAAGATGGCGGCTGGTCGATATTGCCCCAACCCCTCAGCGCCCTTCCGCACGTTAGCCAACCCTACAATAATTGTTTACCCCTTCCCATCCTATTTTAGAACTGTAAAGAAGTTGATTTGCGAATCAAAGCTCCGCTGATGTTAATAAGTAGGGCTGCTACTCAATACTGCTAGTAATGAAGGCAATTCGTTTTAATAGCAAGTATAATATAGTATAGCAAAATAAAAAAATATTGTTAGGATGTTATTGCATTCAAAAACACAACCTTAAGTCCCTCAAATACAGGAAAATAACTAAACGGTCAACGTTTCCCCAATTCAGGCATCGTCAGTCTAGAAAAAGATAAGGTTAACGAAATGCAGGCCAGAGATAACACATCTCACATCAACGACAAAAAAAGACTAAACAATACATTATTGCAAAACTGTAAAACAAAATTAATAATTGTTCTATTAGCCGTGAATCGACAACCAGCCTCTATAGGTAGAGGAAAAAACATATTGGTTAAGGGTGATCCTGGCCTTGAATATTAACTGCAGCATATATATATATATATATATATATATATATATATATATATATATATATATATATATAGAGAGAGAGAGAGAGAGAGAGAGTGATGTTTATTGTCAAATAAAATGCACACTTTAAAAATAAAATAACACGAACGACATAGATTATTGTCGGTCTATCGAGGATAAACACACACAAACAGTGAACTATCGCTAATTCAGAAACAGAAAGTTCCGTGTTCCAACTACCTCTAAATAAAAAACTAAAGATTTCTGAACATTTGAAGTTGTTATAATATGCATACATCCAATAAAACCATAAGCATTACAAACACCGGGCTCCTTTGATTTAAAGCAAAAACTAAGCCATACAAATTCGGAAGTGGATTAATTGTCTTTATTGGTAGATATCAATTAACCTTTTCATTGAATGAATTGATCTTCATTGCATAGTTGTTTGTTAATTAAATGTATATTAATTATTATTAAATGTATATACTATTGTTAACGCTATTCAAGATTATAATTAACCATTAATCATGAGTTTTCTTTTCTTTTTTTTTTTTTTTAAAAGATACTTTTAACTTTCAAACTAACGTAAAATTCCGATTATTTCTCAAGAAAATATTTTTTTTTTTTAATTTCTGAACAATGATTCACCTTATTTGTGTTTTTAACTCTCTCTCATTCTCTCTCTCTCTCTCTCTCTCTCTCTCTATATATATATATATATATATATATATATATATATATATATATATAACATTGTTGGGTGTTTGTACCATTTGATCGATTCACCTCGATTTACGCATAATCCAGTTAACACAAAACGTTAAAATTTCGAATAATATAAAATCAAATAAAATATATTGTTTCGTAAACATCATATACGAATTACATAGCAGATATGAATAAATGCATAAAGGCAGAAAATGGTATTCCATTATTAATGCAACGCTTGTTGCCAGAGCCAATGAGACAGCGCCGTTATATTT
The DNA here is from genome assembly GCA_948150685.1 of Rhaphigaster nebulosa. Classification (NCBI taxonomy): domain Eukaryota; kingdom Metazoa; phylum Arthropoda; class Insecta; order Hemiptera; family Pentatomidae; genus Rhaphigaster; species Rhaphigaster nebulosa. The sequence continues at coordinate 7,380,930 of OX411311.1, read as the reverse complement.
AATGAATATTGCTTCTCAGTCAATAACAGTAATTTATTCTTAATGGTCCTTATCATATCATCAGATTTTATGCCTATCGATTATGTTTTGTGTTATCCTAGATATTTCTTTTTCTTTTAAAAAGCCATTTTTTTTAATTTAAATTATCCAAAACCAATCCATCTCCTTTTATAAAAAAAATAAAATGTAAATCACTTAAAATTCATGATTTCTGAGCTACGGATGTACAAAATATTGTTAATACAAAGTGAGGTAATTCAAGAACGGATAATATTTAATTATTTTTCATAAATACATATTGAAAATAACGGAATTTAATTAACCAGCAATATATTATTTATAATTGTGTAGTTATTAAGAGTCCTCAGTTTGTATTTATAAAATAAATAATTGTTAGGATTGAAAATAAAATGCAACCATAGCTGGTTGATGCTTTCCCGCAGAAATAATATTTCTACATTTTAATAAAAATAGTTTGAACTTGTGAAATTTTAAGCTTTTTGGCAGCAATAATAGGATGACAGAAATTTTTAAAACTATAATAAAGCGATCAATAAAAACTCATTTGATGACTTCACTTTACTTGGTCACAAAACATTTACTGACATAATGAAACTGTACATTTTAATTTTAACTAATGATAAGAATATGTTGGTATGATGAGCTATGCCTATCTATAGCTATAGGTGTGTGTATATATATATATATATATATATATATATATATATATATATATATATAGTTAGGGCTTCTGTTCTTGAAACTTCTGAACAACTAGACCGACTAATGTCATTCTCACAAATTATTTGTGTATTCGAGATGATGGTTTATACCTATGCTGCATCAATGAATATCAAAGCTATACTGGAGTCAAGTTATAAAAAAATTCTATATCTCTAAGATGCCAAGTCAAGTTATGTGTGTTTGTGTATTAGTGAACATTATACGTTTTATATAAATCGACAGCGTATGAAAACATAATGTGCATTAACGCGATCATCGTTCAATTATCTTCCATTTGAACATTAACTAGATATAGAATATTCATTAGATTTTAAAATTATTATTGGCGAATTGGATAAAGAATGTAAATATTGTCGTACAGTTAAATTAAAAAAAAAGAAATAGCTGGAACGTGTTGCGCAGTAGGAAATGTTGTATTGCCTACATCGAATCCAGCACCACCTCACTGAATTTAAATTATTTATTTACCCTAGTTTGAAATATCATTTATTTTTCAAACCCATCTACTTATGAATCTATCTCCCTCTTTCTATTTACCCTCTGGATTCAATTTTCTTCTATCCTAACCAATTTATTTTTTACTTGAATTAAATAAAAAATAAATTAATCCCATACCCTCTTAAAAAAAAAAAAAGGTTTAGTTTTCCTTTATTTAAACAAAATAAAAAGTAGATTCTTATCAATTAATAGAACTATAATTATATATTTTATAAATTTCGAATTATTTCATCTTTTATTTCAATCGCTACTCACTTACGTTGTTGTTTTTTTCACTAATTGTTATTTAAAAATAAATTACTTATCCATTTTCATTCTGCTTAAAAAAAAACAAAAAAACAGATACTTAAACTACATTTATTTATCTATTTTCACTTTATAGTTCCATGTCAACCTTGGGTTAGAATAATCATCTAATAAATTAAAATGTTAAAAAGCTATAAGATCTTTTGATAACTTTAAACTTGACAATAAAATCTTGTGCCATTTCCAGTCTGGGGTTCTCTGGAATTTTTTTTTGTTCTTTCTATAGTGAAGTTTACATCCACGGATATATGTTTGATTTTGAGCCGTTGCTGATATTTAAATGAAATATTAAATAAGAATATGTAATTTACAAAATAAATTAATTGAATAATCAATCAATATTACTGGAACCACGTTATTTGTAACTGTTAACGTACGGGATGTTAACAGTTACAAATAACGTGGTTCCTCATATTAAGAAACCAGTTATTGTAAGAAATGCCAACAAGGTTATAAGATAGTTGCTAAACCACTCCTATTATCATACAAGCTCAGCCAAGGAGGGGGGGGGAGGGCCTTGTTTTTCGACAAATCCTAAGCCCCCCTCCCCTTCCATCAAGATATTCTCTGATTTATGGAACTCCTTAATCCAGAGCCTGGAGAAAGATATGTGCCTCGATTTTTCAGAAGCTTATCCGATCTATCTCATCTCCTAAGGGCAAAGAGCTAATAAATCTATAAAATAAAATAAAAATAAAGTATTTTCTATTGATACAAAGAATTTTCGTATTCATCATAACACGATATCTACTCGGCCGACAATAAATTGACTGCCTATATCCAATCCTTGGTTGGAAAAGAATTACGATTTATTTATTTACTTATCGATGTAATCAGCATTGATAAAAACAACAAATTTAATTATAGATAAACAATAACAATTTATGATTACGATAACATAAATTGATAACCCTTTGGACAGGGATTAGTTATATTTAAAAGATGGAAAGTTCGTAGTTATTTGATTAAACGTCTACGATTTGATTGGTTAATCATAAACACAAGCTGCGATCCTAAAAGAGAATAAGAGAAAAAGAAAATAAGAGAATAAGAAAATAGAAGAGAAGTGAAGAAAGCAGAAAAGGTGAAATATGATGTCAAAAGGACATTTTAGCTTTTTATTAAATTTCCTTCAATTATTCTTGTATAATTTTCCATGAATGTTTCACCCGCGTTAAATCTGTACTAACACCTAAATTACAATATAACCTTTAAAATAATAACTTATAATATATCATTCAATCTCTTTTGTTGGAGATATTTTCAAGGAACGGGGTCAAATCGGCAATAATTTTTTATAAATGGCAACGAAGTTTCACTTTTCAACTGAAGTTTCGCTTTTTTACACTTTTTACTTCCTTCTACGAAGTAAAAAGGAACAAGTATTGTAATCGCGAAAATTTTCGGTTATCAGATGTCAACGGAAATATCCATTTTGACCATCCCTGAATCCATTTTGACTAGTTTCATCGTGGCGTCTATACGAACGTTCGTTCGTTCGTATTTCGCATAACTCAAAAACGGTTAGCCGTAGAAAGTTGAAATTTTTTATTTAGGATTGTTGTAAAATCTAGTTGTGAACCTCCCTTTTTAATCACTGCTTAATCACCAGAAGTGGTACTTTACTTGAAGGTCATAATTGATTTCCATCAAAAATTATATTAAAATACTTTGCAAAACTTCTAAAATTTGGTATTTATAACTTATATAATGATTTAAATAACATACTAGATTTTGGTCTAAATTGGAAAACCGGAAGAGGTACTTTACTTGAAGGTCATATTAGACTTTCATCAAAAATTATATTAAAATATAATGTAAAACATCTCAAATTTGGTAAATAGGACTTTTATATTGATGTATATGTATTTACTAGATTTTGGTTAAAATTGGTGAGCCGAAAAGGTTGAAGGCCATAATAAGCTTAAATCAAAAATTATATTTAAATTAAAAGAGAAATTATATGTTTCGGTAATAAAGGTTACAAACGCAATTTGGTTTCCAATCCAATTAAACATTTTTATTACTTGTTTTAAGTGTTAAAATTTAGTGTAAAATACTGGTTTTTCTCCTTATTTGTGTGTGTGTGTGTGTGTTTCAATAGATGGATGTTGGGACGCCCAGTGTCAATCTTCGGAAACTAGTAATCAAATTCAGGATTACTTTTTGAGCCAGCGATTAATGATATTTTTTAATAGACGTACAAGGAAGTCATGTGTTGTGCACATCAGATATTTTTTTCTCATTACCATCCCATTTTACTAGCAAAATTAAGTTTCCAGTCAATAACTTCACACTTATTAAAAAGTTTGTGTAGTCAACTTGCTTTCACGGGTATGAAGTGGTGATGATAACGAAACATTTGAAAGTTGGACACTTTTTCTATTAGCAATTTATTTATGGCTACTGCTCGATTCGTATGAGTCGTAGCGAGGTCTAATAAAGCCTAAAGCCTTCCTCAATAAACGCAACAAATTAAAGTTAAAACAAACAAATTCTTCAGCTTTATATATATACATATATATATATATATATATATATATATATATATATATATATATATATATATATATATATATATATATATATATATATATATATAAATCATCAAACCTTTTATTTGTTATATAAAGATGACAAATGATTGAAATCGCTCATATTTGCTGGGTACAAGTGAAGTATCGACTATAAATAAGATCCTCTCGCTGGTGGTACTAGCAATGTTTACGGGCATGGGCGGTTATTCCATTTCATACCCGTATACCGAGCTTCCTTAATTTTGCTTCTTCATCGCTTTTTAGTTTAAATGTTCCCTAATTCCTATAAATCTCAGTTAGTTTTTCGATCAAGGAGTATTACGGCGTAAAATATGAATTTCAATGGCATTACAACGAATTCCCGGTACTCATATTAAATTGAAGACAACGCGAAGGAACTCGGGAGTAACTAGCTCTCATTTAAATTAATTATTAAAATACTAATTAAATGTCTGACTATAATTATCATTAATAGCACATAAATAAGCGTTGGTATATAAGCGGGTGACAAAACAACTGAACAAACTAGATAAGTGATTATACGAAACTATCTTAGGCAAACAGCTACGTTAGATAATTATTCTGTTTTTGTTTGTTTTAAAGATTTATTCAAAAACATTTCCTCCCTTGGCAGGACCAAACCAGGCCACGAGCGGGAAAACAGGACTCCAATTAATGTAATTGGGTTCGTTGTAACTGTAACAGGTTACAGGTAACGAGTACTACCTGTCTCGTTACGGAATATTCATCGAGACTTATAAGAAATAATGCTCTTCTCAGATAGCACCGAATTCGAGTGGAAGATGACTCTCACATATCAGAATTCGGTGTTGTCTGGGGAGAAATTTATATATGATATTATAAATAAAATGGGACTATAATAAAATGAATAGGACTACAAATGAGTAATAATGTAACAAGATAATATATCATTAAAAACCGCTTTTCTCGTCGATCAAATCGGAATGAATCACAATCTAAGACCCCTAAATAATATAACTAGAGGTCGCAAGTAAACTTTAACATTTCATTCTAATCAAAACTTTTCAGTAAAACAGTTTGAATGAAATTAAAAAAAATAATATTTCCTAATTAATTATGTTTTGGTCATAAAGGCATTTCACTAAATTTTATACACAATATATTGCCAATGTGTATCATTCAACTAATAAGGTGAGTGCATTAATGGAACTTCTGTAAAAAATAGCACCATGTCGATCTAGGGCATTTTACTTCGGAGGTTCAGAAATAAAAAAAAAAATCATTGATACAGTAAAAAAAAAAATAAATAATAGCTCTTTGAACCTACAAGAACGTAACACTCATCTCTAGTCACTAAATGTTTTGGAATTGATTTATATTAACTCAGTAAATACCTCCAAATTCCACTATATTTTTTTAGAATTTTAACATATTGGTTTATTATTTTTAACATTGAATCTATGTAATCGACGAAGAAAAACAGAATTTAACGCCCCCGAAAAATTTTGTTATAAGTTTCAAAAAGCGGGGAATTCGAAAAAAAATCGCCCAACGCCGTCCACGGCTTTTCTCCAGGGCAATAAGACCGATTTTAAAATATAAAAAATTGGCACCAAAGTCACAAATCACCTTAAGATAATCCTCGTAACTCGACATTGCCATTAGATCTGTTCCAAAATGGCAGCCGATAAGAGGTTTAATACGTCTCAAACAGAACTGCGATACCCCTTTAGCGAATCCTTCAACCATATATACTTTTTCACGTATTAAATAACCAATTATACAGTTTCGAATCTCGTACATTCGTCTTCAGTTCTATTTATATTACATCTAATTTAATATGTATAATAGTACCAAACTATATTTTGAATTGCTTATTTTTGAATTTTTTGTGTGTTTTTAGAACTGAAGATGAATGTATAACATTCGAAACTAGTTTTCAATAAAAACAAAATAATAGAAGTGGCAAATAATTTATCAATCCCTGATTAGATTGATCCTTCTATACCATCATGCGGATGTCAACTAACAGCTATTTGTGTTAAAATATTATTTACAGCCGACTTAAATCGTAATTATTGATAGACAATTAGCAATGTTGTTAAATAATATTATCCCCCCTCCCTGCTTTTGTCAGTAATAACAAAGGACAAACAGTAGAATAGAACCCGATCCGCTACAAGACAGAAGGGTTGGCTAAGAACAAGAGCGAGAAGCGAGCAAGCACTGTTGCCGAATCTTAGCATCTGACCTCCTTAGAGTCCAGGCCTACAGCTCTCTCCGGTGAAGAAACTCACCGAAGGTTCCAACAGAGTAATATCCGTACTTGCCAATCTAATACAGAGAACTCTATTAAATTATACAAAAGTAACTTCATCATCATTACCATCTGGACCATCATTACTATCCCTGTGGTTTAATGCAATCAGCCCTCAACAAATCAAATTTCAAGAAATACGTCCGAATTATGAAGATTTCGAGTTAAAAGCCCAATGTCAACATCAAAATAATAAAAATAATATTAGGCGACGTTTCGGACAATTGTCCATTTTTTCATAAATTTAAAATTACATTTTTTTTTTTAAATTAGCAACATTCATTATCAGCACTTATTGTTATATTACTATATAATATATACTTGTTATTTTGTCCTATCATAACCATTTTATCTTACAATTTTTTTTTATTAAAAAGTAAAACATCTACAATATTATAACAAAATATAATGAGAAAATAGCCAATCATAAACAAATGAATCAATCTTACTTTTTTATTATCCCATTATTAACGTAGTAAAATTATACTATTTGACCTTTTTTTCTTTATTTCTGCTTCACAGCCTACGACCGATAATTTGTTTTTAATACTTAAAGTTAGATAACAAGGACTTATGCTAAAATGGAATTTATCTATCTATCTAGTTCAAGAAATAAAATAATAATAGCCTATAACTATTATAATAATGTGGGTATTTTCGTTTTATTGCCAATAGGTTATAAAATTATACAGAACCCTGTCTTATATTTGAGATTCAAATTTAAAAAAAAATTAAGAAAAAAAAAACCTACCCATAACCATCGTATACATTTTGCCGTGTTTTATAATGCATTAAAAGAGATAAATATTCATTTCTTTATATATTTCTTGTCCTAATTTATTTCTTATCGTATTTTCTGTTTCCTACCTTTCTCCTTCTTTATCATTATAAGGCTATATATACTGAGAGTGCATTGAAAATTGTATACCTACATAAAATCCAATAAGGTTAATATTATGTAATAAATATAATTTGATAGTACAGTGAATAAAAAAAAAAAAGAACATAAATAAATAAATAAAAAGTTAGAACAGCCCCTTGTGATATGAATACGATATTCATACGATAGGAATAAGAGCCAATTTAAAGATGGTAAAAGGTTAAGAGCTGGCTGGTTACATTGTCTGGAATAACAAAATAAAATATGTAATTTCTGCATTGCTGGATCGCTTTATGTCCAGAGAAAGTTCAGAGAACTGGAAACTTTCCAAAATATGGATGTAAGCAGAGATAAATATTCAGACCATCTTTTCGCGAAGAAGGTGAAATCGTCCTCATTTCGACTCCTACGCTTCAGAATATAACAAGTTTTAACTAACGCTGCGCTGAAACTACTAAAATATTACTACATTACAACATCTGTATATATTATTTATCAAAGTTATTATTTGTCGGTACGTCATATCTTCAATTATGCTTTATCAAAACCAATAATTGAGCCATCATTTTAAAGATTATCTTTACCGGTAATTACGAAAGATAATTAAATAATTCTGTACGCAATAATCGAAAAACTTCTTTATCTGTAGACTGTAACGCCAAATATTGTCTAAAGTCTTCATTTTACAACCGTTTAACCATTCATATACGTAGTACATCCTCGAGAAAAAAAAAGGAAAAAAAAAATTATGACGAAAAGAAGAGTTTATTTGCGAATAACTCGAAACATTTTTGGTCATCTATAATTCAATTGAAAGGTAATCAAACTCTCTTCAAAACAAAAAAAAAGTAATAGAAATAGGAACATTTTAGCAAAGATACAGCATATTGAACTTTGTTTCCATGGTTTTGCTTGCTTACTGCTACTAGGTAAGGAATTATTATAATTTTATTGTCGGTACGCCATATCTTTTTTAATATTTCATCAAAACCAATAATGAGCAATCATTTTGAAGATTACCTTCACCGCTAATGACAAAACCAAAACAGGCAATTCAAATTTATAGTTTGTATTTTTTCAAATTCGACTTAAACGTTTACAACTTTAACTTTCCCTAACCTAACTTTAACACTTGGATGCGTTTACTTTATTTCCACATTATCTTACAGTATAATAAAGACACTGATTACGATAAATAAACACAAATATTTTCCGCTTATTTCTGTTTACAACTCCACATTTCCTACTCCCCAAGCGAATTCCAAGCGCTAAACATGTTGAATTGGGGCAAACAAAGTGCAACCTAATTAAATAAACCGTATGTACCGTTTCCTCTTATTAATGACTAATATTCAATGCGAATAATTCTCTCAGGCCAAGTCGAATAACATATTTAAATAAAGTAATACATAGTTTAACTATTAAAAAAAAAATGCATCCACATGCGAATTCAACTTCTACTACACATTAGGGTAGGAACATCGAAAGGAAAATATCGATATTTTGCGATATAGCCAAAACCAAATACCGATATCCACCGATAATCACTAGAAAAATATCGATACATCGAAAGGAAATGGATGAAAAAGCAAAGACAAGTGCATCAAATGAGTGTAATGTTAAACAGAAATAATATAATATAATATAAAATAATATAATTATTATTTATAAAACAATATTTTTATTAGCCATGAATCGTTATAAATTAAAAAGGTAGAACAAAATTATACTTCGGAAAAAAAAAAAAATCTAAAAACACATTTTTACTATCAAGATATATAGCCAGCTATATTTCATATATTATATTCTTCTACGAGTTTTTCAATCATCGATATATCGGATGTTAAGATATCGATAAAAAATATCGGTTTTTCAAATCCGATATATCGATATATCGCGTTTCGATATTTCAACCCTACTACATATATTTAAAAAAAAAAAGATTACTCACAAATGAAACCTGGAATAGTTGGGCGCAGGGATGGCAGCAGGTTCGTGGTACTCCGTGGTGAGGACCCGCTCGTCCAGCTTCTGCTCGGAATGGTGCGCCTTCGCCGCCGACTTGATGTCCATGAACGATACCGTCGCGCACACTTCGTCCTTGTCACCCCGACCACCAAGAAGTTTGACGCTCTGCACTCTCCCATATCTGCAATGGCAAAATAATAAATTAACATCAAATAAATAGTACATAAGATTCCATTAAAATATAAATATAAATCAGTAACACTGCACACTTGGCAAACAAAAAAAACTGAGTATCCTGCCCTGAAGATATGTGTGGAGAAGACACTGAGAAATGTACTTTATTGATATCTAGGATATTAAGGGGGCCATTGACCATCAATCCAATCGCTCCACGCCAATTGGAAGGTGAAACGGCATCGATTATAAAATCCTATGAGATTTTAGAGTGATGCGGAGCGACTGGAATTCCATTACTCCTTGACTTCATCGCAGTATATTCTCCAGCCATTCTAAGCGAATCACTCCTGCTCTTTCAACAACTCTAGTCCTTTCATTGCATAGGTATAGAATGGGAAAGTTATAGTTGGTAAGATTAAGACAGTGGACACTGCAGTATATGTTCGACTGTCTTAAGAAAACCACGTAAAATCACTTCACTCCAACCGCTCCAAGCCAATTGGAACGTGAAACGACAGTGAGTTAAAACCTGTGTCGATTTTTTGGAATCATATGGAGCGACTGGAATTCCATTGGTCCTAAACTTCATTAGGCCTAGCCAAAATCGAATCACTACAATCGACCCTAAGTGTGAAAGACTGGTTGACTAGAACTATGGACTGCACAGTTTTTAAAGGCTATTCTGCAATAACAAAAATTGTAGGTCAGTAAATTTAAGCAGACCCTTACCGAAGAGAGAAGCCCGTCCAGGTTTTATTGTTCATCTTCTAAATAATAACATCACATATATTAAATAATAATTATGTAATATCTTTATATGATTTTTTCGTTGCATATATTGTAAAGGACGAAGTTGGGTTTCAGTGGTGAATTTAAAATTTGAAGGGGGCCCTAGAAAATTTATCCCTGCAACTCTTGGTTTCTCTCTACTGCCCCAAATCTAAATGTTTGATTTGAATCTTAATCATTGTCTTAACATAAGCGAAAGAGGAGAAAATATTTCAAATCGACTTCGAAGGGAAAATATATTGAGTTGGAAGAGTTTGAGCCTTGAACCTATTCTAGTAATAATCTGGAATCTTTATCCTGGACCAGACTTTGCACTGAATTGAATCACACTGCTTTGCTCTGACACGCAAATAATCGGCTGAGTAATTTCCGGCTCGTTGATATTTGATTTTCGATCCGCTATATTCACAAATGGCTAACTTCATTATTTGTTTATTTTCTAAATTAGCTTATAAATGAAAGAGTTAAACAAAACTTTTAGTCTTTGATACAGAAGTCAATAACTGGTAGGTAAATGTATCGCCAATTAAGGTATCACCATGACCGAAAATCACATTAATGCAGAATTGGCGATAGTTCGATAGCCTTGGCTACCAATAGTTTCTATAATATCGACTGGCAAATATCGATACTATCGATTCGATAGTATCCCCCCTATGGTGGATTGGTTTAAACATTACTATGGTTCCATATCAAATGATTCCGTAAGTTGAATTTGTGTAAGAGGGTATTTTGAAGTCCTTTCGGCATAAATCACAGGTAGCTGAATTCGGAAATGTAAATCAGAATTAAAAAAAGCTAACTCGTACTTATTATCGATTAGGGAGGCCAGGGTGACACTTAGAATAAATAATGCCAAGAGTAAAAGAAATGGCAACTAGAAAAGTGGAACTTTTTTTTTTTAACATTAGAATAAAACAATCTCAAATAATTCAATTATCGTTTAATTGACACAGTTGGATTCATGTTTAGCATTTTTTTAAAAAAGCTTGAAGCTATATTTCAAATTTAACAGCCTTCTTTCTTTAATTATTCTTTTTCCTAGACTACAATAGCAGAGTTTTGGGGAAAAATGGGATTTTATCGATATCCTTTTCGATAGTGACGACTATCGATAATATCGCTAGTGCTATAGAACTATCGCCAATCATACAGAAAACTCATCCATGAGACATGGAAATTCAAGAAGATCTGCTGATGTATAACAATCAGAAATTTTTATACTGTTATTTCCTTTTAGCAGTTTTGAAATGCACTATATATGTTGAAACATATATACAGCTACAAAAAAAAAAAGAAGATGGTTCTCTAATTTTCTATTAAAACTAAACATTAGAAAAGTTACAAAACTTGAAATTGAATAACAAAATTCAATACATCTATTTGACATAGATAAATGAGCATAAAGACCCGATTATACATTGACAGGTAACGCGAAAGGTACAGACAGGGCCGAGACTCTTATGGTTGACAGTAGCTGCCGCGACAGTGGCATATCAACCTAACCTAACCTGCTATCAACTGTATATTTCAATTATTTTTGAACCTGAAATTGATTGTATCCAACATTATGATGTTATTTAATTCTTAGATGAGGGATTAAAAATATATAATTTAGTTGCTATGGTGACCTACAAATTGCTAGTGTTCAGTCACCTGTTCTACATACGTCATTATATTATCTCAAAGTCGGGACAGTACTGCCAAGACTACGTTTAACTAGAAATGGACTGTAGTCGTTATTTAAAAATAACTGTTATTTTTAAACAGTTACTTAATTTTCACTGCAAACACGTATTTATTAAGTTGTCATTATTCCAACACTCATTAAATTAACGGAACCTTGAATTATGTAGATATGTTTTCAGTATTGCAGAATCGATAAGCAGAACAATAAGACATAACAATTTACTGACGTTTTTCAAAACTGTCATATCAAATGTCTCTTATCGATTCCAATATTTCTAGCAAATATTTGACTCGAGATATCGAACCGATTATTTTTGAGATTTATATTCATTTGATATTTGATATTTATTGTGTTTTTTTGTTTATTGTTTTTTTTTTTAATCCTAGGTGATTGCGGAATTCCAGAGTGTTTGAATGGCTTCCATGTTTGGATTAACTAAGGGAAATTTTTTTTTCTTTTCTGTTTTGGACTGGTGATGGCTAAAAGACTGGCAACTTTCTTCGGTAGCTCCGTCATTGTGGCGTAACAGGGAAAGTACCCGGTTAGGCGCAGTCGCACTAATTGGACTTAACAGTCACTCGGCAATTAGCAATGAAACAGCCATTGAAAAGAAAAAAAATAGTTTTTAAAGATATAAATGGAAGATTTTAAAAAAAATCTGTGTCTCTAAAACATGAGTAAATAAATAACTAGTCAACGTTTCGCCAATTCAGGAATCATTAGGATTGAAAAAGACAAGGCCAAATAAATGCACAGAGACAGCACATCTCACAACAACATCAAAAAAACACACATCATGAAGATAGCGGGCACGACAACGTCTTCGTACGCCCGGGGCGGTGTTAAACTTATATCTCTTTTTTTTTTTAAATTATTTATCCTTTTAAATTTAGCATTACAAAATACAATCTACATGACAAATAAGAGTTGTCTACATCGTAAAATTATACATTCTGAGATCATAAAATGTTATAAGCAAATCACAAAAATAATGTTTGATATGAACTTCCGATTTCAGTTCTGTATTTTTATTTTTTTTATTTCCTACTTATACACCCCCTCTGCCATGGTGTCGGGGGCGAATCGCTCCGAAGAGAATTCCCACCTTAGCACGCTACTGCAAGAAGAGATACTCATATCTGAACATATAGTATACTCCAATACATGCATGGAATACGTGTTGAGATGACTTTGAGTGATGTCTTGTTGTCTCTATATGAATGACTCTTTTAGATTGTTGATGTGAGATGTGCTATATTTTTTCTGCGTATGTGTGATATCGTCATTTTTTGTTTTCATGATGCCTGACCTGGGAAAACGGTGTTAAATAAAACTAACTGGTTTATTAACTGGTATTTTAGTGGCCTAAGATTTTGTTTTTGAAATCTTCCATTTATATCCTTAAAATTATTTTTGGTCTATCCTTTTTTTTTTTTTTTTTTTTAATTTTCTATTAATTTTAATTGATCTTTCAATTAATATTTTTATTATCTGTTTACAATTTATTTTAATAAAACTAGCATAGCTTCAAGACTGACGGGGTTATAATCGGGATTTCAAATTTAAACTTTGAAGCTGGCTCATTGTTATAGAATTTTGATGCAGAAACTAAACGATAGGCACTAGTTCGCTTAAAGAGTATAAATTTGAAATCCCGATAGACTTTAAATTAACCAGTTGAAAGATTTTCAAAGTTATATTTTTGTCTGTTAACCAGTATACTACCAGCGTTCAACTACCATAAGGAATTATTTATTAAAATTTATAATAATTTTAAGAATGAATCGACTTTGAGAACAATCGATATTGACTAGCGTGGCTTATGAGTCATGGACCGCCCCATCATTACCTCGTGCCAGGTTCCTTTCTATCTAGACCGTTATGAACTCTATCACGATCTGGAGAGGTCTGGGTCATAATCACGCTTAAACAATGAGGTATATACAGTGAAGGACTTTTTTCAAACATCCAAACTAACTTTAATATGCGGAGTGTTGAAATATAAAAACTTCTTCAGACACCGATCAAAAAGTTTTGATTAACAGCTGCCTCTCAGGAAAAGTATAATCGAAAAAGTATAACCCACTTTTTTCTTTAAAAGACAAAAACAAAAAAGAGTTAGGAATGATGAAGAAGGCTACATAAAGAGAAAGGAATGAATGAAACGGGAAAAAGGAATGGGACGAGAGAAGAGATCCTTGAGCAATAAAAACCAAGAGAATTTATTACTTGAAGGTTTTGTATAGCAGAAGGAAGAAGAGCACAAGTTGGAAGGGGCTCCAACAAAGCTCGACTAACACAAAAACGGGAGAGGAGGGGGTATTTTTTTAAACATTACCCCCACCAGCAATACGTTTGCGCAAGGACATCGGCGGCCATCGCTGTAAAACCCCCTCCACTCTCTGCGCAATGCGCAACTCTTCTCAGTGCGAGGGAGCCAGCCACTTCGGGCAGACGTGTAGCCCCACCCATCCATTTTTTGTTCAATATCTCACTTGTTCATTCAATACACGATGTACTAATTATGTGGTGTGTTTATCGATCTGCTACTTACCCTTATACATAACAAAAACCCAAATCTGAATCATTTTTTTTAGAAGAACTGGAGAAAACTCAAAAAAAAGTTCCTCAGGGAGTGATTCGAAATAGAAACGATCGCTTCTGGATTTTGAGGGATTTGGACATCGGGAACGAAGTGGATTAAGGATTTATAATATAGCTCCAATGTTTCCACGTAAGTATGAAGACAGGAAATTCTACTAGCGTAAGTACAATTGGTTCTACAGGAGGAACCGTGTGTTGTGTGGCAAAGTGCACATATAGAGAAACTCGCAAAATGACGTCCTTATTTACGTAACTCTCATGAAAGAGGATATATCTGCAAGGAATGGAGGACCAAATTTAACCGGAGAAGCCAGAACGGGTTGTGAGGGGAAAGGGAGGCGAGGAGTGGGGGTAAGCAGTGTTGCCAACCCTCCCGCCAGCTTTCACAATGATTGCTGGTACAGTCTGGTCAGAAAACGCGGAAGGCCCCCGCCAGGTGAGCACGATAATGGCTCTCCCCCCACGGCGAACGTACAGTCTCGTCTCCCTACAGTCTATTTCTTTATGTGATGTCTCTCGAGTGCCTGCCATCCATATTATTTAGTACAGATACTAAACAAAAACAGAATGAATGCCACAAATACAAAATTAAAATTAAATATGCTAATTTTCAAGCAGTCATTGAACGACTTGCCAAAGACTTATATATCAACTCACTGTTCTGGTTTCTGGTTTAATACTTTCGAGACAAATCAAACTTAAAACTGTTGAGTGAAATCTGAACACGTCTGGATGACTTCATGGCATCATTATCTTAAATAATGGTAAGCAGATTGTGTTTCTACACAAAATCCTAAACCTTAATACCAAAAAATCGATTATTCTTATCAATCATAAATCTTTTATAAAGATTCAAAATTATAAGGTAGGGAGCAAAATTTTTACGTTAAAAATAAAAATATTCCCTTTCCTTATATATTGTTTTGGCCTTAATTCAGTCAATAAAATGAATTAATAATATAAGATATTGTTTTAAAAATATATTTCTAAAATACTGTTGTTGAATTTTATTAAGGGGAGGGGGGGAGAAGCTGAATGAAGAGGCGACAATATTAAACTTGCCCCCCCTTCCTAAAAAAAATCCTAGTTACGACTCTGGATTCATAAAACCAAGTCCTACAGCTGAAATATATATATACCAGAAATTAGTTATGAAACACAATGACGTCATCTAAAAGACATTTTGCTCCGTTTAATTTGTAATACAAATAGTTTACCATGATGGAGCTTCGAATTTATATCAAAAATTGTCGGACTATGTCCTGATAGACAGATTTTATTCGAAAATTTGCAGGTTTTATTTGATTAATTATTTTTTAATAGATTTACAAAACAAACAAAAAAATGATTAAATATACATATTAATTTAAAAATGCATTTTCAAAAACTTTTCTGTATCCTAGTATTGGGGTACATATTTTAGCTAAATTTTAATATTTATGACTTCGTTTCTTGTTATGAAAATCTCGAAAAAGTTTTGACTTTACTTAATTCCTTTATTTATTTATTGCGAATTTTATTAGATGCCGGAGTTAAATTTTGTAAATATAATTTATTTTATTTACACTCTTCGAACAAAATTTATAAAAAAAATGGGCTTGAATAGCCAATGAGATTTTTTTCTACATGTCTAATATAAATTTAGTTTAAATGGCAACACTGTTTAAATAAACCTTGTTGAAAAAATAATATAAAATAAGAATAACCGAAATAAATTAAAACTAAATAATATTGCACTGGCATATTAATGAAAACAAAAGCAAAAAAAAAAAAAAAAACCGAGGTAGAAATATAAATATCAAACAGTTACATGGCGTTAAAGCAGATTCTTTCCGATAGATCTGGCAACACTGTACGACATCCATTTACTGGCGTAATAATAGAAACGGCATTTACACAGCGTTCATTACTGACTCCAAACTAAAAAACTATCTTATACAATCCAATAATTTATTAATACAAAAGAATAATAAAATAAATAAAAATATCAAAATAAAAATAAACCTTATGAATTAATTATAAGTGAATATGATTTTAAAATATTTACAATTTTAATTAACAACCTTGACGTTATAGGCATAGTCTGTGAGTATTTCCTTCGTCATAATCATATGATGCATGTACGTAATATAAATGTAAATAAGACGTAACAATAGAT
The DNA here is from genome assembly GCA_948150685.1 of Rhaphigaster nebulosa. Taxonomy (NCBI): domain Eukaryota; kingdom Metazoa; phylum Arthropoda; class Insecta; order Hemiptera; family Pentatomidae; genus Rhaphigaster; species Rhaphigaster nebulosa. The sequence continues at coordinate 7,364,280 of OX411311.1, read as the reverse complement.
TAAGATATAAATATGTATGAATTTCAATTCATCTTCTTCAAAAATCACGTGACTTAATTCATACAACTTTGCCCTAGTTATTTGAAAGAACTAATATTTAATCGTTATTAATCAGTTCTGGTTTCTTTACAGGATTATTACAAATCCGATAACTACGATAATAATACAGGTTATCTATTAAAACGATTAAACACAGTGTTGCCAGTTTGCTGTATGGAGTACTATTACAATGTTGCCAAATTGTGTATACGAAGTACGTTATTACTTTAAATATTATAAAAATTATTTATAACTTATTTACATTCAACTATTTCAAGTTATTATCCTTCAAACAAGCCATATATGGTAGAAACAACTAAAGAATCGAAACGAATATTGAGGACGTAAAGAGAGAAATTAAGAATTAGTAAAGAAACAAAATTCGAAATGGTTAAAAATGTAATTAGGAGAATGCTTTTCAATAAGGAATACACCATGTCAGAAGAATTTAAAGAAGAAGAAAGAAGATTAAAAAAATACCAAGAATTTAACGGTATTGCCAAATGAGAACTACACCAAGCGATTCGAAAGTGATTAATTCTAATATTTCAGGCGTTTTAAATGAATTGTAATGCAAGAATTTGTATTATTTTAACGTATTTAATTCGTTTTATTTTTTCAATTCTCGCTAATAATTATCATTCCTAAAATGATATGGCATAAAATGCAGTATTTTTGCTAGAAATGAGTAAATTTTCTATACGAAAGCGTAATTTTATTTCTTTTCTTTTCTTTAAGATTAAAAAAAAAATGACCCAAATCTCTAAAATAATATTAAATTAATAAACTGGCGACTATTCACCAGGCATCATCAAGACAGAAAAAAAACGAGATCATATAAATACAGGGCAAAGACTGCACATCTCACATCAACAGTGTATAAAAGAATAGCAAAAAAGAGATAGTAAATCACTCCAACACATATTGAAGGAAATGGGAAGTAACATTATTAATTTTGTCGTAAATTTAAAGTTTTTGAGAGACTTAGTTATCGAAATATTCCAATAATATTCTAACAATATTTAGTTTGAATTTTTTTTTTTTTTAATTTGGTCTCTTGAATTTTGTTATAATCATAAATATATATATATATATATATATATATATAAATAATTTAGTACATGAACTGATTATCTAAAGTATAATATGGACGTTTTCTTTACTTTATTATAGGACAGGTATTTCAGAACTTTAGTTCTTGATTAATACTTAACTTCAAATATATAAATTTGCAAAAACTATAGATCATATCAGAGATACATGTATTATTTTAGCTATATTTGTTCTAAAACAATCGATTCACAACATTTTAAATATACGATTTAAATATGAAAATATAGTAGGCTGAAGTTAATCCGAAATAGCATTAACCTTTTAATTTTTACGATGATATTGCAATATATATATATAAATGGCGGAGACTGGAGTAGACGAATCAAGATCCGAAGAGTGCCGCGTTGGCCAGGGTAGATCCGGCAACCGCGCACTGACTCACAGAACGTGACCCCGCTATTATACTTCGCCCTCCACGTCACTACTGGGTCCCCTAAACACCTTATATACTATCTCTTCTTATATATATATATATATATATATATATATATATATATATATATATATATATATATATATATATATATATATATATAATTCATTATACAAACTACGTAAATATAATAATATATAGGCAAGGGCCTAAGCAGTAATTTCTTAGGAGGGAGCCGGCACTAGAGAAACATAACCGACATATCCACATTAATAAGTAAGACTTATTTATTTTGATCCAACGTTTTGGTCCAAGTTTTACGCCTTCGGGGCTAAAAGAAAAAACAAAATCACAACATTGAAAACGACAAAGGCAGTACCAGTAACAGTAAAAAATGATAAAAACAGAAATTATAAGCAAGATAAAAATATATGAAGTATAACAAGAAAAAGATGATACTATATATTAATGAATTTAGTAAAAAATGAAAAAGTTAAGTGAAAAGAATATGAATTACGTGAACAATGAACTACATAATACATGATATATGATAACATATATGAACACTAAGATATATTAAACACTATATATATATATATATATATATATATATATATATATATATATATATATATATATACACACATACACACTGCTTCAAAAATAAATTTAATTAATTTCGTTTTATTCAAGTCAATTTTTGACTATCGGACGCAAATTCAAGCGTGTTGCGACTTTTTAGAGCTGAATTAAAATTTTAAAATTCACCGGATTCAAGAAAAATTAAAAAAAAAAAAAAAAAACGGAGGAGAATTTGAGTTTTGTGAATATATGGAGCAGAATTTAGCTCTTTATAATTTCATCCGTTTCAACAAAAAAACTTAAAGTCGGACGAAAATGTTGGCTTTTTTTTTTTAGCAAAATTCTACGGGTTTTAATCTTGCACTGTACAAGGATATTTAAAAATCGCATTAAAACTTGTGTTTTAAGATTTCTGGGTCAGAATTCATCTCGTTATATTTATAAAGACCGGATCAGAATTGTCAACGTTTTGAACCTTTCAGAAGTAGAGTTTACCTCGTGATAACAGACCCCGTTTTCAAGAAAGTTATTGAAAAGCTAGTGCGAATTCGGGTGTTTTGGTGTCAACCAGAGCCCTGAATGAATTTAATACTATAATTTTTCAGTAGATAAAAACAAAAGGCCATTCGGTCACGAAGTATTTTATTTCATTTCATACCAATTCGACGTTTCGGCCAACTTGGGGCATTCTCAAGTCAAATTAACGGACTGCATTTTTATTGTTTAAATGAAAAAAAAAACGTCATAACTATATTATTTTCTTCTATTCTATTTTAGTATTACTCCCCCAATATCCTGTTTGGGTGCGCTATTGAAGGGTTGGTTTAAAATCAAATAAAATATTTAGTGACCGGATGGCCTGTTGTATGACATGGCACCGAAAATTAATAAAACAGCTAGAAGATTATAATTTCTCTTTTTAATATTCCTGTTACTTAAAAATGTTGATTTCTTGGTTTATGATTCAATTGGAATGTTTTATTTGAAGCTAGGCTTAAATTATAACTCGAAAATAGTTAATTAAACTAAAGGCATTAAAAAGGTATCGCAAGATTCTAAGACTCTATTAATATCGATTAACTGGAAACCATTAGATTGATCAATTTTAAAAATTAAGTTCCAGTTTTTAATTAAAAATAATATCACCCCACCTTTTTTTCTCCAGCATAATCTTCTTTTTCCTCTCTCTTTCTCTCTCAATTTAATATTTTTTCTTTTGATTTTTAGGAGGGCCAAGGCCTAATCCTGCGAACGCACATATCTCTCTCTCTCTCTCTCTCTCTCTCTCTCTATATATATATATATATATATATATATATATATATATATATATATATATATATATATTTACTTCCAAGGCGTTCTTAGATTCGACGAAAACATGTTTTCTTGCGTAAGCCATAAAAAAACAAAACAAAAAACAAGTTCCTGATATTTATGCAATATATCAAACTACACCGTTTATTTTTTTTCTCCCACAAATTCGAATAAAATAATTGCCCAACGCGAACAATTTACCTTAATTACGTTTTCCAATTATACATGCAGATGTACGATTAGCCACCGTAGTAAATTACTGAAATAAAACCAGGTTTGCACATAGTTTATCTATTAAATTATGCTCAACTGGAAAACGATTACAAAATAATAATCCAAACTTGTATATGTGAATAACATACTGATTTATTAGAATAAAAAATAACTTCTATGGATAACTAACTCATTTCCTGCAACATCATAACTCGAAATTCACGAGGTTATGAAATTAAAGTGTTTTAAAAAATAAAATAAAAAAAATACACGATTGACCTTGAAAGATCAGAAAAAACCGATTCATGGGATGGTATTAACTAAAAAATCATGATGTTTCAGTTATAACGTTGCAACAAATATGCGATAAGTATTCAGTATTTCACTATTGTATTCAACAGCTTTGAGTCTTTCTTTATATATATATATATATATATATATATATATATATATATATATATATATAAATTCTGTTTAGTTGTGAGTAATTTTTTCGACGCTGTTTTAATACTGGATTGTTTCATTATTTTTATATTTTAATTTTCTTGGCTTTTCTTTCTTTTTTTTTTTCTTTTCATTTTTTTGTCTGTACAATTATACTTATCTTTATTTATTTTCTTACCAGAAGAATGTTCCTTTTTTTTTTTTTTCTTTACTTATATGTTATAATTGATGTTATTGTAAATATGAATTGACTGTTATTAATGTAGTCTTTTGCCAGACATTTTTTTCTGTTTTCTTTTTTACTTGCTTACCGTTATTCTTAAGGGACCTAGTTCCAGAATAAAGTTTATTTTTCTATTCTATTCTACTCTCTTTCTCACTCTTGATCATTTATTTCATCAAGCTATTATCATGTTGTTATACTCTTATTTTACATTTACAATATAGTTGTATTGTTGTATGTATACAATTGTAAATTTCAATGAATAAAAATTAAAAAAATATTTTAAATTTTTTTTTAAATAACTAATTAAGAGAAAAATTGTAACGAATTTATTTTTTTTTTTTAATCTTTTTTTTCAGTTGTGAATGGTTGTGTTACATTTGAGAGGGGAGACACACTATACAAACGAACCCTCCCCCAGCAGATGTTATCGAGCATACAGTGGTGCGGTACGATATGTCCAGTTTGGTAGGGTTCAAATCCATCTGTCTGATATACCATATACATCATCACGTAATTTTCCATTTTATAATTATTGAATATCATATATATATATATATATATATATATATATATATATATATATATATATATATATATATATATATATATATATGTCGATATGGAATGGTATTGCGGGACTAGATCATTATGATAATTGAAGTTAAATAATAATAGGAGATAATTACGATAAACGTCCTATAGGGTAGTTGAACCAAGAGGAATACACCTGAGGGAGAAGGCCAAGAATTAGATAGGAAGATAACATAGAGACCTTAGGAGCATGTCTGTTAAAGCGTCCACTGAGCATCACTGCAAATGGAACGATTTCATTGGAGTGAAAAAGATTTGAAGGGCCGAACTTTGGAAGATATAATTTTTAAAATCCACTGAAATAAAACTATTTTATCTTTAGACATGGTTTTTAGAGCCCTTCAAAAAATGTCGGTTATTTCTGTTACACCCTGTACAATAAATCGTATAGAAAACATAAATTAAACTTGTGTGAAGTACAACGGTTATTTAGCGAAACATTCTTCCAAATGTATCATGAAGGAAATTGAGTTGATTATAGCTAATTCTGTTTCGTCCATTTCAAGTGACTTTATTCCTCAAGAGTATTTTAATACGCAGAACAAGATACAGGAAGTTTAATTATAGGTTACAACTTGATTCCTATTTAGGGATATCTGAAAATAATGAAGGAAATCAAGTTTATTATAGCCGAATTTATTTTCAACATCTCAAGAGACAAAATTTAATCGTAGGAAACAGGAAGTTAAATAATACGCTACAAGTTGATTCCGTTAGGCGAAATAATAAAATGCAGGTATCAAGAATCAATCGATATATCGATTAAGTAGTCATATGAGGTAGTTTCAATCGCTGGAATAATAGTGAACTAGGAGACGTAGTTATAGCAGAGATATGAGGGGAGTCACACTTTACTCCCCCCCTCTTTCCCTAACAATTTGAAAACCCCAAAATTTGGGACATTTGTCAATTGGGAACTTACTTCAAATTCTGAAAATTTTTATAAAACATTTGACTGAAATAGCAATAGGTACCTTTTTAAATTAAGAAATGCAAATTTCATCGATACAATGTAGGAGTAAAGTTTTGAATTTTTCATTTCAATTATCGTCGAATTAAATCGGTAATTGATAAATTTATAATATATCGAGCTAAACTGGCTTTATATTGTTTCTGAAGGCAATACTAAAAAGTAAGATATCTTTCTTTTCCTATTTCTAAGAAATAAAGGAAGAAATTCCTCTGTCCACTCTTTATATACCAGATCCTAGCCTACCAACTTTTGTGGAATTACAAAGGCCAGCATGAGCGTCACTCTACACATCAAATAAACCATAATAAATATGGAAAAAAGGTCAAATTACGTCCATAATATCGATATTTGTTTAGTAAAGTATCATTATGAAAACATGGCGGGAAACATCGAGGCCATAGATTCAACCAACATGGATCACAATGCCATTTTTTAAAATATAGAATAACCGGCGGATTGGGAAACTTCACCTTGGAGTTTACGAAAATGGAGAGGCGGTTATGAATGAACTCCATTATTTGCAAATACCATTATGGGGACGGTTAATAAAAATGTCAGGACCTTAGCGGGTAGGTGTATTCGCCATTATCGTTCAACATCCGCAACATGACAGGCCATTTCACAAGAGCACGCAAAACGTCCTGCAGGTGTTGAGCAAGGAACAGAGGCGAAAATGGATACAAAAATATGTATACACCACCTGGCTAATAAGTGGGAGCAAATTAATATAATATATTAAATATAATATAAATCATACTATGATAAAGATATTAAGTACGTTTTTTACTCAAGTATTTTGTATATGATGGTATTTGGAGGTAGCGAAATGAAATAGAATAGCCTATTTACAGGTAATCCCTAACAAAATTTACGTTCTCTAAATCTACTTCCTACGAGTGTAGGAAAAAGACAGGCCTGCCATCAAAGGGGATACAATCCTCGGGGGCCCGATTTATGTACTGCCAAAAAAGTTTGTTCAACTGCTATTTGAATCAAACGATTTTCCCTATTTCTAAAGGGGGACTATTGAGGCATAACCAATAATTTAGTTTATTAAAATATTTATTTTAGGCAATGAATATTAAATATAACTACCGTTGGAGCTGTAACAGTGGTACTAATATCTAATTACGTTGTTTTCACAGCGATGCACTTTGGAGTATTTGAGCTTTAAAAACGTACAAAATTTCAAATAAGGCAGTTTATAAAAAACTCAATTAAAATCATCATTCTTCAAGCTTGAAAGCTGGTTCATCAAACTGTAGTCGAATACATTTCCCCCACTCTTGTCATTTCTTGTCTTTACTTTTAAATAAGAACTCAGATATTTTCAGAATTTCAAGTCTCCAGTTACCAGTGGTTTCATCCGTGTTAGTTGTTTGCCGTACTAAATAGCGTGTTTATTTACATAAGATATTTTAAAATTACAATTTTATTGATTTACTGTTTGCTTTGCTCGTTTACGAATCACTTTATGAAGAATGAATGGATAATTCTTTTTTTTTTTTTTTTTTTTACTTGAGTTATCGGATACAGTTGTTTTGTTTGTGTATAGAGTATCTTGTCGGGTAAAAGGTTCATAATAAACATAAAATTTAGGCCAATATTAACTATATGTATTTTGTTTTCTATTAATTCGAATATAATGAGTAAAAAAATGTAATTGTTACATTGTAATATTTTCTGGTATTTTCTTCTAGATTCTATTGAAGTCGTCCAGAATACAACAGAAGAAAATTATATGGCATCCGTAAAGAATTGAGAGGGACGAAAATATGTTAAGCTTGAAGAATGGTGTTTCTGATTCGGACTTCAGTCCGGTTTTAAGTCTCAAATAATCCCATGTGCGACGCCTAAATCCATTTCTATAATTTTTAACGCCTATATACAAAATTCTTCGGAGACTTCACGTCTGTTTTGGTAATTGGTCATAATTAACCAATCTTAATTAATTGTATTTACTTTTTTTTTTTTTAATCAATATTTTGTTCAATCCTTATATCAAGATTGCTGAGGTATTCTGTGCATAGTTTAATATAATTTCCATAATTCTTGTGACCACTAATTATCATTTGCCTACCCACAGAAATTCCGAAACTATTTTCTGGCCGAGATAAAATATTTTATAATAATAATATAATGTATAAGATTAGAATAATATAGAAGCTGGTTTCCTCCACGCCCTCGCCTGGTCTAGAATGGGTTTTTTTATTTGTTTTATTTTAATAATGCGAGAGGGGTATGAAATACCGCGCAAGGGACTATTTTAAAGAGGATAATATTTAGAGAGACCGGCTTAAATATAATACGGCGCAGAGATTCAGCCCGCAACTATATCATATAATCCCCCGCAATTCTACATAAAATATTATAATAGATGCTGGAGCAAAGGGAGAGATTAATCTTTGGTCCTGGTATATCAGTTTTAGAGGACTCAGAATCTACAACCTTCTTGGCTCCTTTCATCTCTTAACCTATTTAATTTATATATATATACCTAGGATTTCCGCCATCAGACTTCGGATACTCTCACCTCAAGTATCAGCCTAATTATCACAAAGCGGTGCTTATTCAGGTAAGTGACACCTTTAAACTATAAGCAATAACTTACGACATATTCAAACTATGTGTCAGTTTGACCCACCCTTACCGTTTATGTGAAAAAACCTTTGCTGTTCTAGCATTACATAAACATAAGTATATGAAAATGATAATTTGTTTGTATATTCGTTGCACTCACAATGTACCGACCTTACCTATTTAACATTTTTTAAGAGTTTTTTTTTAAAAAAATACACCGCTAAGATGAAGGGCATACTTGTTTTGACGATTGAGTTCAGAGACAGAGAGGATGAGCCTATATCAAAAAATGACAATGCGAGTTAATTATTTGGTGCAGGAAATGGAATAATCAAAGCAATAGATCCACCAGACAGCGATATTAATTTAGATTTGGGAAAAGATTGTGAAACTATTTAGATAGATCGAAATTTACAATCGAAATATTCACGGAACACAGCCTACAATTCCTTTTAAGAGAGATTCGGACCACCGTAACGGAGCTGAATAAAACACAAGATGTACTTCCTAAAAGATCACTACAAGGAAAAAAAAACCCAAAGGCGGTATCACGTGTGTGACTGCTTTCGTGTTTTATTGCAGTTTATATTTTCCTGCTTTTTATTTATTTATTTATTTATTTTAAGTACAATTGTTTCACTAATAAATGCAATTAGGCAATCCTTCTATACCATCATGCGGATGTCAACTGACTAATATATTTTCTAATTAGGGATTGATAAATTATTTGCCACTTCTATAAAATTGTTTTATTGAAAACTAGTTTCGAATGTTATACATTCATCCTCAGTTCTAAAAGCACACAAAAAAATTCAAACATAAGCAATTCAAAATATAGTCTCGTATTATTATATATATTAAATTAGATTAATATAAATCAGTATTATAAAACATTTATGAATTAATATAGTTAATCAATAATTCATAAATGTTTTATAATACTGATATATATTAATCTAATTTAACATATAACATTCGAAACTAGTTTTCAATAAAACAAATTTATAGAAGTGGCAAATAATTTATCAATCCCTAATTAGATTGATCCTTCTATACCATCATGCGGATGTCAACTAATAATTTTTTTAGAATAAATTTACGAGTTTTATTTGTCCATTAGACCCAAGTCTACTCAATAGCACTAAATTAAAAATTCATAATTGTCGGATCAGATTGATTGATCATATTAATCATTATTGTTCCTCTAATTTTTTCATAATATTAAAATAATTTTTTTCTTAGATAAACTATCAATATACTAGAAGGTTCAAATAATAATTATCTGAGATTAAATTAGTAATTCAATGAGAAAATGATATGGCGAAAAATTGAAAACAAAAAAAGTCAGGTATCAATCTGAGAGGCGTGTGTTCCCAGTTAAGAAGAGCGAATGTTCTATCCCTACTAATGTAGAGTAGATGTTTCAGTGGCTCGGAAACAAGGAAAAAGTTCACACAATGAATAAATAAAAAAAGGGTATTAGTGAACTAGGTGAATAATGGCTTAGTGAATGACTGATAGCGCCATTTCATTATCAATGAGAACACCGACGTAATGGACCTTAATAATTCATCTCGGCTAATGGAAAGGATTAAGCTGACTCAGGGAGTCTAGTCCCTGGTTAGGATTAACCCGGCTGTCTAGTATCGCCAATATTATTTTTAATAAATTATTAGAAATAATTCAGGAAGCTATTATACTATTTCAATGTTCCTTATTGTGTTCCAAATAAAATTATTATTAAGTCATAATTAAAATATTTTAAAATATTAAAGAAAGTTGGAAATAAGCGTTGGAGGTAGTAATTAAAATAAAACGGACAATAATGGAATATACTGTTTAATGTGTATCGACGTTTCGACATAAATTGTAAACCTTCATCAGATCTGAGGGAAACGATATAGGACAATAATAGAAAAGGGAAAAAAATATAGTAAGATTATTGAAGATGAAAAAAAAAAATAGTATATTGCATAAAAATGTAGACTAGTGAGAGTATGATTGACTGTGGAAATATATGAAGGAAATATATGTTTTGTTTTTTTAGCCACGATGATGACCTAAAACTTAAGCCGAAATTTAGACGTTTTTCTTTATCGACTGTACCCCCAACCAAACTTCCCCTACATAAAAATATAGAAAATAAGATAAATTTCAAATATTCAATGTAACAATGAGAAGTAACACAAATATATATATATATATATATATATATATATATATATATATATATATATGTTATGCATGAATGAATGTATAATAACATTTGAAACTAGTTTTCAATAAAAACAAAATTAAAGAAGTGACAAATAATTTATCAATTCATAATTAAATTGATCCTTCTATATAAGCCTGGACTAAACGTAATCCTATCATCTTTATTCTTCTCATTCTATTGCCCGCGAATCATATTGTTCACAGCCCTCATGAAGGCCTACAACTTAGGCTGAAACGTCGGTACGCATTAAGCAGTATATTTCATTACTGTGTGCTTTATTTCTGACCATCATCTCCTCGATTTCATTTACGATCGAGCATATCTCAATTACGATAAAATGCTTTGATCACTTCACTTTATACACAAGAAACATTTTTATTCATCTTTATGAAAAGACAAATTAAAGACGGCACTTTATTCAGAAAATATTAAATTAAAAATATTAATATTTTAATATAATAAGCACATAGGGGGAATGTCAGATAGAAGAAGATTGCCAACCAATGTTTACACGGAACTATCGCATATAGGAACGGAAGCAGACAGAGAAAAAACTAGGACCACGTTTGTTTTATGATAATAAGTGACAGGGCTCATAAATTCCCTGACAGAGAAAAGTAATATTTACTGAGTGCTTTATGTATATGTACATTGTATAATTTTATTATTAAGGAAAATACTATCAAATAATTAATAAGAAAGCGAAAACGATCATAAAAAAGAAAAGAAGATAAAAAATCATTTTATATAGAAGAGAAAAAACTCCAATTGCTAGAATACATTGTCTCTAAAATACCGGTAAATAACTAACCAGTCAAAGCTTCGCTAATTCAGGCATCATCAGGGCCACATACACCAAAAAACCACATATATGAAGATCAAATACAGAACATCTCACATCAACATTATAAAAATACATATCAACCAGAGACAACAGCACATCATTCCAAGACATCCAATCACATACTAAAGGCAAAAGTAGGTAACATAACAGCTCAGAAGGTTATATAAAAAAAAAAAAAACATAAAATTGGAAAATGTATTTTTGTTAGAATGAACATCAGACATGTTTTAGGCCCGGTTGAATCGATTAATCACAATTAGATATTAGTTTAAACATATAAATTGATATTAAATTAATTCCGAGTTCGAGAATTATCTGTATTTTAAACAATTATTTTTGTTAAATTATTTTTAAATCTCACAGATCGCTAATTTATATGAGAAGGTTGTAACTGATATTTTTGGCTAAAATAATATTACTGGTGATTCTGACTATCTTTGTCTATCAGATAGAGTCTGTGATCTGTTGAGAAATAATCGGTTAACAAACTTTTTTTTTTTTTTTTTTTTTTTTGAAAGACTACATTTCGACATATTTTAAGTTAAATGAAAATTATGTTAAGTAATGCGGAGAAAATTTATAAATTTTATTTATAACGAAAACCGTTTCAGTATCTTAAATTTTCAAATTTTTCTAAAAATTAAGATTGGAGCAGTTAGAACCTTACCAAACCAAGATAGCGAGATAGCTTCTTGTAGAGAATTTATTCTATTTATCAATTTAATATAAATTCGAAATTATGCACCGAAAATCGTAACTAATACGAATCAGTAACTGGAGCGGAAACTGGGATAAGATCAAACGCGTTATTTCGGTTACAGCTCTTCAAGTCAGAATACGTACATAAATTCTATAAATAACTTATAGACAAAATATAAAGCAACCACCAAGAAAACTCCAACTACCCTTTCAAAATGGTTTACGATGCGCAACATCATCTGGGGCAGAATTGGAGGATATGCTGTCAAACCGAAATAGCGTGGGTGGGTGGACGCAACATTGGGCCATTGCGTTTTATTTCTTATTGTCTGGAGCTGGATTTAATTTATGTTAATACATACAGAGCTTTGCGGCCATTTGCATATGGTACATGTCGTTCGGGAACTTTTTGGACGGGATGGCTGACGTCAGCTGGGAAATTTCGCCGAAACAAACGAGGACAATTCTTCCTATTTTCCCAGATACTACGCGTGGCAGTGGAAGCAAAAATTTATGCAACATACATACATGCATATTTTGATGTACATCAACAAAATAATAATAATAAAATTAAACAAAGTGTTTATTTTTTATATAATTTAAAATAAATTAAAATTTAAATTAACAGAAGAAAACTTAAGTCTACATAGTTTACCATTCCAATGAACCACCACTTTAAGGATTGAGTGAAAAGATCATACCTGAAAAAAATAAAAAAGGTAATTAGAAACCAGTAAGAATATTTTATAAACAATTATAAATAATATGTGTACCATTTAAAATACTGTTATAATAAGCAACTTTTATATTTTGTTGTTTTTCTTTAATTATAATCCAAAATAAATTATTATTTGGAAATCGACGTGACTTCTCTTTAAGATAATAAAGTAAAAGTAACTAGTCTTTAAAATTAACTGAACTCCTTATAATTATTAAGAACATGCACCCTTAATAGGAAAAATTAAAGGTTATTCTAAATGAAAACGAAGGACGATTTTATGGATAGCGGGGAAAACATTCATACGATTTTATATATTGACGTCATTTTTTGAAAAAATTTACATTTCAATTTATTATAGGACGTAAACACCAGCTCTATCGATTCCTCCTCACGGTATATCGAGAACAAAAAATTGGTAATGGTCTAAAAATCGAATATTGATGAGGTAAGCACCAAATAATAACGACTCTCAGTCGCCACTCTGGCCTTAACCAGTGCTAGAAGTCTTAAAAATATATATTGTAATTATAAACGGTTTGCCAGGTTAAACTACTCTATACAATAAAGAATAAAATTTTTAAAAAAATATATTGTTATTTGGGAAAAAATCGTTTCATTGTTCTGTAAAGTTTGCTAAATGGCGCTTAAGCCTTTTTCAAAAAACGACGTCGATATATTGTTGTTTTTTCCCCTTTTTATAGACCTACATTAATAAGAATTACTTCTTATAAGAACTCATTGCTTTTCAATTTTCATCTTTTGTAAAAGGGGATTTATTAAATTAAATCTTAACGGATTACAGCCGCCCCGAAAGCAATAAACCCAGAACCCAGAAGGTTTAAGGACACTATTAGACAAAGAGAGGAGAGGACTAATAAAAAAAGCATTGAGGTCAGACAGGTAGAGGGAGGGGAGGGGGGAAGAGGTGTGAGGGAAGGGGGGGTCTAGTAACGGTATTTCCTTCCATACGGCAACACTTCGGTGGTCATTACAATCGATAGTCTAGAGTCGAGATCGATATTTTAACAACGAATATGTTGAGCATTAAAATAAAATAAAAAATAGGAAAATCGTTTCAGTATATGCTTAACACCAATGGAATAATCCTATATATTAAAAAAGAATGGCTTTTCGTTCCTTGCTTCTTATTCAGGACGAAATTCAACTCTTAACCGAGGACAATTAACCTTGGAAACAGAAGGAGCCGGGAGTATATGAAGAGATATAAAAAGAACAGGAATCGAATATCCTTGGAGGAGTAGGCGTGGGTTCGCTACCCTTCACCAAACCTTTTCATCCTCCAGGGCCTCCAGCCTTCCTACAGGATAGCTACCATTCGGTATGGATATCACATCTCTCTAGCGTCCAGGACTACTTCTTTTTGTAGCGGTATTGTTTTCTCCGTATGTAAATTCCACCCACCTGTAACATTGGATTAGTATGGCTTCCGAATACTAATGGTAGTTATTCCCATGTACATTTATTATAATAATACTAAATCGCCAAAGGGAAAACAAATTAAGAAAAGGCCTTCAGAATCGGTTGTTGACATGATTGGAGTATTGCTAGGGAGTGTTGCCAGACTCATGGAACCTAAGAGTTCAAGGGGGCCCGATAAATTTAATTTGGTCTGCATTAGAGTTGCTAATTTCATTATCAAAAAAATAAATAGTTGTTTATTTATTTTATCTATCATCATGATGCATATATCTCACATGGGATGGGGCTCGTCCTGTATATAACGGTAATAATCGTAATAATAAATTAAGTAATAATCGTTATGTATATAACGGTCGGCCATAGATAATTACTCCTAATCTTTCCGTTATCCAAATTCAAGCGAATATTTTATTTTACTAGGGACTCAGTTATGCTCTCTCTATAACGGTGAATAAATCATAGAACTAAATCCGATTATGAAAATTCTTTAGTGTTTCTGTAATATACATTTCTCCCAGGGTTTGTAATCCGCACACTAATCTAGCGCAGTAACCTAGACAGTGATATAATTTAAATTTATATATCGATTTATGATGATCGATTATGATTTATTTAGATTTATATATCGATGACCAACCTCACAGATTGATACATCAATGACCAACCTCACAGATTGATACATCAATGACCAACCTCACAGATTTTATAATTTCGATGAATGAAGTTCTTTTATAATTTCGAGTAAAAAAAAAAAGATTTAAGGATTTGACCGCAATTCGCTTTGTTAGTATATTTGGCTATTTTTATGTTACTATAAAAATAGTTTCAAACAGATATATAACGAAGATTAGACATTTTAATGTAGAAGGCTGATTTCGAGTCTAGAAGTATTCTTGATCTATTAAGTTCGGATTGAAAATTATAAAAAAAAGAAAAAAAAAAAAAAGATATTCCCTTGAGCTGAACTGAACGAATTCTGTTAAAATACTGTCATACGCTGATAGAAAATTAATGGTTTTCATCAAGTTGGGAACCATGGTTTGACAGACGCATCCTAAATCAACTCGAGACTAAAAATCTGCACCTGACAATATTAAGAGAATAGATCAAGAATCAGCAATCTATACCAATACTTGACCTCTGGACTCTTCAGGGGTCGATGTAGGGCTAATGTATTACTTATTATCAAAACATATAAATTTAAACATCTAAAATTATACAACTAGCTCCTATTAAATTTTGAATAATTAATAATGTGATAATATCCTTTCGGTCTTTTATATTGAGGTTTGACCGTATTGTAAATCAAGAAGGTGGTGTGAGTGTAGGCAAAGAGTAAAATAAAATAGTTGGAACACTTTATTAAATGCCGACGTTTCGATCCGCATTGTAGGTCTTCATCAGGGCTTCTCAACCGTATGACGAGCTGAAAGAGTCTTATCATTGGGCAGGCTCTTTCAGCTCGTCATACGCTTGAGAAGTCCTGATGAAGAGCTATAATATGGATCGAAACGTAGGCATTTAATTAACAACTACTTTATTTTATTCTTGACCGCTATCCGGACCATCTCCTTTTTGATCCTTCAGTTTTGTTTCCTTACTAAACCGCCATTGAAAGACTAAAGCCTTCGAACCCGATCCTTGGATTCTTACATGTATACATATATATATTGTAGATAGGACTGGACAGGATTGGTGAGCCTCCCTCCCACGAGGTCCCGTTACGATGTTGATGATGATGCTGTGCAGTGCCCAGAACCATATAATGGGAGCCGAATCGAAGGTCGGGGCACGACGTCACGGGCGACCTTCCCTACCAGGAAATTGCCGTCCCCTCCACAGTTCACTGACTAACACTCGCTTGTCTCTCAGTAGCTCGCCAGTTTTTGTTTTGTTCCATTATTATTTTTTTATTTGGAGTATCATAATGATCTCGATACTAACGATAAATTTCGTTGTTTTGGTTATATTACCATGCCATTTAAGGAGGCAACTTTGACCAAACTTCGACGAATCTCGTCTTGTACCATTGAAAAACCACAAAGTAATTTAGTGAATTGTTATTAATAAATTAATATGACAGAGCAAAAGCTCAAAATGAAACATAAATAATTGTATGGACATAAATGGTAAAATAAATAAAGAAGCTAAGAGACTCAAAAATAATATAAATAAATAATAAAAAAGTCATCAGTGAATAATTCGCCTATTCAGGCATCGTCAGGACAGTAGGAGAGAAAGAAATAAAATATATAGACAAAACCATCCAGAGTCAAAATAACTCACTAACCTGAGACAGCACCCCACACCAAGACAATGAAGGAAAAGGAAGGTTGCATGACAACAGCTGGGAAAAGTTACAATTACTAACAGCTGATCATAAAAAAAAAAAAAAATAAAAAAAAAATAGTCATACTACAACTCAAAAATGTATAAAAGATCATAAAAATAATTAAATAAGAAATTTATTTCTTTCTCTCCTATTGTCCTTACGATGCCTCAATTGGCGAAAAATCGACAGATGATTTTTTTATTTATTTATCTCAGTTATTTTTGAGACTCTTGGCTTCTTTTTTCGATTTCACCATTTATGTCAATAAAATGATAAATTTTAATTAGGTAAGGTTAGGTAAGTGCATATACAGGCTCTAAACGGTAAAATATTAGTCAACCATTAATATATGATAAACAACTAAAATAAACAACATTTGTTGAGCAACTCAATACTATAGGACCAATATAGTTAAGTACGCACTAACCCCACCACGCATAGCATGTCGTTAATAATTGTTACTATCCGTCAACCATCTTCATTTGTAAGTTTCAAGGAATGATCCTCAATTAGAGAAAAACTTCTGTCAATTCATAGTGAGGAAAAAAAACCACTGCATACTAGATTAAATATCGTCTTTCCCATCGTAAACTTACGAATGTGAAATCATTATTTTTCAGGAGAGCAAAAAAACTGTTATATTCTTCTGAGTATAAGGGCCTATTTAAATTATTTTAATTTTTTTTGGTTATGTTTTTCTTTTATCTCATAGTTTCATGTGCATTTATTGTTTTTCATCTATAATAATACGCATATACGTTCCTTTAACATGGAAGCTTCAGGACTTACAGACGTTCTCAGTAAAACTGCAATTGCGATTTCAGCACTTTCTAATATCGTAACAGATTCGTAACTCTACTACAGGCTGAATCAACATAAATATTATCAAAAAATAACAAAAAAGAAAAAATCAAAATTTTCACATTCGTAAGTATGAAATGGAACCGACAATATTATATCAACGTCGTTTTTTGAAAAAGGCTTAAGCGCCAAAAATTCGAAATTTAGATTTCAATTGATTATGGGATATAGACATCACCTACCATCTATCGATTCCCGCTCACGATATATCGAAAAAAAAATTGGAAATGGTCTAAACATCAAATATTGATGACGTAAATACGAAATACTGAAGACTCTCAGTCGTCAATCTGGCCTTAACCAGTGCTAGAAGCCTTTAAAATATATTGTAATTATAAATGTTTTTTCCACGTTAATAAACTCCAACTTTATACAACGAAGAATAAAAATTAAAAAAAATATATTGTTATATAGAGAAAAATCGTTTCATGTATTTCCTGTAAACTTTGCTAAATGGTGCTTACGCCTTTTTCAAAAAACGACGTCGATATATACGTCTTTTTCAACCGAACCTGTGTCGATTGTTTAAACAAGAGCCATTAAGTGGTTAATCAATTGTTTTATCCATTAAAACATTAGATGAAGCATAAATAAATTTATATTACAAAAATAAAATAATAATAATAAATGCCTCTTTTTAATAGTTTTAGCAGATTTGTCAATATAAAAAGTTTGAATATTATAAATTAATGAATAAAAAAATATATATATAAAAAAAAGTGCAACTATTTCAGGAAATGTTGAGAAACGAGATTGGTACATACCATTTCACATCCCCACTAAATCGCTCAGGAAATAAGAGCACTTTATTCTGTAATGAAACTGGCTATAAGTGGCCTGTTTTGGTTCTTATGATGCAATCATAGTTTATTATAACATCATTCTTTTTTATCATAAAATTTCTTTCAAGTTACATTATATTAATGTTTATAATAGCATTTACTTATTATGAATTTAGTATCAGGACCAATACATTGGATGTTTTAGAGACGGAACAAGGTAAATAAGGCGAAAATTTAAGATTCTCATCTGTTGGGCACATCCAAACCAAGGACGCCCAGTCGATCCACCAAATTCAATGACCAATCCATATAAATAATTAATCGCTATAAAATAAACAACGTTTCATATAATATATTATATACTGGATTCTTAACATAACAGGATGTCCAGCGATACAGCATGAAAAAATTCAAACATAATTCAAGGATTCAACTGTAAAATTCAAGGTGTTTCTGGTCAATTTATTGTATTAAATTTAAAACGAAATTTGGTCGGCTTATTATGCAATGCACTATTCGGCCTGAAGAATGAATTTGAATAATTATAAAGGTTGTATTCCTGTTCACCAAAAATAAAAACAAATAAAAAATACAATATGAAATCAGTTGACATCAGCATGATGGTATAGAAGGATCAATCTAATTAGGGATTGATAAATTATTTGCTACTTCTATAATTTTGTTTTATTGAAAACTAGTTTCGAATGTTATACATTCATCTTCAGTTCAAGGTTTAAATGGGTCATATCAAACAGAAAAGTTTTAAACATTGTTAGTTCAGTGCTAGAATAAACTAGTACAAACTTTTCTGTTTGATATGATCCATTTAAACCTTGAACTGAAGATGAATGTATAACATTCGAAACTAGTTTTCAATAAAACGAAATTATATAAGTGGCAAATAATTTATCAATCCTTAATTACAATATAAAAAACAATTTCAAGTGTAAATAAATAAAATTCACTTTTTGGAATCAACTTTTACATAACTAGGACATATATATATATATATATATATATATATATATATATATATATATATATATATATATATATATATACCTAATATATATAATATAAAATATTTTTATTTTATATATATATTTTTTTATTTATATTTTATAATATATTATACCTTCGGAGCTAATGCATTAGTTTAGTGTTCCGTATCATCCCTAGTTCACTTGCCGACATGTAGAAATAATATAGAATGAGTACGTGCTTGAGAGAGATGAACAAAGTTATTATAATAGTAGTTAGTATAATGAGGAATTTTTTTCTAGCTATCATGGTATTACAGATGGAAAATGGAACAACTACAACAACAACATAAACATTTTTCTCAATATTTTATGCACTTGTTGTTTAATACTGATGGCAAAATGGAATTATCAGTCTAAAAGCTATGACTGGCTCTTTTTCAAGCATAATTCCTGATTTTTTACCGAAACCAAAAATTAAACAGAATTCCGGATCTTTAAGAATTCAAGGCTGCTGGACATCCTGCATAATATAGAAAATACTTGGTATCCTTCTGTATTCTATCAACCATAAGAATAGAAAAAGGATATGATGACGCAACCAACAAAAAGACTAAGGACCAGGTTGAGAAATTTCAAGGCTGTGTAAAATCGCAACAACTTTATCAGGATCAGATTAACTTGTACGCACGTGATTGCAAATCCACGTGAGTAATGTTTCTAATACTGATAATAGGAAAGATATGCTGATTCTCCAAACATATTAAACATTAACAACAATTAATTATAGTTACAATAATAAAATAATATTAAACACAACACATTCAGGGGACGTTTACCTCCAGGGCTGAAGAAGTGGGAAAAATCAGCGACATCAGAACTAACGCGATTATCCACGGACTTATTCAACAATTCCGTAATCCTTGACGGTTCACAGGATTGCGATGGATTATCTGGTCACGAATAATAGGAATTCCAGGATTGATTGCAACTGAGAAGACAGTATGTGACGGGGAGAGAGGGGGGAGGAGGGGGTTTCGCGTGAGGGGTGAAAAATAAAATATCCTTATATAGATAGAGTTAATAATTTCATCAGTAGTATTTTCTTGTCAAATTTTTAATGATTAGTTCAGGAACGGCTTGCAAAAATTTGCTACTGCCACGACAGTAAATACTGTCGTGAAGGAAACTGTCGCGGTAGTGGTAGTAAACTGCCCCAGTGTAAACGGACATACTAAAAACATGGCTTACTTATCAGATGTTTTTATTGTTAGATAGATATAGAGCTAGAATCTTCACATCGGTTATTTACCAGCTCTATATCAAATATTCTACTAAAAAATGAACGATTCCTTTTAAAGAGGATAGAATAAAATCAATATTACCAACACGAAGCCCCTGCATGTTCCAATCGATGTCGCAGTACGGCGGGAAAAACGATGACGCGACCGCCACGAAGAAGACACATACAAATGACAGGCAATTACAGAAGACGACGGGAAACCGAACATGCCACCAGATAGCGTGACTGTCTGGGTCACGTTAGAGGGGTCAGGATATCCAATGATGCAAAGTACAACGGAAATAGAAGAGACTTAATTCAAGAACCGAAGTAGAACAAAGTAAGAAATTATCCATAATGAAGAGCTTGTTATAAAATAACTGTACCATTAGTGGTGTGAAAGGTACAACCGCAACTATCAAGGACTGTATATGCCCTTCCGAGAACTACCGTTAAGCCCAGACCGCGTCAGGAGTCGCGTTACGCGATATTATTCTCAGATACGTTGTCTGCTGGGTAGGCGAATCGGCGTCGACGGACTCGTTGCGAGACCGAAATTCGCACATCTATGGTTTCTCATTCGGGACGCTAGACACGTTGCACAACATGCCAATAGTATGGACGCTTTTAAAACGAGACTTCTGTCTCGCTCCCGCTCCTACGCCCATTTTTTTAGTCAAAACTGTAATTAATAGACTTGAGCAATTAGTACATCATATAATTGTGCAATGTTTATGGAGATGTTTTTATTAAAATATAATACGAATTTATTGAGTAGGTCAGTTTTAATTTCTTTGACAATAGATACCCAAAACTATGTCCTTCTCCGAAGTTTTCGCGCTTTTTCTCTTACAATGAAGGCACTTGTCCCACAGATAGCATTGTCGGCCATTATTTAAAGACGAAAATAACGATTAAAACTAATTATATGTTTGTTGATTTAAGGTGAATGCTTTTATAAATAAGAATAAATGCAGGCTGTTGCTAATTCACCAATTTTATTTATTTCGATGCAAATTTTCGGCCTACAAGCCATCCTCAGGCATTTTAAAATTATTTAAATCCAATATTTAAGCCATATTTAAGTCCAATCCGGACCAAGTCGAAATATACAGCGTCAAACTTTAAAAAATAAAATAAGAATAAGGAAGCCATCTCTATTAGCCATCTCAACCCAACTCTTTCCAGGGAGATTTCACCTATGATGGCGCTGTATATTTCGACTTGGTCCGGATCGGACTTAAATATGGCATTAAATGCATTTTAAATACTTTTTTAAGATGCCTGACAATAGCTTGTAGGCCGAAAATTTGCATCGAAATAAATAAAACTGGTGAAATATCAACAACAGCCTGCATTTATTCTTATGACTAAAACTAACTCAGGTGTGCGGTCTCAGAAGGCGGTCTACAGGCAATGTCTCGAGACGGTCAATAAACCACCTATAGACATATCATGTAACGTATCTACTATTGTTGGCGAAGCTCTAAGCCATTTTACATACCACTCGCCATTTTTTTTTTTTACTGACGAGTTCAGACGCGCCATATAACTCCACCGCTTTTTATACCTTCTTAGCATTTGGAGGACATAAGGATAGGGAGCTAATTAAACCAATTTATAAAAGCACTAATCTGCTATAGTCAGAAACGAAGTCTAGTACGAGAGTGTGATTGCTTCGCAATGGTGCAACAGCTGCCAGAGAGTCTCGTTCGGTGAAAATAAATCAAGACGACGGTTTTTGGCAATGAGAGCCAGATCAGATCGGAATTTGGATTTACCTTTTCTCTCTGTATGCAAGGAGACCAGAACTTGGCATATCTTTCATTACCTTTTCGACAGAAGTGTACACGTAGACATCAAAAGCTTATAGATATGACACAAAGATACAAACAAAGCCAGAGAATGCGCATGTACTGGGCAAACATCAAAGTGGTCCTTAGTTGGCCTATTCGAAATAATAATAATATATAGTAAAACTATATAGTAAATATATAACACACAGCCAATATATAAATAAAAAACACAACCAGAGAATGCGCATGTACTGGGCAAACATCAAAGCACACTCCCAGCAAAATCGCTGAATACCGTGGTCCTTAGTTGGCCTATTCGAAATAATAATAAGGCACAAAGATACAATGCGTCACTTGTAATATTACAATGAGCCACTTCAGGCGCATGCGCCACGGTTTGGCCAGCTCTGCTTTCGGCGAATCCAACTGACCAAGAGAATGGAAGTATTAATGAATAGCTAGGCGTAACAACACTATATCCATCATACAACGGTAATATACAACTAGTGGTGGGAACAAATCAAGAGGATATCCAGCAAAAAGAGAGATGGAAATAACGGCTGGTATGGAAGATTTCAACTAGTTTTAAAGTATCTCAAACAGCAGTAAATAACTAATCAACCAAACTTTCCTATTCAGGCAAAATAAGAAAAAAAAATATAGGATAACATAAATTAATATAAATGCCACGACTATATTTTTTATTAAGATACTTTTTAATTAAAAAAAAATTATATGTTTGTTGATTTAAGGTGGATGCTTTTATACATAAAAATAAATGCAGGCTGTTACTATTTCACCGATTTCATTTATTTAGATGCAAATTTTCGGCCTCTTTCAAGCCATCCTCTGGCATCTTTCAAAAGGTGTTAAAATGCATATAAGGCCATATTTAGGTCCAATTATACAGAGTTGAACTTTAAAAATAAAATGAGAATTAGGGAGCCATCAAAGGTGAAACTCCTTTTCACAGGTTTTAAAGTTTGACTCTGTATAATTGGACTTGGTCCAGATTAGACTTAAATATGACCTTAAATGCACTTTAACACCTTTTGAAAGATGCCCGAGAATGGCTTAGAGACCGAAAATTTGCCTCTAGATAAAGGAAATTGGTGAAATAGTAACAGCCTGCATTAATTTTATATTTTAAAACCAATTCATTAAAATAAATAAGTAAATTATTTGGGAGATTTACGATTATTGTCAAACATTTACAAATACAATAATTGACTGGTTCAATTCAGAAGTCTTACCACTGCTGAATTAGTTTAATAGGTTCCAAACTTCCCATTGCATTCTCAGACAATTACCCATACTTTATTAACGATACATAAGATACTGTCTGAAGGTTTTTTAATATTATTACAATATTATATTATTACAATAAATTGGTTTGTAGAAAGTAAAGGCTATTCCCTTATGAGAATAAACATCCAGAATGAAATAGATAAAACTAAATTTTTTTAATTTTGTCTATTGATTGTTGACTGTATGGTAAATAATAAAGATGGTCCGTGTGACGGTCAAAAATAAAATAAAATAGTTGTAACTATTTATTTAATGCCGATGTTTCGACCCACATTGTAGGTCTTCATCAGGGCTAGAAACACATAGGAAACAAATGATTAATGTAGGGATATAAAGACATAAATAGAAAAATATATATATAAAAAAATAAAAATAAAATTTAACAAATAGTAATTAACAACATATTAATAACATTGTAAACAGATGAGAATAAAGAACCACAATCTATCTTTATTTTTCTCTGTTTACTATGTTATTAATATGTTGTTTTTTTCTATTTGTTCAGTTTTAGTTTATGTATATATATATATATATATATATATATATATATATATATATATATATATATGTCTTTATATCCCTGCATTACTCCTTTTATTTTCTGTTTGTTCAATTTCATTTTTATTTTTTATATATAATTTATTTTTCTATTAGTTGAACTGCTATCAGCCCTCAAATCAGGCCAAACCAATAAACACATGTGATCTACCAGCAATAAGTATTAGAGGAAACACTCTTGGGACTACAATGTAAAAATTAACCTGTGACTAAGATTCGATCTAAAAAAAAAAAATTTTTTTTAATTGTGCCACTTTCATTCTTGACGTGCCATAGGCACAGAAGTGACTAACTTTCTAAACTAATACACTATCGGTGAATAGATGAGATGCACTTATCGATTAATTGTGCTACTACCGTTGCAGAAGTCATGTTGCACTTTCACTATGGCATAACTTAAATATCACAGCACGTTTTCAACATTTCATTCGGAAAATAATGGTTATAAAGCTGACCTTAAGAAGAAATTGCCGGATCACGAAACGAAGATAAAGCCAAATATTTGTTTATGATTTGCTCAATGATCATCAAAGTAGGTTTTGTTGGATTTATCGCAATAATTCACGAATGATGATTTATTGACAACTGAATAAACGAAAGAAGTTCAGAAGAGCATATCCCGATGTCCTTATCAATTGATTATACACTCTTCCAATTCCAACCTCAATCATGTTGTAAAGGAATATAACATAAAAAAATGCATGCATAATTCAGAGATCACAACTCAATAAATAACAGTAATATTCAAGGCGCTTTCTATCAATTATTTGGATTAATTTAAAACAAAATCGGCACCAAACAATCTTGTATTCAGTCGGTTTCTGATGAAATATACAATCGGACTAAAGAATGGATTTTAATAATCAAAAAATTACACTGACCTCTCAAACGCATCACCAAAAACTAAAATAAACTAGAAAATAAAGTACAGAAATAATTATTTCAAGTATAAATAAATAAAATTGTAATACATTTCATCACAAACTTATTTTACATAACAAAACAAAATAATACATAATATATATATATATATATATATATATATATATATATATATATATATATATATATATATATATATACAACAAAATAATCATAGTTATGGGAATAAAATTAATCCTGACAATTAATCCCTATATCCTTGTCACTCACCCTCCGGCTTCAAGGGAAAGGGGCAAACATATTAAAAGAAAATCATAAAAAAAAACATTTTAAATAATACAATAGAAAAAAACATAAATTTAAATAAAAAAAGCAATCAATTTATCAAAGACTCAGGAGTTAAATTAATACATAACGTTGAAAACAGTCTCAAATTAAATATATATGAAACACTTGAAATAATAAAATTCTTCAAATCCAATCCAGATTTTTACTTAGATGACCAAATAAATATCTCCAATAGTCCAATTATAAATGTATTCCCACCTATAAGAGAAAAACGAATTACTCACCGGAATTACTGGAAAAACTCCGACCCTTAAACCGTTTACCTATAAACACCCCACCTTTCTTTCATTGCTAGTTCAGTGCGAGAAGAAACCAGTACAAACTTTTCTGTTTGATAAACCTCGGTAGTACCAACCTGTATTTGATTTCTTGTCTTATTTAAATTCATAATTCATAAATGTTTTATAATACCGATTTATATTACATCTAATTTAATAGGAATAATAATACCAAACTGTATATTGAATTGCTTATTTTTGAATGTTTGTGTATTTTTAGAACTGTAGATGAATGTATAACATTCGAAACTAGTTTTGAATAAAAACAAAATTATAATAATGATAAAAGGCTTAGCGAACCCGAAGGTTCGATGCCGATACCACTAATCGCTGCCTACAAACCTCGGTCCACCGACTGCCGTCCAAACCCAAATTCATTAGATCACCCTTAATACAATCCTCCCACCTACGTTTCGGTCTACCGCTCGGATGTTTACCAGTCGGTTCAGGGTTTATTAACTTTTTAGGAATTCGTTCGTTACTGAGCCCAATAACTTTCCAAGCCCATTTCAACCGTCGTGAAAAAGACAAATTATAGAAGTGTCAAATAATTTATCAATCCCTAACTATGTTAAAAGAAGACGAATATAAATCGGTTGAAACTGTAAATCTGTGCTAGTGGGCTTTTAAGGGAACCTAATACGATGGCGGAGCTGGAACGGTTGGAAGTAATAGGTTATGTTTAACTCTCTGATTCACTTATCGAAAAGTGCAGCGAGACGTATAAGTACGAGTTTGAAAGAGGAAGGACTGATGGACTAACTTGAAGGAGGCTTTTCCTAGCTTTCTTATATTAGAATAACTCCATCAGCTTTCGACTCAATATATGATACACTAATTACCAAGTACAAATTAACAAATGGAATTATTATACAAAAAAATAAAAATTCCCGAAGGCGGACTGTTTATCAAGCATAATTCCCGATTTTTTTTTGATTTTTTTTTTTTTTTCACGAGCGTAAAATTTAAGCAGAATTCCCGATCTTGAAGGAACTCAAAGCAGCTGGACACTCCGTCAACGGAAACAACACACGGAAGCGATCTATTCCATGTTGCACCAATTGACTCGTTTCAAACTTGGATATTGGCAGTAAAACAGTCGCATCATCCGCTTCTACCGTGAACCATGTGTAGCTGACGTCGCGGCACGTTATAATAAACAACACGTTGCTTACAACAAGTAAACCTATTCCAACGGCGAGATCCGTCAACGCCTTCTGCTCCGGTCGTAAAACTTTTACGTTTATTACAGAAACAGACATCCGCCTTCAGGGAGCAGTGTTTGTTACTGTCGACTGTTTTGTTTGAATTTCCTTTAATCTCCTCGAAGTTGACGGCTCCCTTAAACATTCCTCTGTTTATTTTTGACGTGTAACTAAATACATCCCCCTTTGTATTGCATTCAATTTTATTTCTTGCCCAATCAACAAGAAAAGTAAGCCATACTCTATCGAACTCTTTAACAACATCTAAAAAAACCGAGGCGTTCCGACTTTTCCTTTGCTCCAAGTTACATCAAAACTCCTAATAAAGCCTTCCACGTAGGGAGATCTCTACTCCAGATATCTTCTAAACCAGGTAACGTAGCTACCGGAGTTCCCATGGTATAACCCAGTGTTGCCAACAGCCCTGGGTAATCTACATTGTGTTATGCTATCTCCTTTGTAAGATAAAGCCTATGTTGCACAACATGTACACTCCTGAGCATGGTTGACTTTCACACGGCATTGGCAAAGTCTCATAACACCTGTGGTAGTTTCCAAATCTACATTGATCTGTTCAAACTAAAGAATTATTAGGGATTGACAAATTATTTGCCACTTCTAAATTTTTTTTTTTATTGAAAACTAGTGTCGAATGTTATACATTCATCTTCAGTTCTAAAAACACACAAAAATTCAAAAATAACAAATTCAAAATACTGTTTGGTATTATCATACATATTAAATTAAATATAATATCTATCAGTATTATAAAACAATTATGAATTTAATTAAGATAAGAAATCAAATACATTTTGGTACTCACCAAGGTTTAATTGTAGCTTATATCAAACAGAAAAGTTTGTATTAGTTTGTTCTAGCACTGAACTAGCAATGAAAGAAAGGTGGGGTGTTTATATGTAAACGGTTTAAGGGTCGGAGTTTTGGAGATATTTATTTGGTAATTTAAGGAAAAATCTGGATTGGATTTGAAGGATTTTATTATTTCAAGTACTTCTTATATATTTAATTTGAGGCTGTTTTCAACATATTGAACACTTCAACACTTGAAATAATAAAAATCCTTCAAATCCAATCCATATTTTTGCTTAAATGGCCAAATAAATATCTCCAATAGTCCAACCTTAAATTTATTCCTATCTATAACAGAAAAAACAATTACTCACCGAAATTACTGGAAAAACCCCGGCCCTTAAACCGTTTACCTATAAACATCCCCCAACTTTCTATCCTTCATTGCTAGTTCAGTGCAAGAACAAACCAATACAAACTTTTCTGTTTGATATAAGCTACTCAAATCTTGGTAAGTACCAATATGTATTTGATTTCTTGTATTAATTAAATTCATAATTCATAAATCTTTTATAATACTAACTTATATTACATAAAAACCAAATTATAGAAGTGGAAAATAATTCATCAATCCCTTCTATACCATCATGGGGATGTCAACTAATTATTGTTCTAGTTAATCAATTGATATTTTTAAATCGAAAATTCAAATTAGCATTTGTAACATTTCACTTGCAAAATCTGGATAAGAAAGTAGCAATAAATCGAACCTAAGATTTAAATTGCATTGAACACGCTGTTTCCTCATCGAACGAAAGGATCAGTAGAGAGCTCTTTAAAATTCAGTTGTTGAACGGTGCTCCCTTCACCACAACACCAGCAAAGAAATTATACAAGAAGCAGATCTCTCGGTATCAGATCAACTACCGCCCGCTGGTCACTGAATATGCAACGATAGATCAATATCTCACCTCAGTAATTACCTGAGCAGGACGTGGTGTTAAAGGGGAGGAGGGCGGAATTCAGGCCCAGGATACACAGATCGCGATGTTGGCTTCTACTCTTCCATACTCAGAATCATGAAGAGCTAAGTTGATAAGGTAACTAAGGTGATTGTATTTGATAAATGGATAGTGAGCCCAATTTTTTTTTTTTTTTATAGTATTATATGAACGGAATAAAACAACAGAAAATCCGATGTATCATATCAGACATAACCAACGACCAAGTTAAGTAAAATAAATAACAGTCGTATCATAATGTTATCGTTAAATAGAGAAATCTAATCAGGTAGGAAACGAAAACAGGTTGCTCGCAGGTGATATCCATGTCACCTAGATTTATGATTCAGATACAGTTACATTTAGTTCAAGCTAACTTTTTATAAACAGGGTTTCTTAATCTATCTTCGTTTCATTTCTTGATGAAATCATTACTTGGCCGAATAATAATTTCGAATAAACTGAAATTGCAATAATTATTCCAATGGGCGTTAATATTTCCTGTAAGAAAATCTCCAGTCACTTAAAAAGAGAGCCAGTAAGATACAAAAATTTCAAAAAATTGAAAATAAGAAATTTCAACCACCTTCACCCTAAAAGATATAAATAAATAAAAAATCTATATAAATATTGGATATTTCTTTCTGATCAGTTTAACCATAATAAAAAGAAAGAAGACATTGGACAATTTTGAAATCTACGTCGTTTTTTTAAAAAAGGCGTACGCGCCATTTAGCAAACTTTACAGGAAACACTTAAAATGACTTTCCCCCAAATAACAATATATATTCTTTTAATTTTATTCTTTATTGTATAGAGTAGTTAACGCCAGAGTGACGACTGAGAGTCGTTAGTATTTGAACCTTACTTACGTCATGAATATTCGATTTTTAAACCATTTCCGATTTTTTTTATTTTTCGTGAGCGGGAATCAATAGAGGTGGTATTTACGTCACAAAATCAATTTAAACCTAAATTTCGAATTTTTGGCGCTTAAACCTTTTTCAAAAAACGATAAAAATAGAAATATTATATTTATATAACAAGTATGTATGATTTATACGAGTTTTATATAAAGAAACAATTAAAAACAACAGCTGTAAAAAGTAAATATACAGACGAGCACGGAACGAAACTGGACCATAAAACAGGCTAGGATTTTTTATGGTCCCAATGAACATTTTGCTATTTAGGAGGGAGGGAAATTAAAATAATTATAACTTATTTACAATCTATAAAATTAATAAAAATAGAAATATTATATTTATATAATAAGTATGATTTATATAAGTTTTATATAAATCGGCAATTCAAAACAAAAAATATTCAAACGAGCACGGAACGAGACTAGACCATAACACAGGCTGGGATTAAATATATTCTAATAGCCCAGTTACAAATATATTAGGAAATATTTTAAAAAGTTGTTGCAAAAGCGAAATTAATTTTAACAAAATTTGAAATCGTTGCTGCTTACATTAACAAGTTCATTAAGACTGTGATGATCCTGCAGTAACTAAACACATAGAAGAATAGACTAAACGTTAAACATTTCAAACAATACAAAGAACGGGAAGAATGCGATAACATTGAAGAAGAATTCAAGAATGCGAGGAGGAAATAGAAGCTAAACAATGATAATCATCTTCCACCGTAGGAATTTACGCAGCCATAATTCTCATTTTTATTTTTTTCTACGAATGAAGATATTTAATTTAACATTAAAAGTTCTGCTTAAAATAAAAAAATAAGAATAATTTTGGAAATCAGACAAACAAAAAGTATTTATGGACCAAGGACAAGTACTTCGGAAAAAGATTTTTTTTTTTACTAATAAAACTTTTTTTTCACTAAATAAAACTTTTGCAACTTCTCCGGCGAGGGCAAGGCACCAAAGGCCAGCTAGAAGACTTATAAGGTAACTTGCTGCAATAGCAATTGTGAAACACATGCAACTGCCTAAAGTAGGATCAAATATGTGTCATTGATATATGTGATGTCGCGAATTTCTCAACTTTTTGGGTTTAAAATTTATTTGGAGAGGATATATATGTGTATATATATATATATATATATATATATATATATATATATATATATATATATATATATATTGTTGTTTTTATTTTAAAGCCTCAAGGACCAAAAATTTCAAAAAAAAAAGATTCATTATAGGACGTCAACACAACCGCTCACGATATATCGAGAAAAAAAAACTGGAAACGGTCTAAAATGAACGTAAGCACCGAATACTCATCGTCACTCTAGCCTTAACTAGTGCAAGAAGCCTTAAAAACATATTGTAATTATACTTTAAAAAATTTAAGAATTTAAAAACTTTAATTTTTTTTTTTAGGGAAAAAACGTTTTATGTTTCCTGTAAAATTTAATAAATAGAGCCGATTACGCCTATTTAAAAAAAATACGTCTCTGTCTCTCTCTCTCTCTCTCTCTCTCTCTCTCTCTATATATATATATATATATATATATATATATATATATATATACACACACACATATATTAGTTGGTCAGGAAAATTATCCATACTTTGTATCCTTTGTATACGATTGAAAGGAAATAGTAGGAACAACCTATTTTAATAGATTCATTAAAAAAAAAAATTGTGATATACGTATTAAACTATACATTTATTTGTGTTTCTGCAAGATCCATGAAAACGTATAATATTTATATAAACTAGAGATTCCTATAGGATGCATTAAACAAAAATAAACCGAATACTAAAGACCTATCTAAAAAGTTCAAAAATGAGCCAAAATTTAAAAAGTTTGTAATTTACAAAGGTCCATGAAACATATACATATAATTTTTTTTTTTTTTGATAAATCTATTAAGTATTAACAGCACGGAGTATAATATATAGCCGACAGTACAGGAGAGAAGAGTATACAATTATATAATATATAATATAGCCAAGAGAGTTAAGATACTACTAGTTGGAAAACAATAGATGCGGGCTTCCTCATTATTGTAGGACCTCTCAAGAAATATAGCATTTTTATTGACCTATCCCAAGTCCAATAGTGTGTTTCGTGCTAGCATTAAATATAGATATATAAATTCGATTCTACTTTAAATTTAATCTTATTTCTAAGCCTTAGTCTAGAAATAACTCTATTAGACTTTTCTTAATTGGTTTTAGTATATTATTATAGACATATTTTATTGGTTCATGTAAATTATTTGTTGTTGATATTTATTTTACTTTTTTAAAATGTTTTTACATCCAAACAGTGGGGAGGAGGGGCGGTCGTCCCCCTCGCTCCCTTAAGTCTGTATAAGTATTATTATAAAATATTTGTTTAAATAATGTTCTTAGAAATGCCATGCCACCGATAGAAAAGAACTGAACATATTTACTAATAAGAGAAAACTTTTCATCACACCATCTTAGAATCCAACTGTGATTCCAGAAATTTCATTTGGAGGTTGGAACTTGTCAATTAACCAATTATTGAATTCTTAGGGAATGTTTTCCTGTATACCTGCAAAAAAAAAAAAGTTGAACAAACTCCCTTCCACTTTCACATTTCTAGCTGCCATATCTTTTACAATTTTATATAATAACCAATCTTGCCTCCCTAATCGATAATTGGTACGAGTGTGCGTTTTTTAGTGTTGATTCACAATTTATAAATAGGTCGGATGTGTGGCAGTGTTTTAATAAGAAAAAGAAATTCCAAACGTAGCTATCAATAATTTTTGCCGAAAGGATTTTAATAAGGATCATTTAATAAGGAACCATAAAAAAGTTAATCGACTCATCATAGACTTAATCAATGCCTCCCCCCTTAACTCTAAATCTAAACAAATAGAATCGATAGTTCCCAGTCGATATTATCTAAACTATCGATATGAAATGAAAATAGACTTTACTTGTGCAATATGAAGTTCGTATATACAAAATAATTTTTTTTTTACAATATACAATTTATACAACTTTTTTTTTTTTTTTAAATTAGTTAATTAATTATTTATTTAATTTTCTTGCACAGACCTTCCCTATAATAGTCAGAACTTCCCTGGATGACTAGTTCGCTTCCCTACAGGGAAGCGAAATTATCGATATAATCAGAATTAATGCTTCTAAAGGTAGTAGGGCACTTACATATTTTTTTTTTTTAAATATATAATATAACATATTACTAATAATAGAGCTAATGTTGGAAAATGACAGAGCAAACAAAAAGGACCCGCATCATGACAGTTTGCTGCCCCTATTTGTGGCAGTGGGCCAATTTGACCGTCTTTCACCATCATCATCATCATCATCGAAGGATGCTGGTCAGAGGTTAATCATAACTGTCAATTACAAAGATCTGTTCTATCAGAGTTATTATAGGTTTACTAGTATACCCGAGCGAGAACTCTCGCATTAGATATAAATCCTTCTAATCCCTAATATATTAGAAGTAGGAAAACATATTTATTCGTGTAAACAATATAATATTACCAGTTTATTTAACACACACATTTGGTGAAGCTACCATAGTTTGTAATGACTATGTTGAAGTTACAGTTGATACTTAATAAGTAATTAGCTTCCCCCACTGGAAAAGATCTCTTCAATTTAGCAATTAGGCAATTAGATCCAACTATACCATTTTCTATGTGTATTATTCATATTTAACAGTGCTCTTTAGGATTGGACATAGAAAACCTTATATAATTTCTCCCTCATTAAAAGGTTTTGTGAACAGACTCAAATTGATATTAAGTTCCCATGACAACGGCACGTACGCAAGTTTGCATAGGGCCCTTGCGGACCTATACAGTGCGTTATCTCGAAAAAGGTAGGTTTTTGAGCTTTAAGCTCGCGTCAAAATCTTTAAAACCCAACTTATCTCGTCTCGATCCGTCGACTCTCATTCGTCAAAGCTTTGAAACCTCCCAGTTTTTTTATCACTTTTATTTAAACCCTAGAATTTGAGAATATAAATTAGGATTCGTCACTTCTCCATGAAATTCCCTTTCTTTTGATACCTCCTCATCAAAATCCATCGCTCCTGAGAGCCGGAAAAGGGATCTATACTACCGTAATAATATATAGTAGTGACTAAACTACCGTAATAATATATAGTAGTGACTAAACTACCGTAATAATATATAGTAGTGATTGCTGTCGTTATATAATATAAGCCAAATTATCATTATAAAAAAAATATTATAAAATATAAAAAACATTTACTAACTCCATACCAGGAGAATAAACCCCAGGGTAATTACTGTCACTGGGTACTAATATACAAATTTCATCTTTTCTCTTAGTCGCTGGTTGTTATTTAACTAAAGGCGTGAATAGACAAATAAAATATAAAAAAATCTTTTTCAATAAACATTTGGCCTACTTATATATTTATCAGGGAATGCAAAACAAATATAATAAAATTCATAAATATTTATTTACTAAGCTCATCCTGTCCGCTATTGCTGATAACATCATAATGGATGAAGGTGATAAGTAACATTTTTCGAGTTCAGATACAATTGAATTCAAATCACCTTTATTCACTATTAGGTAGGTGTGTGTCGTAATTTAGCCCATTTATCAATTCAGTTCTGAACCAACTATCAAGTTTATGTGAATGGAATGAGGAAATATTTAAAATACATCACTTTGGACCCATATACATAGCAATAATTAATTTTTTTCAAAAATATCACGTATCACTTTTATCCTATTGGTCCTTTAATTGTCTACTAGACAATATCTAATCGGATCAAATAATGATCATTAAAAAGTACAGTAGAAAAAAAAAGATGAATGTAGTTAGGACCACAGGCTGGAAGTGTAAACTTCTTTTTAAAATTTTAAAAATGGAAAAATCAACAAAAAATCTAGAGAGCTGCTATTTTAAATTATTTTTATTTTGCTTACTTATTAAATATTTTGATCACTTCTATGAAAAAAGAAAACATCAAATAAATGGCGGGATAAACTGTGCCCGTAGTTGCGTATCGCGTATCCCGACAGATCTTGCTTCTTAGAATATCTCCGGAAACAGTTACCCGATTTTGAAGGTTGACGTGTCATTCGATCAAGCATTAACCCCATTAGTTTTTAAAGTGGTCGTAATTTAAAAACACAAGTCGCGCGAGCGATACCAACGGATAACTTTTAGAAAATCCGATTTTTCTATCTCTGTTGCCTTTCTTGAATTAATAGCTTCTCAAAGGATTGAGCTAAAATTTTCTATGGCATATCGTTTTTCATTTTGGCTTACTCACAGTTTACCTAATCGTTTTAGTTTGCGAAAAAAATTAATCCAAAGTTTTACAGAGGTGATTTCCGAATTCATATTAGAATATATTGAAAAAGTAAAAATGCTAGACCTATATTATGATTGAACGAAATGCAGCAGGGTTCCTCCTTTTTAAAACGGTATGCCTATAACAATCGTAGCTCGTTCCGTCAAAGATTTACAAGGAAAAGAACGGACGAAGACGTCAAAAGCCGTCGTCCGACAGTGTCCTAAGGCTGCGCACTGCGCCGCGTGGTCCTCACTCCTGTTATTATTGCAAATTATTGCATTGTCATCGAAGTCTAAGATATGTTCAAAAATATAAGTCTCTAGCTCATCGGGAAGATAATAAACAGATGAGAAATTGTAGGCTGAATTTAAGTAGGGTACGGTGCGGTACGTGACGCGAGTTTGCTTTTTTCACCCTATCCCAAAAATGCCCAACGGGCCAAAAGAAATTTACACTTCAAAAAAATAAGACGACGACAGACTAAGCGAAACGGTACCTGGAAAGTGTATTGCAATTAATCAGGAGTGAATCTAGTGCGAAGCGTAAATGCGTTGTGAGTAAAGAGCACGACTCAGAGTTCAGGTGTGGCTACGATTGACGAAGGAATAGGCGTTCCAATGAAGATTTTTTTTTTATTATTTGAATCTGACAAAACTCTTTCAACTCGCTGCACGAAGAAAAAAATTCCTCCGGCATTGTTGACAAAGCTCTGTGATTGTGGTTTCTTCAAGACTTAATTGTAATTATTTGCCGAAACTATAAAAAATCTGTTAAGTCGGAATTTAGATTTATCATTTCTTCAACTTTGATACCTCCTGGTACAGCAGCTTATGCCTATGTCGCAGCCAATGAACGATCTAGCCAACAAAGGCATAAATGGATTTGCCAGGAGATGCCAAAAGCGAAGAAATAATAAATCTAAATCAGAAAGCATGCGATATATTACTGCACATATATTAAATTCGATATGTTAAGTTCATTAATCCGAATATATAATTATATAAATATTTTTTTATAATATCATCCTCTTAGATTGATCAAAACTGCCTTTATTATCGACATAATAGGACCGAACGCACTGACTCCTGGATTCTACAAGAAGTGTAGACAGTCTATAAATTTGTGGAGTCCTCAGGTTTCCTGGATGTTCTGGGACAGGTCGGGGATGTCCTGGAAGCCCCTTATAGTAGCCTCAGGATGTTGGACCACTTCCAGGACCGCTCTCTGTAAATAGTGAGCGGGGAAACTTGCCAGAGCGGTTCCTTGACCACTCGGCAGTTATAGCCAACGCTCCTAATTCCTATATCATTTTTATCTTGCAAATTTTGAGTGATGGATTTCGTGGATAAAAATAAGTTGTTTTTTTTGTAAATTTGGGTGATATATCAAGTTGCTATTGAATATATCAAGTCGGAAATGAATTAAAAAAAAAAAAAAACGTATTAACCCTTGCATTCGAAACAGAAAAAACCCTATCCTCATATTTCCCTTCTCCTAAATGCAAAACAGACCCGTTCCAAAAAAGCGGAGTATGCTAACAAAATTATAATGATTGTGCAGCCAAATACACGGGAAAAACTGGAAGATCACTAAATCAGAGATTAAAGGAACATATACGTGCATATAATAATAAGACTAAGAATTCCAACTTTGCAATTCATTTAAATGAAAAAAAAAAAAACATAAATTCATCAAAGACTCAGGAGTTAAATTAATACATCAAGTAGAAAACAATCTCAAATTAAATACATAATGAAGCACTTGAAATAATAAAATCTTTCAAATCCAATCCAGATTTTTGCTGAAATGACCAAATAAATATCTCCAATTGTCCAATCTTAAATTTATTCCCATACATAACAGAAAAAACAACTACTCACCGGAATTACTGGAAAAACCCCTGCCCCTAAACCGTTTACCTATAAACACACCACCTCTTTCTTTCATTGTTAGTTCAATGCGATAAGAAACCATTAGAAACGTTTCTGTTTGATATAATCCATTCAAACCTTGGTGAGTACCAACATGTATTTGATTTATTGTCTTAATTAAATTCATAATTCATAAATCTTTTATAATACTAATTTATATTACATTTAATTTAATATGTACAATAATACCAAACTGTATTTTAAATTGCTTATTTTTGAATTTTTATGTGCTTTTAGAACTGAAGGTTAATGTATAACATTTGAAACTAGTTTTCAATAAAAACAAAATTATAGAAGTGGCAAATAATTTATCAATCCCTAATTGCATTTCTTAATAACTTTGCTTCAACTAAAACACGACTAGCACACAATAAGGAAAATCATCAACCATATTTACCAGCTCTCTGGTTTGTACAGACGAAAAACAAGTTCCTGAGGCAAGTAGATTACCTTGGAATTTACTTCCAACGAAACATGGCTTTAAGTCTTCTTTTTTTTTTGGCTAACCTTCATAACTGCGTCGTAGATATAAATTATATAAATATATGCATATTTATACTTGAACCCATATAGACTCACACCTCAATGATAAACGATACAACAAAAAAAGATACATTATTCCCAAAATTTAACTCCCAAAATATTAAGACAAATAACAAATCTAAACAAAACTGAAATAGGGATTCAGTTGACGTACGAATGATGGTATAGAAGGATCAATTTAGTTAGGAATTGATAAATTATTGGTCACTTTTATAAATTTGTTTTTAATGAAAACTAGTTTCGAATGTATATATATATATATATGTATATATATGTATATATATATATATATATATATATATATATATATATATATATATTCATCTTCAGTTCTAAAACACACAAAAATTCAAAAATATGTAATTTAAAATACATTTTAGTATTATTATACATACGTACAATAATACCAAACTATATTTTGAATTGCTTATTTTTGAAGTTTTGGATTTTTTTTTTTTTTAACACGCTAATGTTTATAGCGGTGGTGTAAAAGTATAATATTAATTATTTTTTTCAGTTGACATCCCGCATGATGGTATAGAAAGGTCAATCTAATTAGGAATTGATAAAATATTTGCCACATCTATAATTTTGTTTTTATTGAAAACTAGTTTCGAATGTTATACATTCATCTTCAGTTATAAAAACACATATATTTAAAAATAAACAGTTTAAAATACATTTTAGTATAATTATACATATTAAATTATATGTACAATAATACCAAATATATTTTTAATTGCTTATTTTAGAACTGAAGGTTAACCTGACAAATAATTTACTAATCCCTAATTAAAAATAGAGTTTGATAGCGTCAATCAGCCAACACATCTTTATGACTAAAATCTGCTGCCTTAATAATAACCCCTCCTAAATATTATAATAAAATTCCTAAATAAATAACATCATATCCTACATTAATTAATTTTATTGACTGGCATAAGGTCAAAATAATCAAAAAGCTGAAACAAATACTAACATAAAAATAAATTTCCCTTCGAAAATTGCTGCCCTCAAAATTCTGCCACCCGAGACAAGTATCCTATTTGCCACCTCCCTCCTCTAGATCCGGCCCTCCAAATACCATACAGACGAAAAAATCCCACTTACAACAGTAAATTTTTACAAACTGATTTACAAAGACTAACATATGACTTATCTGTTACTAGAAATAGACTGTGATAATGGCCTATGGTTGACATAACGAGACAGAAAAGGAGCTCAGAGATCTCCAGAGATAATAGATATCCTACTGTGAGAATAAAACATAATAAAGTTAGATTACGCTGTCCTCTATCCCTCACATGTCATTATATAGGTTCTACTATCTTTTTTATTATTATAATTTTTTTATAAACGTTGAACTTCTGATATTTGATGTGCAGTCTCTGATCTACAATTACGTTATCTTATCTTTATACGTCCTGATCCATGCCTGAATTGGCGAAACGTTCACTCTTTTCTCACATATGGGTAAGATTAAATACTTAAAGAAAAAAATTAATAAATAAAGGAAAATATTTTTTTAACAATAGTAGATGTAATAATGCTGGAAGATACGAGTAGCCTCCAGGATTACTGAAGGAATGCACCTGTCGAGGAATGCAGCGGAGCAATTGGGCCCTTACGTGAGCTTTGTACCACCGTTTCTGCACCACCATGACCAACCTGAAATGGCCACTACTGGCCATTGCTATCACAAAATGGTACACGCATCATATTTCTATTCAATATAATATAATTATAATAACGTTGCGTTATGTAAATAGATTCGGATAAAACACAATATATAGTTGGTAGCAGAAAACGCGGTGATATAGGTATAATAACAGAGAATATATTTCAATATTTGAGGATTAAAGAAAGATAAGCGATTAAAGAGAAGATTAACGAAAGGTAATGCTTGTTGTTTCTTAAGTGAAGTTGTTGTTGAGATTTGTTGTTGTTGTTGTTGTTGTTGTTAAGTAAAGTTGTTTCTTGATTCGCGTCTTCTTTCTTATCCCTGTTTATGAACCAGTTTTATGAAGAATGTTTAGATAATTTTATAATGCTATTTGGAATCAAACGGTTTTCCCTATTTCTAAAGCAGGGGATTAGTTTATTGAAATATTTATTTTAGCCAATGAATATTAAATATAACTACATAATGAGTTGACATCCGCATGATGGTATAGAAGGATCAATCTAATTAGGGATTGATAAATTATTTGCAACTTCTATAAATTTGTTTTATTGAAAACTAGTTTCGAATGCTATACATTCATCCTCAGTTCTAAAAACACACAAAATATTCAAAAATAAGCAAAAGTATATAATTGTATAATAAGGTATATTATTAGATTAATCTAATTTAATATGTATAATAATACCGTTGAAATGTAAATATAACTGCCGTTGAAGCTGTAACAGTGCTTACTAATATATAATAAAGTTTTTGAGTATTTGTGCCTTAAAAACGGACAAAATTTCGAATCAGGGAGTTTATAAAAACTCCATTAAAATCATCATTCTTCAAGCTTGAAAGCTGGTTCATCAAACTGTAGTCGAATACACTTCCCCCACTATAGCCATTTCTTGTCTTTACTTTTAAATAAGAACTCAGATA
The DNA here is from genome assembly GCA_948150685.1 of Rhaphigaster nebulosa. Lineage (NCBI taxonomy): Eukaryota > Metazoa > Arthropoda > Insecta > Hemiptera > Pentatomidae > Rhaphigaster > Rhaphigaster nebulosa. Next base: position 7,324,131 of record OX411311.1, on the reverse strand, counting down.
TTTTCAGAATTTCAAGTCGTTTGCCGTATTACATAGCGTGTTTATTTACGTAAGATATTTTAAAATTACAATTTTAATGATTTACTGTTTACATTGCTCGTTTACGAACCATTTTATGAAGAACGAATGGATAATTTTTTTTTTTTTTTTTTACTTGATGTAATCGGATAAAGTTTTTTTTTTGTTTGTGTGTCGGGTCTTGTCGGATAAAATGTTGAAATTTTGGCCAATATTAACTATATTATACAAAAACAAATCTTCCGCCATTTTGTTTCTTATTACTTCAAATATAATAAGTAAAAAATATAATTATAGCAACATAATCATTTTTCTTTTGATATTTTCTTCAAGACTCTGTTGAAACCGTCCAAACTACACCAGGAGAAAATTATATGACAAACTGAAAGAATTCAAAGGGATGAAAATAGATTATTAAGCTTGAAGCATGATGGGTCTAATGATGTTTTTAACAGCCTTTCTGGTTCGGATATGTCCGGAATTAAGGTTCAAATTCTCTTATGTGCAGCTGTATGAAAGTAAATAAAGCTTCAAATAATTTTAAAAGAGTTTTAAGGCTCAGATTCTCCTATGTGCGACGGTTCAATTCCATCGATATGGGATTTTCCAGTCCTGTTCGGCTTAACAGTGCAACAAAAGGAGTTAGTTACCTTTTAAGTAACAGAGCCTAGCTTACGCTCGGTCAATAAGCGCTCAACAAAGATATAAACGTCCGAGGAGCACAACAAGACGTAGATTGGAGGATTGTAAGAAGGCTTTGTGGATAACCTTTTATTATTATTTTAAAGCATTGCTAAAATAAATTTTCTGGCACAACCGGATTCGAATCAGAACTGTGGAGGTAGAAGGAAGTCCAGAGCCTTATCCACCGCTAACTCAAGCCTAAAAATGCGATCCATGTATGGAAAATACAAATAGAGTTTTTACAAATTATCTTCTTACAGTTTTAAGTAATTATCGCATAGTAATTCATTATTAAATGAATATTATAATAATTGCTTCTTGATATGATTACATAGCTGGGAACTTTTCGTTTAATAGGATATAAGTTTCGAATATAATTAATTTGAAGTGCTACAAGAAAATAAAATAAAAAGAAGCTGTCGCGTGACGACTATACTTCAATTAAAAATACATTTTCCTGTAATTAGTGGCATAGGAAGTAATAAGTGCGGAGGTAATTCTAAACCATCAATGTTACAAAAAGTTCTAAACAATAGAAGCTTATTCGATTGTTTGTTTTGTTCTTTTTGGTTTTCTCTCAGATATCATCAATTAACAACTTTCTAGAAAAAAATGACAACTGCTGAGGATGTAAGGCTCTTGTGAGGAATACGGAAGTAAGAGTAGTAATGGAATTTTTCCGACCACTGCAGCAGGGTTCGAACCCGCATAAATTTCATTATTATCAGGGTCTATTGATTCCCAATGAATTTTTGTATCTTATGCATGTAATAGACGACCGAAGTAATCCAGATTTTTATAACTCTACGTTGGAGATAAATTGTCGTAAGTCTAACTTCGCTGAATTATATTTTACTATCGCACTTGCATTATTCTGAACATATATTCCGTTACATACAATTCAATGGAACCTTCATATCTCTCTAAAATTCAATTATTTCATTTTTTTTAAATTTACTATTTCTGGATCACGAATAATGTTTTATATTACCTATAATAACACTTTAAACACGGCCTTAAATATTCAAAATTAAATTAAATTTATTATGACATACCAAGCAACGCTGGGTTCTTAACTATGCACATATTATAATATCAAAATATTATTTGTGATCAATGAATAGTAAATATTATACATTTATACCATCAATATAAGCATTATCGTAGTAATTCTTTTTGTTGTATTTTCCCCGAAAAAAATAGACTATTGCAGTGGGTCGAAGGTCGGCGGTGAGCGGCGGGACTGCGTTTTTATCCGTTTTATAAATCATAGAGCACGATTATGGAAGATTTGGAGATGTCTTATATATATATATATATATATATATATATATATATATATATATATATATATATATATATATATATATCCCGCTACATTTGAGCACCTTCAGCGGCCCCCTTTGGGTCAAATGAAAATTCTGTAAGCTGAAATTTGGTATGTAGGGCTCTCTTCCAGGCAGAACGATACCATTAAAGAATGCGTAAATTCCAGTCAAATTTTCGGTATGTTTACCTGAAATTTCGGCGTTTTTAACTTTTGCGCATCTCTACAGCTCCACCTTATTAGCATATAGGGCTGGTAATTTGTATGTGAATTGAGTTGGTGTTAGGTTTTCCGATTTTTAAAATATATATATATTTTTTTTTTGTATCGAAGGTTAGCGGAGATGCTGAACCTTATAATAAAAACACGGGTAAATTTCGGTTTGTTAGGAAACTGCCTTTTGTGGGTTTCAAATCTTTTTCTTATTCCCTCGTTTTATAATATATTTTTTAAAGTTAAAATACGACTTTAGTGACGGAGTTCCGCTGCTCACGGATTTGTTTTGATTTTTTTAACACGATAATGTTTATAGCAGTGGTGTAAAAGTGTAATATTAATTATTTCTTGATTACAAATAATGCTTTGATATTGTAATTTGTACCTGATTAAGAACACAAGATTAAAGACCGCGTTAAAAGTGTTTTAAGTAATATAAAAACATTATTCGTAATACATATATAGTAAATTATAGTGATCCAATTTTTTAAAACGAAATTATTGAATTTCAGAGCGATCTGAAGGGTACGTTTTTTATTTGTTAATCACAGTTATTTAAATAGACCTTTAAAGATAATACATTATATGAAAAATAATTATATATATATATATATATATATATATATATATATATAAAGATAATGCAGTTATTTATATATATGAAAGAAGAAATTCTCCTCTTTCTAACGAGCCCAAAAACGTCGATATCGGATATACTGAAGACGAGATACAGAGTTTCGAAACGAAAAGTATTTTTGTGGCTTTAAAAATTTTAAGCCCCTTCGGAAATGAGAATTTTTTTTTTGATAATTTTATTATCATTAAGGTTCAATATCTTCCATCATTTCTGATGTAAAAAAATCTATAAGGCTAGTTTACTTAATAATTTAAAGACTTTTTAAAATTTATTTCACAAAAAATCAGTTATTTTTCATTTTTAAATTTTTCCTTTATTATAGATACTCTGAAAAACAAATGTTTTGTTGAAAAAAAACAAAAACATGTGGATATCATTTTTAAAACTCGAGATATAAAATAATGCATTTTCAGCGTGTTTTTTTTATTTTTTTTTTTTCTCAGCTCCTAGAGTCTACTATACGAAACGACAAGGATATGTGAAGACTTCTAATCAATGTAAAATCACCGAAAAATTGTTGATCAAAATCGGCGACGGAGGACATACCGTGCGTGCATTCCCCTTGTTATTTAAATTTACAATATTACATAACTTTTTTTCTTTTTTCGTTAAATTTAGAATCGTGTTATCGAAAAAGATAGGTGTTACATTACACCTTGAAGACGAGACCTTGAAGACAAGATTGAAGACCGAACAGTTTTGGACGGTACCTCCTGCCAGTTGGCGTGGACGCGAGCTATACAGGTAACACAGCTCACCTGTGTCTTGTCAACTTAAATATTTATACCTGTCGCTGCATTAACAGATAACTGAGACGCCTAAATAAAATGATCAGAAAGTTATTTATTTCGAATTAAAAAAAAAAAAAATCGAATTAAAATTACTTTAAGCACAAAATACCGTGAAGAGTAATGGTATATAAACAGTATCTATGTTAATGCTTGCCGAAATGTTTCTGTTGGCTCCCCTCAGGCACTTAGCGCTACTTACTGTTGGGGTTCACCCCCCCTAATGGGGTAACCCCGAACCAGGGGAGTCTGGTATGCAGTTAGGGGACCACTGATGAACCCCAACGTACACATATATTTTGTGTGTTAATGCTTGAGGTAGTCTAAACGAACACTGGAATTACTAACAGTTAATTTTTTTAAAAATGGTTTCCTTTATATAGTATATAACTTAATTTTTTTTTTCAACAATTATCATAAATTTATTTATTTATTGTATTTATATTTATTTATTTAGATTAATTCAGGTTAGATTAAATTAGTTTTTCAAATTAAACTTTTTGAATCTTTTTTTTTTGTAATGAGTTGGCTTAGTTAAAAAAACAGGTAATCAGCTGGTCTAATTAGTCGAAGAAAAGTATTAATGGCAAGGTGAGATTAATTCATGATTAATAAATTTAGATTAATTTGCAAGGTAAGATTTGGGTCAATTTCTTCACTATATTATTATTTCACTTTCTTTATTACATTATCTTTATTTATTCTGCATATATTTATATATAATTAATAAATAGCCTTTAATATATACAAACAGTTATGAAGTGTATATATAAAATGTTATTTAATTTTATTCTAAAAGTAGTATTTGATTTTAAAGTATTATTATATGTTAAATTATTCTTAAAGTGTTTCCTAACTGAAGTAGTAGCAAACGTTATGGGATTATAATCCAGCCTCTTAACTCCCAATGGAGAGGCTGATAGTTCTGTAAAGAATGAAAAGAAAGCTATTTATTATTATAATATATATAAAATGATAAGATTTTCGGTTTTCTATCGCTCAGAGACAAAACGTCGATGTAAACATAGTGGCTGAAGTGAATAAAACTGAGCACATGCTTATTACTCAAAAAAACTGAGCACATGCTCCAATTTTATGAGAATAAAGAGAAATTACACAATGAAATACCTGCTAAATGTATGGAACACATGCTAAAAATATGGGTTGATTATTGATTTGGAGTACCTGCACTTCTTTAAAGGGAATAAAACTGAAGGTAATCAACCCATATTTTTAGCACATCATCCATACACTTAACTAGGTATTCCATTGTGTAACTTCTCTTTATTCATACTAAATCGGCTCAGTTTTTTTGAGGAATGAGTACGTACTCAGTTTTATTCCCTTCACCTAGTGCCTAAGTCTGAGGGATCTGTCAAATAGTATTTATATTTGTGGTTATTTAAACGCCATATCTAGCAAATTTCCTCCTTTTGTTATTATTGCCTAAATAAATTTGGATCTTTAATGCCAGACGACATAGCACTATTAGTAATAATATGTTTAGAGAGAAATGATTTATTGAAAATCAGTGCTGCCCAAATACAATGGGTTGCTATAATACATAGCGTACTGATCAATCCACAGTGGATAAAATATTTATATATACACACTTTACATTTATTTCTTTTTTTTTTCATTCATACACATAATTCATAGACTTATATATATATATATGAATATATAATACGTATACATATAATTCATAATATCTAATGGTCGGTTTTGATTTACCTGAGATATAGTCATGCAATGGATTATAATTCTCTTTTTTTTATATTTTATTTCAGATGAAATATACTTAATGTTCCGTACGACTCAAAAATGACATATTCTTAAGTTTTATATGAAAAAAATAATTCAGTAATTAAACAGAACGAGTAGTCATTTATATGAAATGGATCCTAAAAAGAAAAAAATAATGATACCTTAATTAAAAGAAATAAGGAGAGAAATTAGAGTATTTTTTAATATTAATTTGAAGTATAATTTTCAATGAGGGTTCCATTACGAACAAATACCAGAAGTAGATTTCGATTTTTGTTTACACCGATTTGTTTACATCTGATTTCAAAAGCTAATGTTAATCTTAAATTTTCGTTCTCTTCAATTTTTGGATAAAAAAATTTCGTTTCCAGTTGTAAAAAGAGAAAATATGAGGCGGTTAAGTTTGTAAATATTGGTTGTATCAATGGAAGAGAAGGATACGGGAGAGTTATTTATAAACAAGGGCAGAGAGCTATTGGAGGTTAATGTCAAAGGGTTCCTTCCTCCTAGGTCAGGGATCCCTTTGATAAATTCTCTTCCTTCCATATCCTATCAACTTTATAAACTGTCGTAACAAGGGATAATACATATGTATATATATATGTATATATATATATATATATATATATATATATATATATATATATATATATATATATAGTTATTATTAATTATTAGTTTATAAAAATAAATAAATTTTAATTAAGAACAAAAGAGATAATAATTAACAAATAATAAATTAATAATAATTAACAAAAGAAATTTAATTTAATAATCTTTTAAATATTGTAATTTTTCTTTGATGTTTCTGTTTGAGTAATTATTACAACTAAAAAAACGCATATTATTACACAATAGGTTATTATTTATTAATTTTTTTTCTTTTAGCTTTAAAATCGTAGACAATTAAATTATATTTCAAATGAGTATCTGGAATGTTCCGTGACAAGTATGATTTTCGAATTATCAAAAAACTAAACAAAAGTGAACCATTTTCCAGTGGAACATCGTCAAAATGCTTTATAATACATGCTTACAAAGTTCAAAACGCTGTATCTCTGCTAATACTAGTCCGATTTCGATTTTTTTTTTTTGTTTTGTAGGGAATTTTATTACCAATCGGATTTCTTAACGGAAAATTTAATGTAATGTCTATTTTTTGGCTACAGCCATTCATAATTGCCCGAGTTACGGACTTAAAAAATCTCTAATGAATTTTAAGTTAATTTTTTTTTTGCTAATAAACCAAAAACCAAAACGATTATCAAGAATTTAGTCTCTCAAATAATATTTTCCATGGCATATATGATTTTCGAGTTATCAGAAAACTAAACAAAGGTGAACCGTTTTCCATTAGAACATCGGCAAAATGATTTGTAAAACATGCTTAAAAAGTTCAAAACGCTGTATCTCTGCTAAAACTAGTCCGATTTCGATGATTTTATTTTTTTATTTTTTATAGGGAATGTTATTACCTATCGGATTCCCTAATGAAAAGTCTAATCTAATGTCTATTCTTTAAATAAACAGATTTTTCGGCTACAGCCATTCATAAATGGCCGGTATTTTTTTTTTTTTTTTTTGCAGTTGAAAATCTTAAACCGAAATGATCTTCAAGCCTCATGTCTCTCAAATACAAGTAAATAACTAACAGACAATGCTCCGCCATCGGAGTCAAAAGGCAGTACATCTCACATCAACTAGAGACTGTAGATCACTCCAAGACATCTCAACAAAGAGGTACAGTTAAAAATAATACATGTACAAAAGTATATACTGTACTTGAGGAGTACAAAATATACTTACATGGCATTCTCTTTATGGAGGCCCCGCCATTGTCCTACAGGTTAATATCCGTTAATCGCTAACATTGATCGATTGCGAATTTCAAAGGAATCGATTGTTTGATTGTCACCTTTGTCTACGGAACTATGACATCAATAGTTGTGCCTCTATCGGAGAAGTTAATCTGTTAACTTCAATGGCCGCCCCTGCGATATGGGAGTCCGTATTCAATGCTCTCTTCTATTTACTCCTTATCTCTCTTGTAGTCAGTGAACTTGTGAAGATTCGAGCGTAATTATAATTAACAGTACTACAGGTTATTATTATACTTGGAAACAATTGTAGAATAGAATATGGTTAAGAAAACATGAATAATAACATTTGGACTTTAGAGATGTAAGCACAATCTAGGGTATTGTTGATGTTATATAGAAGACATATAAATATAAATGTATATCGGCGAGCAGTGAGGGGCTTCGCTGGGGCTGTACAAGTTTACAGTTAGCTGAGACAGTTATAGTGTGGAGCACCGTTGCTTCTCTGCAGTCTCTATAGTCTAGGTTCTGCTCTCTGAAGAGCTCTTTATTATAGTATAGGGGGGCCCTGGGGGTTAGAGTATCATATCTAGATCACTATCCAAGGGGGGAGGGATTTGGTCAAAGTAATATTAAACTCAAAATCTAATATTAGATTTCGTTAGAAGCGATATACTTTTTCAAATAGTATTTTAAATTCTATGTTATTTTTTAAAATTTCCAAAGAAAATTCAACCCTTTAAACTTCATAAATGTTTATTATTTCATAGAAACATCTTTTTGAATCAATTGGGGCATCCTCAAATCCCGAATCTTCTATTTTCCAGTCCTAATTATTTAAAATATAACAAATTTTTTTCTATTTTTTTTTAACTTTGTATAAATAATATAATATAATATAATATACGAAGAAATGACGAAGAAAGTTACGAAAATTTTATAATATATTTTTAAAAATTTCAGTTTGAAAAATTTCCGATGTCTTACAGCCTATAAATATGTAACAAGGTTACATATTTCGATTAAATGGGGAACTCAAAATATCTCATTTATCATACTAAATCGTGTTATATGAGTAATTCGTCAAGTTCCAACAATAACATGTCAAATATAAAAATATCAATCTCATATGAGTCTGCATGATGTTTCAAATAATCGAATGGTTATTATTAGAGCCCGAATTTCGTGAAGTAAAAAATTTGTAAAGGGTGCAATAAAAATGCCAAAACGTGCAACATTGTGCAATAAAAAATAAAATTCTGCCATTTACGTCTTTAATGCTTAAAAAAACAACAGCAAAATCTACATATCTTGTTTTCTTTTAGAAATTACTATTTTTTCTTTAAAAAATTAGGTAGGTTGGAGCATTGTTACGTAAAATGTGAAAATCTCACGAGCTCTTATTAGGGTATTTTTTGCTACTTTTCGCACGATCATACGTAATTCAAGCAATATGGCAACGCTTCTTCTGCCTAAGTATTTTTTTTGCCAACTCATAAATTTTTTAATAACGTATCGCATGGTCAAGTGAGACAATCCCAAGTTTCTGACGATATATCGATAACTCAATCCTTGTCGAAAAAGTTGAACCATTCATCTTTTCTGGTAGAACTTGGCTCTTTGGATTTACGATCCATTTTGGTGGATTGTCTTTCAATTTTGATAATTTTTCCCATTTTGGGTATATATTTGAATAAGATATAATTAATTAGATGAAAATTATGAGCAGATAACTAACTAACTAGTTAATCTCAAAACTGTTACACCACGAATAATTGTTTTGCTCGACCAATTTCCAATATTTTTTTTTAATTAGGCTGTACGGATTTATAATTCCCTTCACTCGTAAAAATTCATGCGGGATGTTGTTTGTTATCATATCTACTAATTAATTTATTTTCAATAAATTATGGGATTCGATAAATTATGGGATATATTTTTGTCTGAAAAACTGTATTACTTCGTGAGTCTGTCCTATGCAATTTTGTTTCAATGTTTATATTATCAAGCAATTTACCATTTTTTTTTTTTAATTACGGTTAAATGTGCAATTTAATGCAGTAAAATCATAAAACGTGCAATTTACCCAAAATTGTTTAAAATGGGCAATTTCGTGCAAAAATGTTAATTCGGATGCCTTAATTCGTGTAAATAAATTGCCCCTATTGATTTCTAGCTATTATATATTTGCTCTATCATGTTTCAATTTAATAGTTTTTCTTTATTTTAAAATTAAAAAACGCTGTAAGAAAGTGTGATTTTTATAATGCAAAGGCCTCATCATCAAAGCTAGAGTAGTATAATAAAATAAAGTTGTACCACCTTACCATAGACAGCCCCACCGTAAATATTTAGGGAGATCCGATAGTACAATACTTATGCTGGGCTAAGATTATTAGTTCTGTTATATTCTAATCTTGTAGGGCTTTCTATAACGAAGCTCTTTAAAGTGTTTTAGATATTAATGTAAAAGTCAACTTCAGTATGAAATGCTAATACTGCTTATGAACATTTAAGTCTAAAAAAAAAAAAAAATTTAGTTGTTCAAGTTTGAAATAAGAAGACAGTATTGTAATTACAGCTAAGCATTTTGCGATTACTTCATAATGATTATAAATAAAAACTGTTACACCCAGAGAAAAAAACAGAAGAAGAAGAAAAGAAAACAAAAAACTAAGGGATTGATAAATTATTTGCCACTTTTATAAATTTGTTTTATTGAAAACTAGTTTCGAATGTTATACATTCATTTCCAGTTCTAAAAATACACAAAAAAATCAAAAATAAGCAATACAAAATATAGTTTGGTATTATTATACATATTAAATTAGATGTAATATAAATCAGTATTATAAAACATTTATGAATTATGAATTTAATTAAGACAAGAAATCAAATACATGTTGGTACTCACCAAGGTATAAATGGATTATATAAAAAAGAAAAGTTTGTACTGTTTTCTTCTCGCATTGACTAATAATGAACGAAAGGTATGTAGGATGTTTTTAGGTAAACGGTTTAAGGGTCGGGGTTTTTCCAGCAATGACGGTTAGTAATTACTAAACTAGTTTTAAATAAAACAAATTTATAGAAGTGGCAAATAATTTATCGATTCATAATTCGGTTGATCCTTCTATACCATCATGCGGATGTTAAATGAAAAAACTAAGGGTATACTAAATATGTAGTAGACGACAATCAAATAGCAGTACTGGAAAAGGGAACATTTCCGATAAGGCAACAACCCGTGAAACGATCCCCTTCAATACAAACACGCCAGAACCCGAGGGTAAACATCCCGAAAGCAGCGGAGTACGGAACCGAAAGTACTCTGCGAGTACTCTCTCAAAAGGCCTTACAATTTAAAGGTTCTTTAAAGGTCTGTTACTCTTTCGTACCGGTCGAGCGTTGTATAATGCAGATTGTGTAAACACCAATTCTTTGAGCTCTTTGGAAGAGATAAAGGCATCTTTGTGTTCGCAATTTATCTAATGAATAAGTTTAGAAAAGAAGAAACAAGTGAAGAAAGGGATCTATTTCGAACATTTAATTGCTACTTGTATAGATCCCATTACCTTAATTTGTAATTTAAACCGGCAACAATTGAATTCCTCAGACACCTCTGATACACTATCCCGCTTGGGCAAAGTGCTCCAACAGATGACTAGGGTGTTAAATTTAACATGTTTAAATTAAACTTAAGATCCTTAACAAACGACTAAAATTTACAAAACAGTATTAAAACATTACAATTTATTATACAATGCTTTATTACTTCCAAATAGTTAAATTACAAAAATATCTGGTGTGTTGATTCACAAGACTTACCTTATAGTAAGCTAAGATGGCCAAGATATGTAGCCAGAATAGAGGATGAAATGATACAGAGGAAAATGTTGGAAGAACACAGAAGCGAGTGGAAGTGGAGGATGGATTCAAGAAAGGATAAAGTAGGGAGAGATGCGGGGAAACTGGGAGACCGCAATTAGAAGATACAGGAACAGTAAGAAATGGAAAAGGATAACTAAGGAGGCCGAGGATCAAAAGCACTGAGAAATTGAACGGACAGATATATTTTTTATTCGATATTTGGATTATACGTATCCTGAAACGTAAAACTTCAAATTTTGAGAGTTCAATTACATTGAAAATAATAACCAAAAGCTATTATATGGATTTTTTATTGTATTGCGACTGTGAAAATTTTCGAATTCGAGTTTTCAACGGAAATACACGAGTCCAAATAACCAACTCTCTGAAATTACGTATTTATGGTAGGCACATGCATGCGATGTTACAGCAACTTTTTCGTCAAAATCGACAAACCGGAAGCGCCACTTTATATAATCGATTTTACACTTACTTTACAGTTTTCTCGAAAACGGCTCAAACCGATTTCGATGAAACTTGCCTAAATTATTAATTGATAAAAGTCTTCAGCTTTTCATATATGTAGTATATCACCGAGGAAATACAGGGAAAAGTTATGATGAAAATAATATTTTATTAGCACATAACTTAAAAACAGGCATTTTATGGTAGATTATATACAGACTTGTATGAAAGGTAATTGAATTATCTAAATAAAAAAATAATCATCATTATCGGACCAGTATCGGCAAAGATACAGCGCATCGGACTAACCGGAAGTGGTATTTATAAAAGACTGAGTTATGGGCTTAGAAGTTAACCTTGGCTCACACTGTAAGGAATAGATCGTGCAGATTGTCAAATATAATTATCAATTTAATTATTATGGGGGGGTCAAAGTGTTACACTTTTATAAGTAAACTTATATATTTTGTTCCGGCGTTTCGGCCAAAGTTTTAGGCCATCTTCAGGGCTAAAAGGAAAACGAAATAACAGCAATGAAAAAAGACAGAAGCAATACCAGTAACAGTAAAAAATTATAAAAACAGAAATTACAAGTAAGATAAAAAAGTGTGAAATATAAAAAGAAAAAGATAACAGATAAAGATAACTCTTTGACCGCAACCCCCGACCAACTTCTCCCTTTAAATATACATATACGGTCAACAAAAACTCCCTCCAATAATTATCAATTGAAGACATGGGTGGATGAAGATTTTACAAATTTGAAGTGTAGAAAAATGACAAATAAAGTTTATTTTTCTTCATACAGTTTTTTTTTTTTTTTATGCAGGAAGTGTAAACATTTTTCGCCCTCAGAATCGGAAATTCCCAAGTGCGTTTTACGTTTTGGCACATCATTTACTGCCGTTAATCCGATTTTGATCAATATTTATTGATTTTGCCGTTAAATCAATATTTAATGAAAAATGGCTTTTATAAACAGTTAAATCATTCGGTTTAAAATTTGTCTCTTCGTTTTACTTTTACAGTTCTATGTAATTTTCCCTCGAAAAAAAAATTTAGTAAATATTTTTATAACTTTTTGTTATTATAGGTTAATTCAATTCTGATATTTAAGCGATATTCTGATATTCCCCTCTCCCTACTCCATATTTATAGGTTTGTTAAGGCGTAGAAGTATGCATCAGATATGCATATTTGAGTAGTTCAGTTACTAACACAGCCAGGTTCACTGCAAAATTTTTAAGGTTCATCCTAAAACTGTTCACAATAGTTTAGGTAGTGACAGATTTTCTTCATTTTAACACATTTTTGGTGGTTTTAGAAGTTAAATTAGTATTACATAGAGGATGAAACCACCTTACAGAAACAATGTCTGTGATAAAAGAAACAACAACAGTGTGATAAAAATGGACCTGGCCGTATTCACTCGTTTGTACTTGAATATGATCATTTATTTAGTTACTGGAATATGATAATTTATTTAGTTTGAATATGATAATTTTCAGCGATTTGTGCGGGTTCGCTTACATACGCGCAAACATATAATAAATTGACATACATGTATTCCGGAAACGGCTCGTCCGATTTGGCTCAAAGATGGCGGAATGCTAGCGATTAGTATAAAAATGGAAGACAATGTCGAACTGCTCTAAGAGTATCCCCAATTTTGAGGTCACCCTGATAGTCTCCCTCCCCCCCCCCCCTCCCAAATAAAAGTATATCTGGGTCCGTCCCTGTTTTAACAAAAATGATACACGCTGAACTACCAGACTTCCCAGAGATCATCGGGGCAGGAAAACATAATATCACCAAAATACAATTTATGAGTCAGCATATCCACAGACTAATAAAAAATACAAACTAAATAAAGACTATAAATCTCTCCACGTCAGTCCAATATACACAGAAGATTTATTGGCATAAATGGTTATGATAGAAATTATATAATTTATTTATTATAGGAACATAAAAATAAGATCAAAACAATGCTGATTATAAAGTACTTTTAACTTAAATTTTATTCAAAACATAGTGCTCTTTGTTATAATATTCTCTAAAATTGTTATTTATCAGTTTGAAAAGTTAAAATTGTGCGGGACTACTTCTAAGATAGAGGGGAATATTAAATATGCTAATGCACTAACCCCTATCTAAACTTTTAGCAGTTTCTAGGCCGTTCACTTTATCCAAGATATGCTAATTCCCACTATGCTCCCAAATGGTTACCGAGAATCCCTTTCTTTTTTTCAGGAAAAAACGGGATTACGGTGAAAGCTGGATATTAGCGCTTAGTGATAATTAAAAAAAAAAATTGTTATTCAGGTAATTTTATTTTTTGTGGAAGAATTATTATTAATTTATTTAATAGTTTTATTAAAATATTTCCTACATTATTTTTGTTTCAGTATGAGGAACGATAAGGACATGTGAAGTAATAAAACTGGGGAATAAAAAATATTTTTTTTTTGTTACCTAGGTATTGGAGTGAATTTAGATGCAATAAACGTACTAAGGTTCACAACGTGTATTTGTTCACAAGTTACTTTGTTCAAATTGAATATTTAAAAAAAAAAATAAAAAAATAGGTTCTCGATTCATTAATCTTTATATTAATGGGCAAGCCGTTTTTTCGTCGTACCGATTATTCCGTCTCTATACATAATGGAAGGGGAGGAAGACAGATCATTGGATAGGGAATTGCCGTGTAGATGTACACAATATAAAAAAATTTCACATATTTTTCCGTTAAGGCAGATAAATCTCTGTTTCTTTGTAGGGTTTGGACCCTTTGTACCTGTGTAAAAAATCGAGCACTCTGTGCGTTATAGCGACTGCGCAATAACCGAAAAAAACATTTTTTCTTCTATAGAGGATAGCGCCAAAACGGCTCAGAAGATTTTGATGAAACTTGTCTCAAGTCTTCTCCTTAAAGCACTTTAACTATCCATTCACGTCCTATATCTCCCAAGGTATTTGAGTAAATCACGAATTTGAGTAAATCACGAATTTGAGTAAATTACGAATTTGAGTAAAACACGAATTTGAGTAAAACACGAATTTGAGTAAATCACGAATTTGAGTAAATCACGAATTTGAGCAAAACACGAAAAGGATAAATTTTTCGTCGATTATACAAATGATCATTTGAAAGATAATTAAATTAGCAATCATAATTCTGCTACTATTGTAAAAAGAAAGTTCTTGAATATTTAAATAAATAAACAACAAATTTTGAACCTTACAATGTGTTTTTACTTTCCCAGATGTTGACATGTAACCTCCCTGATCCCTCAGTATGTGCTTGGGTGTCTTGGTGTGGGGTGCTGTCTCTGGTTGGTGACTTTTTCGACTCTGGTTGAGAGATGTGCTGCATTTTGTTCTTTATCAGTTTTTTTTTCTGAATATTTTATTTTTTCTCTTATACTGTCCTGATGATGCTAGAATTGGCGAAATATCGACAGATGATTTTTTAATTTTTTATTTCTTTTATTTTTGAGAATCTTGGGCTTCTATTTTGGAATTTTCCATATATGTTCTATATATACATATATAATTTTTTATCAACTTACTTTATTTCACAAAATAGAATCAATTCGGCAAATATGATATTTTTCTCGTATTGAAGAGGAATGGAACTATTCAGATACGCCTCTCTGAAATCCTGGGCCGCAAAATATAACACAAATTGGAAAGCGGAATAATAAAATAATAAATAATAATTAAAAATTATTTTATTACGCATAGCCTTATTTAAATTACTGTAACTGGAATAATGTTTATATTCAAACGGATTGAATATTAGATCCACCCCATTTCATGCCAAAATCCTTGGGCCCATTCCCAAAACCGCAATTACAGCTTGTCTCATTTCATAGCTTTCGACAGCAGAGATCTGGCGTCTTCAGGTAACGAAGGTCGATAGTAAATTACAATTATGAAAATCGATATCGATACCCCTCACCGCAAGCCCCTCGCAGAACTACAATTCAGTTCACAGCGTTGTTCCACTCATTAGAGCGGGAGCGTAGGCGTCGAGAAAATTGCATTAGAATATGCATGTTGGGAACCATCGCTCGCTCCCTCCCGACTAGTATGCATTAATATGCAACAGTCTATTAAACATCAAAAGGTTAATTGTCGAGGCTAACGCCGGCATGTGCTTAGGCACTAATAAATACATGAATTCATCTCGTGAACACACTACAACAACTTCGAGTATTAGAAGAGTTGGTAAACTCTTAAAGCGCCTAAATCAACAGTTCTAACCTCGCACTTATTAAATAATATAATGGAATAGTCAGCCTGAGAGCGAATACAAACCAGAAACGATTTTCCTAAAGCTCTGACTAGCCTGAACTTTCCAAAGTCCATGAACGATCTGGAATAGGAAAGACAACACGACCCACACAGATGATCTATACCGCCACAAATCTAAGGTTACAAGACGAGGGATTTCCAATGCAAATAGGAAGCCGAACAAAGAGCCGGATCGCCAATCACCGACTGTCCCCCCCTGCATGCCTCTGCCCTTAGCCGAGATGTCCTCGGATGAGTTATAGCCTCTTGGCTAACAGGCACCAAAGGTCGGGTCGAGTGAAAGGAACATTGTCATGCGAGGAAGCGGTGACCGGTTACCTGTAACTGGTAACCGCTGGCGGTGCTGTCACCGGTGCAGTCCCATCGACCCGACATGCACCAGGCACCGCCCCGC
This sequence comes from Rhaphigaster nebulosa, assembly GCA_948150685.1. NCBI lineage: Eukaryota > Metazoa > Arthropoda > Insecta > Hemiptera > Pentatomidae > Rhaphigaster > Rhaphigaster nebulosa. The sequence continues at coordinate 7,307,825 of OX411311.1, read as the reverse complement.
CCCGCTGAAGAGGACACGGTACCGGGCAGAAGGAAATCGAACCCGGGTCACCGAGGTCTGGCAGGAACCTTCCTGGCACTGATCGTATTCCACTATTATTAGCATATAATGGGTCTTCTTAATGCAGTTTCGATGGAGGTCAAATATTTCCTTCTTTAATTTTAAAGTGGGTTTAAAATAGTAATATAAAGTTAATTACTATTATAAACTTTGCTTCCCACTCAGTTACCCACCGTAACAGCTATAATTTAACAAATAACTTGCCGCCATCTGCCATACCTGATGACAAATTACCTATATTTGTCTGATTCTCATCTTCAAACGTATGAAATGTTTAGCTAGCCCAAAGGTTCGATGCCGAAACCACCAAACTGTCCACCGATCCCCATCAAAACCCAAATCTGTAAGGTCAGCCTTAACCCAATACTCCCATCCTCTTCTCTGTCTACTCTCAGAACTTTACCTGTCGTTTCAGTGCTAATTAAGTTAAAAGGCCATTTCACCCGGCGCGATTCTCTCATTTCAATTATATTGACAACGTGAATATTCCGCAATTACGCGTTCAGCAGCTTTCTGAATTCCCTAGTGTATGCATTTTTCTTCGGACGAAATATTCTACTATGTTCGAAGATCCTAGACCATAAATGTATAGAATAAAAAATTAAAAAAACCTGAAAAGTTATGAAACATCTTGGATCTTGGGTTCACTACTTGATATAGAGATACCTATACCGAAGAATTAATTCGTTCGAAACGCTAGCGCTGAAATAAAATTTTCGGTTAAACCTAAAATGAAAAACTAAGAAACGATCACTAAATCAATGAAATTCACAACCCTCTTCCATTTATATATATATATATATATATATATATATATATATATATATATATATATATATATATATATATATATATATATATATCCAATACATATGTATATTATAGTTATGTCATTGTGATTTCTTATAATTTCATTTTTGTTTATTATAGTATATATTTATTTATTTTTATTTGTTCATTCTCTTGTTCTTTTTTATTTCACTCTAAGGCTCTAAATCTGAACTAGTATTAACTGTAATGTTATTCTAAAGGAGATTCAGTTGACATCCGCATGACGGTATAGAAAGATCAATCTAATTAGGGATTGATAAATCATTTGCCACTTCTATAAATTTGTTTTATTGAAAACTAGTTTCGAATGTTATACATTCATCCTCAATTCTAAAAACAAACAAAACATTCAAAAATAAGCAATTCAAAATAATAATAATAATAATAATATTCAAAATAATACCAAACTATATTTTGAATTTTTTGTGTGTTTTTAGAACTGAGGATGAATGTATAACATTCGAAACTAGTTTTCAATAAAACAAATTTATAGAAGTGACAAATAATTAATCAATCCCTAACTAAAGGAGATGGTCCAGAAATAAATAAAGGATTTATTATTGTTATTGTATAAAATAAAAACTGTGATACACCTATTTTTTTTGTAAGTACCTATGATTATTAATAACCTATGGAATGTGTTCACTGTTGAGGAAATGCCACACTTCGTAAATGCCGAACACTTATACTCGTATATAAAAAAAAAAAAAAGAAACGAATTTGAACGTGTTTATAAATGTACACTGTCAACTAAGCCATTGCACAATACTTCATTGAGGTGTTCCTCTCTCAATCTCTAAAATGTTTCATCGCATCCCGATAGAATTTATATAGAACCACTCTGGGAGGTGAACCCTTTCGATTAAATAAAACTTTATAAAAATGGGTTCCAGAATGACGGAGTAATGAGTGAACATGAAGTCGAATTCAGAGTCTTCTTTTTTTTTTTTATAATCAGTTAAAAATAATTCAAATTTTAAAATCACAATATTAATTTTTTCTATCAAAACACGCACTCGAGTTTTTTCTAGCAACAACACACTTTAATAGTTCAAACACCCAAGTTACGCCATACCGTACAAAACACAGAGGGTGTTGCATGCAGGAAATGAGCGATTAAATCAGTATATCAGCATCGGATCGCGGGACTTGACTCACAATAACCGCACGATAAACGGAAATATACTTCCGCAATACACGAGATAAGAATTACTATAATTATAATCTGAAATTGAATAACTATACTTGAAGAAGATAAGTTATCATATATTATTCCCTGCTAATAACGTGACTACTCGCATTAGCTAACGATAATAAAAAACAGAACGGTTATTATCAACGAGAGGAATAATCATTACAATTGTGCCCGCCATATCTGCACAATGTCAACTTGCAATTATCTACGACCACGCCTCATTAACAATCAAATTACATTAATTAATAGTAATTGCTTCAATTTGTCAGATATCAATTCAACTATTCACCCTAATTAACTTATACTATAATGCTAAGGGAGAACAAATATTATTAGCATTTTCAGTCACGAGCTCAAAAAATAATACTTGTTATGTCATCAGTTGAATTTCAATAAAGTATATATATAAAAAAAAAAAAAAAAAGAAAGATTATATTGGAATATTCCAAAACTTTAGGTCGCTGCCGCGTACTAACCAGAATGAGAGGAGTGTCAAGATTCATTCCTCGCGACGCCCGCGAAATAAATATTGTTCGGAATCGAACCCACACCGTTCCGGACCGGGCACAACCTCGCCCCAACGTGCTCGACCATCACGGCCTCTCAAATAGCAGTAAATAACATACCAACGTTTCACCGATTGAGGCATCATCTGAACAGAAAAGGGACATATCTCACACCAACAGTTTTTTTTTTTTTTAAAGGAGCGAACACGATAGAGATAGTATATTTTAGACAGATTCTAATGTAATGATAAAAAAAAATATAGGTGCATTTTACTTGAATTCGAGAAAGTATCCCGGATATTACACAAAATATCATTGGCGCTGTATCTATAGACTGATGAATATCTAATTATATTATTTTATCTGTAAGATTTTTTATTGTAGTACATATTTGATTTTAAGAGGATATGGTCTTATGGCGACCAGATATAGCACATCTCATATCAATATTTTAAAGGAAACTAGCCTATGCATACACATAAAAATATGTTGATCTGTTTTAAGTTCCTATTTGTCAAGGTTTTATTAGAAGGTCGATGTGGGCTGTCTCTTGTCTGTACTATGTGATCTTATCTTTTTTATTTCTAAGGATTAATAAGAGCAAAAACTAAAAAAAGAAATTATAAAAACAACTGTAGTTTTTAGTTTTTGCTCTTATTAATGATCAAGAATGAAAAGGATCACGATCAGAGATAGCACAGCCCACATCAACAGCCTAAAAAACTTAAAAAGAATAGGAACTTAACTAAAAGACTGTTAAACATATACTTGATTAGTTTTCTTTTATAAAATGTTGACATGAGATGTGCTATATCTGGTAGGCATAAGACCAGATCCTCACATTATCCTGACTGATTTAATAATCCTATAACTCTGAGACATAAAAATCGGTGGAAATCCTCTAAATAAGTTTAAAATAGATTTCCACCAATTTTATGCCGTAGATCTATCAGATCAAAGCTTTTTGATTATATTGTGAAAAAAATAAAATAAATTACGGTAACAAAATAAATAAGGGAAATTATCATGCGAAGGCTTCCACATAGTTACAGTAATTCAATTAAATACAAAATATTTATCCATTGAATAAACATGTAGATATAATAGGCATCAGTCTATAAGTAAAAGTTTCCTATGATATTTTTTCTAATACAAAATAAAATTCTTTCATTAATGCAAAATCAATCCTGCATCGAAACATTCTGGGGAAACATCAGAATAGCTGGGCAATGGCAAAAGGAGACAATTGTATTCAATTAACTAGGAATTTCCTAATACGGATAATCTCACATTGATAAATAGGGATGAAAAAGTGAAGATAAGATCACTTGAAAATGGGCAAGAAAAGCCCGAAACGTTGTGAAAAATGGAGAACAAAGTACGGAAATTGATACGAGAAATTTTCCTGAAATTTAATATTTTTTTGTTTTCACTATATGTTGAACTGTCTATAATCAGAGAAACGTACTATATCTTTTGGGTTTCCATTTTTTTTTTTAACTATTGATTTGAGATGTGTCCTTTTTCTGCCCTGATGTCAGAATTGGCGAAACGCTGACTGGTTAGTTATTTACTGCTATTTGAGAGACTTAAGGGCACTGTTGTTTTGGAATATCTTACAGTTTCTATGTTGATATTTTAATTTTCAGTTATTTATATGTAATCAATAGCTGTTACTTAATTACATTACTAGACCATTAATTATATTAGTTAACTTTTCCTCTGTTATTCAGTTAAATAGTAGTACTTCGAGTATTCAATTATTGGCTGAAAATAGTAGGATCGGGATTTAAATAAGGACTGCTGTGAAAAATACGAGAGTAAAGGAAATAAGTACTTAGAAACAATTATTAGAAAATAAAAATAACTCGAATTAACCAGGTAATCCAAGAAGGAGATAGAAAGAATTAAAAAAAGGAAACATTCCACGGGAGAGTGGCTATAAATAAACAAGAATCGAAAAAAAAAAATGCGGAAATATGTGAGAAATGTCGATCGGGATCCTGAGTCAGTGTACAGGCAACGCTAGTTCGCGATTGAGACATTAAATCAAGGAAGAGAATTGTCCTGTGGGAATGTAATAACTATATTATATAGTAATTATTATAATTGCATATGCACCTAGAATAAAATATTTATTTAATAACACTTGATGGATTTAAATCGTTTCTTTCAGAAACTCGTCAAGTATACTTATTCAAGTTTTCTGTAAACAAAGAAAAACCGTCTATATGTAATATTAATTTAGATTTTGCTTTAAAACAACTGGAGCATTAAAGTTTTCTCAAAATGGTTGTCGCCTGTAATGAATTATAACATTTATTCCAAATTTTATTTTTTTTAAATCAATAATTTTGCAATTGACGGATTTTTGCAATAAAATACGTTTTTATTACAAAAATGCTCATTTTTAAAGTAAATTCCATATTATTTTGTTGTAGTATTTGGATTATTAATTCACCAATTCAATATGGAAACTAAATAGTTTTTATTAGAACACATAAAATAGTATGCTAAAGTATGAAAATAAAATATAAATTTATTATTTAGGAATTAAATAAATAAATTCTATAACTAAGTATTATTTAGGTCTATCTGTATTTGTATTCTCTGTCTACGTTGAACTCAACTTCGGTAGTTGGCAACTGGAAGATTTCAGTATAGAAACGTTCATGTCTTTTAGCGTATTTTCTTAGCTTCTTCAGTTCATCAATTTTTTTTGTTATTTGCGCGAACGTTCTATCTACTGGAAGTTCAGGAACGTACTTGTACTTTTTAAAGATAAATGTAGAGAATATAAGACCATCAATAAAGCGTTTAGATTTATTGCAGAAACAGGCAATGTGATGAAGCTTGTTGTTGGCTTTCTGCACTAAACGTAATATTCACTGAAAATTATAACGTACAATTATGACAGGTTTCTGCATAAAAGTATACACTTAAAGTGAGAGAATCCGATTCCGTAATAAACGTAAATTCCTTAAAAATTTCTGTCAACGGGTTTCTGAAATAAACGATTCATTTAATCATTTTACATTAAATAATGTAATACTAATTGTATTTGGTATTAATTATATGATCTTTAATAGTTCACTCAAGTACAATCATTAGTAAATTACAGTCAATATGATTCTTATATTCTATGTTATGGCAATACTTAATTTCTTCAACGTCTCTTGCTTCATACTACAATTATAGATAGGAGAAATGTTAATCAAGAAAATATCATCCAAACGATAAAAAAAACATCGGCACAGCTCTTAGCAACTGAGTTTAATAGCATAATAAAGTTTATTTATTAAAAAATAAATCTGAAAGTCATAAGTCATAACATTTTCTAAGTTTTACAGGAGAGCAAAAGAAATTTCCAATTGCATAGTATCCCTTGCTGTGGATAATATGTCGGCAATCTAAAGATCTGAAGTATTACACTTTTTACAATCCTTCTAGCTTATTTATGATACTTAAGCTCGAAAAATATGACCAAAGTTAATGCAAACCTATTATGACCTCAAAACGTTTCTAAAGTTTCATTTTAAGTATTCATTACTAACAAATAAAAGTTCAATCAATGTTTTTTTTTTCTAAATTAATTAAATACATTTGTAAACATAAAATAATAATATAAACTATAGTTAAAGGTTACCCAAATGGTGCTAAATAATCCAGAACCAAGAAATTGATAATGCTTACCTGAAAAAGAAAGAAAAAGTTTAGTTTTAATGCAATCAAATGTAGCTCAATATTAAACTAAATCAAAGCACATTTTTGTTCAGCAAAAACAAACAAAAAAATTTTGTTTTTAATTTTTTTTTTTCCAAAACAATATAGATTCAAGGATGATTGATATTAGTTGACGTACGCAAGATGGTATAGAAGGATTATATTTCCAGCAAGAACAAACCAATGTAGCCTATTCTGTTAGATTTAATCTACTTAAACCTTGGTGAGTATCAACATGTATTTGATCTCTTTTCTTAATTAAATTCATAATTCATAAATGTTCTATAATACTAATTTATATTACATTTAATTTAATATTTATAACTACATGTATTTTGACGACATATAATTTAATATAAAAGTGTATAAAAATACCAAACTGTATTTTAAATTGCTGATTTTTTTAATTTTAGTGTGTTTTTAGAACTGAAGATTGACAATTTTAAACATTTGAAACTATTTTTCGATAAAAACAAATTTATAGAACTGACAAATAATTTATCAATCCCTAATTGATTGCTATTATTTTTTCTTTAATTTTCATTGAGCAATTTACCATAAATTTGTAGTTTAGATATAAATATCGATATTGGTCGAATCCTAGATCAAACCTTAGAAATTATTTAGAAAAACTTTGCTCAAGCAATCAAAAAGTAAGTACCATTCCAGATGATATACCGCCATGGTAAATTATAGAACAGTAAGTACCAAAAAAAAAAAAAAAAAAAAAAGAGGACAAAAAAAAGATAGTTCAACCTCTATAATCCGCAATGGTCATTACTTCCTCGAGGTGGCGCCATTCTGCAGAAGAACGCAGAAGTAATGGGAACCCGGAGCGGAATCAGCAAGTGATCATGGGAAAGGCTAGGTCAGGATTCTGGGAACATGGGATGCTCCTGCTGAGGTAGGTAGCCAGAGGTAGTTGGGAATCTTTAAACTGGAGGATTGTAAGCATTCCAACACGCCAATATAGCAAGCGCGAATTAGTTTAGAATCTTCATCGATTTGATGAATAACAACCGAAATCCAAGCCTGATTCATCTCTATATTGAAATCGGTTGCTGATACAGCATACCCTCGTTATTACGCGAAAATAAAGGAAATGGCATAGTCTCGCTAAAGTTTGGACAGAAACGAACCAATAAATTAGAATAAGAGGCGCAATGAAATAACATACATATACTTAAACCGACTAAGAGAAACGATAAGTTCAAATTCTAAGGGTGGGTTTATGTTAAGATTCATTCACACCTTTGCCAAACCTTTGCAAATCAAACGTGTAAAAGGGGTAGTTTGCTTGGCTGGAATTACCTTGTCTATGTTTGTCTGTTATAATGATGAGGGACTATGGTTTCTAACACTAAATAATTAGGGATTTATAAATTATTTGCCACTTCTATAAATTTGTTTTATTGAAAACTAGTTTCGAATGTTATACATTCATCCTCAGTTCTAAAAACACGCAAAAAATTAAAAAAAAAAAGCAATTCAAAATATAGTTTGGTATTATTATACATATTAAATTAGATTAATATAAATCAGTATTATAAAACATTTATGAATTATGAATTCAATTAAGACAAGAAATCATATACATGTTGGTACTTACCTAAAAACATCCTATCTACCTTTCTTTCATTGTTAGTTCAATGCGAGAAGAAACCAGTACAAACTTTTCTGTTTGATATAATCCATTTAAACCTTGGTGAGTACCAACATGTATTTGATTTCTTGTCTTAATTATATTCATAATTCATAAATGTTTTATAATACTGATTTATATTAATCTAATTTAATATGTATAATAATACCAAACTATGTTTTGAATTGCTTATTTTTGAATTGTTTGTGTGTTTTTAGAACTGAGGGTGAATGTATAACATTCGAAACTAGTTTTCAATAAAACAAATTTATAGAAGTGGCAAATAATTTATCAATCCTTAATTAGATTGATCCTTCTAGACCATCATGCGGATGTCAACTGATATACCTAAATAATTCGAATCCTTTGATGAGAAGAATTTATTTACGAATAAAAGTTGAAAGTATAAAATCAGCCAATGAAATAATGTGTAAGGAAAAATATCAGGTACGAACTTTACACAGACCATAAAAAAAAAAAAAAAAAATTATATAAAACCAATAAGTTGTTTATGATCTTTATATATTGGAATTGAGGTATTCAAAGCTTGTTCAATAAGTTTTATACTGTTTTTGCTCAGAAATTAAATGTCAATCCTCACAAACCGGAATGGAAATGACACCATCTTTTAAATATTACAACTTACACAACCACTGCTGCCTCAATATGGTACGAATTAATTATCCACACCGCAAAGTAAGGTATTTGACAACACCTCCATGCCTCGCCGGTAAAAAATGCAAGAGATAGACATTATGTAGAAGTAAATCGTAACGGTGTAGACAATGGACAAAGGGACCGTATAATTAATTCTTGACGATATTTAAGAAAATAAAACTGTATCCAGGGGGCATTGGCCAAAACTTGTAACACTTACGTAACTATATATATTCAAGAGGCAGTTAGAGTTTAATCTCTATTTATTTATTGCGATATTGACTTGATTTATAAATATAGTTAGTCTAATTATCTGTAAGTATTAAACATGTGACTAATATCAGCATAAAATTAATAAGAAGATGGGAATATCAATTAGGGAAAAAACTCTGAATCCCAAAGAGGTTAGAGATAAATGATCCAATGCCAGACAAATCTATATGTTAGCCCGTACTAACCGGTACAGCAGGTTTTTTTTCATATTTCCATCTTTATATATATATATATATATATATATATATATATATATATATATATATATATATATATATATTAGCTGTAGCCAACGGTTTCGCACGTGCATATTTCGTCTCGGCTGTTTCCTTTTAAATTATATACGTTTATAGTAAAATAAATGAAATGCATATAATAATTTTATTACACATTGTGCGTGCGAGTATAACCGTTGTAACAAATTTGCAACATAAACGCGATTTTTTCACATCCATGGATGAAGCTTTCCACCTGTAAAAAGTTCAAAATCCGTCTTTTTTAGGTTATAGAAATAAAATTTTTATGTTTCAGAAATAGTTTTTCTTAATCACTTATAGTACAATTTTTTCAAATCACGCTTTATTGTACATTTAGAACATAAGGAAAGCATCCATTAAAAATTTGAGCTTCATAAGAATTGTTTTTGAGATACAATGATTACTAAATCAGTCAGTGAGTGATTGGTATATTTCTATGATAGTGATAATTTAATTAACCCTCTTTTTAAATGAATATCTGTGTGTGTGTGTATGAAATTTATAATCAGTTGAAATTCGCATAACGGTATAGAAGGATCAATCCCTAATAATGACATTTATAGTTTATAAATCAATTTAAAAAGAAATAAAAATTCAACGGGTTCTATGAAAACAAGCGCTGAAAATATGCATACGAAGTCTAATATGCTTCTATATAATATTAGTCGTATTTTCTTCGAATAAAATAGACTATTGCTCTGGGTCGAAGGTTGGCGGTGACTGCGTTTTCTATCCGTTTTATAACCCCTAGACCACGATATATATATATATATATATATATATATATATATATATATATATATATATATATATATATATATATATATATAAATATATATATACAAAGAATATCCATTAAAATAATAACCGATAATATGTTGAACAGTCCCATTCGTTACAGACATTTTCAAGGAATAGGATCAAAACAAGAATATATATATAGAAACAGCAATAAAGTCTACCCTCTACCCTTCCATTTAATTTATAAAATAACGTTTTCGCACAGTAAGTTCACGCTTATTAATAAGTTTTTATAGATAAATTGCTTCTACGGGTGTGATGTTGCAATGACGACGACACGTACGCATGTTGCACTCTTTTTCTATACGGAATTAATGTGGTCAGTTGACGTACGCATGATAGTATAGAAGGATCAATCTAATCAGGGATTGATAAATAATTTGCCACTTCTATAATTTTGTTTTTATTGAAAACTAGTTTCCAATGTTATACATTCATCTTCAGTTCTAAAACCACACAAAAATCAGCAATTTAAAATACAGTTTAGTATTATTATTTTTTTTTTTTTTGGCTTAAGACTTCCATTGAAGTCCTATACTGCCCGCACAGTTTAGTATTATTATAGATAATAAATTATAAGTCGTCAAAATACATATAATTATACATATTAAATTAAATGTATTATAAATTAGTATTATAAAACTTTTATGAATTATGAATTTAATTGAGAAAATATATCAAATATATGTTGATATTCACCGAGGTTTAAGTAGATTATATTAATCAGATCAGATTGCGTTGGTTCGTTCTCGCTTTTAACTATTAATGGAAGAAAGGTGAGGTATTTGGAGGTTAATGGTACGGTTTAGAGGGAATGAACCGACTTTTTTATTGTTTTTCACTGTGCAACTAATTTCAAATGTTTTGCATTCATTTTCAGTTCTAAAAACACACCAAAATTCGAAAATAAGCACTCCAAAATACAATTGTATTATTATACATATAAAATTAAATATAATATGTAATATAATATGTATAACAATACCAAACTGTATTTTGAATTGCTTATTTTTTAATTTTTGTGTGTTTTTAGAACTGAAGATGAATGTATAACATTTGAAACTAGTATTCAATAAAAACTAAATTATTGAAGTATTGAAAAAACAAAATCTATCAATCCCTAATTTATTTCTGGTTACTGATCCATCCCTAAGGGTCATCAAGATATCATCATCAAGATACAGAATAGCTTTATCATCATTTATTGACGTATAGGTTGTAGCGTGGTGTTATAAAGCCTAAAGCTTTTCTCAATAAACGCAAAAATGGATTTTGAAATCGGGTAGTCTCTGAAACTAGGGCGTTCAAACAATCTCTTCCGCTTTATATATCAGTTCAGAATCTAAACTTTAGATTATCAAAAGTAAATGAATAACTTAAAATTGTAAATATAAATGCTTATTTTAACAGAGACATTAAATAGTAAATTCCACGGTATAGGAGTACACTGGAGATATATGTGCGTTCCAGTAACGTATACATGTCGGATAAGATTTTTTTTTTTTCATTTTCCAGAGCGAGAGAGATGGACGAGCTGCGGCGAGGAAGCGAAGTTCCGGACCTCGTGAAAGGCAGGAAACCGGAAGGAACTGGGATAATGCACTGGCAGTGAATAGTGGCTGCATACATCACAGCCACCTCAATCTCAATAGTTACCAGAGCGGAATCCCACCCTCATATATTTATTATTTATTAAAAATATCTACGTTAAATATAAAATATATATGTGTGCGAGAGTGTATATAATAATAATTTATATAAGGAGGTGAAAAAAAAAAAAAAAAAATCAATTTCTCATTCCTGCCCTAAAACAAAATGGTGTAATCGATTTCGTCTGACATCCGGTTGATGACATGAATTTTCTCAGCTAATGTTCCGTCAGTTATAACATTGCGTCTGAGGATGGTTGTCAAGAAAAAAAAAACAAGAAAATAAAAATATCCTAAAATAAATTATATATCAAATATCATGTAATCATTTGCCTATACATTTAACAAAAAAATAAAATATTTTTACGTAGATACTTCGGTGTTATGAACGAAACTCAGTCGTAACTCGAGAACTGGCTGTACTTTACGAATATCTTGTTCAGTTAGCCATAATGAACACACATGCGATGTGGGCCGAAACGTCGGCATATAATAGTTTTACTATTTTGAGATCCATTTCTTGACGGCCACCGGCACCATCTTATCCTTCGTTATCTATAAGGTCAACCATTAAATATTTAATTAAACTTTTAGCATTAATGCAAAACAAATTGTCTTTAATTATGAATTTCAAGAACTGTCGATTCATAATAAACTACATGACTAATTAATTGAGATGTTATCATAAAAAGAATATGAAAATATATATCTTTATGTTACATGTTAAGATAAAGAAAAAGCTGTGAGTTCAATGGACGATAAGGGCGATCACGTTGACTGAAATCCGTTTATATTTGTAATGAGAGAAATCACAATTGGTCGGTAATAAAATTATTTGGGAGAAGGGAGAAGAATACGATGTATCGATATATATAAGCATAAATAGAGTGGGATATAAAAATTTGCAAATGATATTGAAGGTCTCTCAATGCCTCCCTTTTAAAAAAAAAAAAAAAAAGTACCACTACAACCCATGAAGGATCTTGGGTTCAGGACTTGATAACGACCGTACTGTTTCTAGGCCAACGGTTGTGGAAGAAGGTGATTAGGCCGAAATCACGCTCAACCGCCAGGTTTTTTTCCCAATTAAGGATACCCACCATTTAGAGGCTGGGTGAGCCCCAGAAGGGTCCCCCGATCCCACAGGATCGATCCACGGCCGATAACGGAATAAATAATGATCTGCCACAGCCGTTCTTGAACCCGGGACCAGGAGCATGGAAACTCAAAGCGACAATGCATTTTTTAGGAGAGCAAGAAAACTCATTTTTCCTTAGGATTTGATGTTGAGAATAAAACTAAGAACATGCTGAACTACGAATGAAATAGAAAGTATATACTTATATATCAAATCATAAGGAGAAATCAGTTCTTATGTAAAATCGGGATCTCACTGAGTAATTTGAGCCATCGTACCTGAAAATCGGATGTGCGGTCTGCTTATCAAAAAATCAAAAACACATTACCATCCTTGTGGTTACACCGCAGTCGACAATAAAGGAATTTATACGGACTAATAAGACATAGAGGAGAAGAATTTACGACTATATTATATACAATTGTAATAAACCAGACTGATACAGACCATCAAACTGATATTTGTGAAATAAGTCGTACTCGACGTAGACCAATGAGAATTCAGTTGACGACCGCATGATAGTATAGAAGGATCGATCTAATTAGGAATTGTATCTATATCACATTTAATTTAATATGTACAGTAACTGTATTTTAAATTGATTATTTTAGAATTTTTGTGTGTTTTCAGAACTGAATATGAATGTATAACATTCGAAACTAGTTTTCAACAAAAATAAAAATTATAGAAGTGGCAAATAATTGATCAATCCCTAATTACAATGAGAATTCCTTCTTTTCAAGAAGGAACTGATAGGAAAATACTTTAACATTGGTAGACAGGATCAAATTGATTAACCAGCAACAATTCTGTATCCTTAAAGAAGTCCTAGGGAACGTGCGACGAAATATCGGATATAAATATAAAATTATAATATATATATATATATATATATATATATATATATATATATATAGGTATATAATATAAATAGGTTCATCTTAACTTCCAGTAGCCTTCTATATGACTAATTTCAGGCCCCTAAAATGAAACTGGCAATAACCGACGAAGCTATCAAGTCGATAAAAATCCTCAGGATTCCTGCGAGAGATAATAAATTGAAAGGACGGTATTATTGAAAAACAAAGAGGAAAAAAAAAATAAAAGTATCATATTAAAATGGTTGTCCTATAAAAATTCATTTCGTTGTGGGCGGAGTTGTAAGTAGCTTCTTTTCCAACGAGGTATGAAATTGGCCCTTAGAACTGAAGCGAAGGAACGCTTTGACCAATTATCTGTCGAGCAGTTTTAAAGATTTAAGAATTTTTGGTATTAAATCAGCGTTTTTCGTATAACAGGAAAGATTAAACGACATTTTATATAGTAAGGAGGTATTTAGACATCACAATTTATTTTATGTATGGAATACAAATAATATTTTAGAGCTATTTGGAGAACAATGAAATAAATAAAATATTTAAAGGAAAAATTCCTCAGACGGACACTGAATACTATTTTAAACTTATTTTCGATAGAAGGATGACTCGTATGAAAAAAAACAGACTAGTTCACTCACAACTATATATATATATATATATATATATATATATATATATATATATATATATATATATATATATATATAAATATTCCTCACAAATATACTGCCAAAAAGACCCACATCTGCAAATTATATATTCCCGAAACATTATAGCTAAATTAAGACTTTCCCCTCCTCGTGACAGAAAAGAACTATCCATTCTTAGAAATGCTCGTATATGGTCAGTAGATTGTAATATGGCAAGAAGACCGCTGAATTTTAGTTTAACCAGTAAGTCATTTCGCCATGAGATGGTAGAGGAAAACAATTTAAATAAAGAAATACAAAAAATAAATAAATAATAAAACTGGCTCAAATTAAAGATCAAGGATAATCTTTATATTCAAATTCATCCTTCGCCTGTTCAGAACAAATAAGATAAACGAATTTGCAATATGAAAAAAATATATATATAAATGGATTCCAAAACTGACCTTGGATAAAATGTCCTTGAGCAAATCCTGCCGGTTCCTCGATAATTAATTCATTAAAATAAAGAAAGTATGGGTAGTTGTTGTTTTTTTATCGATTATTAACAAAAAATAATATAAATTGTTTAAAAAAAAAATAATATCTACACTAAAGCTGAAATATATATATATATATATATATATATATATATATATATATATATATATATAAAATTTCTAAACAGTTTTCATAGAAATTATTTCACCTAATCGTTTCGGTATTTACTGCCTTATTCCATAAGATTAAATCTACCACATAATATTTTATGTGGGCACCCCATGACTTCCTTGTACGCCTATTAAACCATAAATCAGTGGCCCAAAAAGTGACCCTGAATTGAAAGTACTTCCCACTCAATTTCAACGATTAAAACAAGTAATAAAATTGTTTAATTAGAGTGAAAAAACAAACCCCCGCGATTATAACCTTTATCGCCGAACCGTATGAATGAATGAAATGTCGAAAAACCTTTCGATGTAAGTTTATATGACCTTCAAATAAAGTACCTTTATCGACTCTTCAATTTCGACCAAAATCTATTATATTACTTACAATGATATAAAAGTTTAATTTACCAAACTTGAGATGTCTTACATTATATTTTAATATAATTTTTGATGAAAGTTTAATACAACTTTTAAGTAAAATACCACTTCCGGTTTGCCAATTCAAACCAAAATTTATTATGTTATTTATATCAGCACTTAAGTCTTAAATAACAAATTTGAGAAGTTTTGCATTATAATGTAATATGATTTTTGATTAAAATCAATAATGACCTTCAAGTAAAGTACCATTTCCGATAATCATGTAGAGATCGAAAAGGGAGATTCACAACTAGATTTTACAATAATCCTAAATACCAAATTTTAAATTTCTAAGATTAACCGTTTTTGAGTGATGCAAGATTCGTACGAACGAACAAAAGAACGTACGTACATAGGTCACGACGAAACTAGTCAAAATGGATTCAGGTAAGGTCAAAATGGATATTTCCGTTGAAATCTAAAAACCGAAAATTTTCGCGATTACAATACTTCCTTTACTGCGTACAAGGAAGCAAAAAGCATATAATGCAATATACAAATTATGATGAATGATGAGTTCAAAGGGTCTAGATTTCTTTATTTTAGCGTAAACCCCATTGTTTCAGCCTGATATGATTACGTTCGAACCTATTTACAAGATGTACACAGAGAAAAACAATAAAAAAGCTCATATAGTATTAATAAAAAAATATAAAATGTTTGTGTAATTAAAAAAATATATTTATTTGCTTTTAATTACACATATCCTGCAGTTTAGTTGCTGAAATTAAAAAAAGAAAAAAAAATTGACTTTAATTTACTTTTAATAATTACAACCGACAAAAGAATGTTTCGCGGATTCCAAAGAGGTAGCAATAAAACTCACAGGTCATCAAGAATCCATCAATCCCACCTTCTTTCATCAAGGTTCATCGCCCTCGCCGGAGGGCGGCCGATCCCTCTATTATAATTATACCGCCTCTATCCATTAATTTTATTATTAATTTCGAACTGGGCGAAAACAATTTTAAACCTGATGATTTTAAAATTTCGTAAAAAGATTTCGACACGTATCGCATTAAAATGTAAAATATATAAAAGGAAATATTTTTTGTAGAGTTAAAAACCAGTTGGGACCAGAGATACCTGTCGGAACACTATACTTCCGTCTGAGACGGCCACAACATCCGCCAACACGTTTCAATATCTAAACAACTTTAAAAATATATTAATATTTACTTTCACTTACCTAAATATAAAATATATATATATATATATATATATATATATATATATATATATATATATAGTAAGAGGAAGTATTGCGATGGTGAAAAATTTCGAAACCCAATTATAAACGGAAATAGACGTTTTAAAGGCCTCCTGCGCTCAAATAATAACTAAAGTCTTGCAAAATATTCTGTGTGCATGTGAACAGTCTAGATTAAAAAATAAACCGAAATTATGTATTTAACATAGGTATATGCCTGCCTGGGATGTTGCAGGAACGTTTTCGCAAAAATAGACTTACCGGTAGCCATTTTGAATAACTGATTTTATACATTGTTACAATTTTTTCAAAAACAGACTTTAATCATTTTGATTGCATTCGTCATATCAATGTACAATTAAATGGTCTTAAATATCAGCTAAGTCTTATCCTCATTGAAATAGACTGACAGAACTAAAATAACGAATTTTCTAAATTGCTTCCTCTAAAGTACCTTCCTTCCTAATTTTAATTAGGAATTGATAAATTATTTGCCACTTCTATAAATTAGTTTTATTGAAAACTCGTTTCGAATGTTATACATTCATCCTCAGTTCTAAAAACACACAAAACATTCAAAAATAAGCAATTCAAAATATAGTTGGTATTATTATACATATTAAATTATATAAATCAGTATTGTAAAACATTTATTATGTTTTATAATACTGTTTTACTGATATTATATTATATTTATACTGATATTGTAATGTTTTATAATACTGATTTATATAATTTAATATGTATAATAATGCCAACACTGGGCAAACATCTAAGCACACTACCAGCAAAAACGTTGAATATCGTAGTCCTTAGAAGGCCTATTCGAAATAATATATATATATATATATATATATATATATATATATATATATATATATATATATATATATAAGGAATAATTTCCTGAAATATAATAATTTTAAAATTCTTATATGCCCTAATGAAAACTTGAAAGTCACATTTTGAATTAATTTAGAAGAATTATTATATGTTATAACTATTGGGTAATAAAAATGTGATAATGAACCAAATAATCGGAAGCAAGGCGAAAACTATTTATTTTTTATTTTTAAACTAATTGCTGTTCTATTCTTTATTATTGCCACTCTCTAATACTTTGCGTCCTGTAATGAAATCAGACTCACTTCAAAGTTATTTTAATCTTCAATAGCAATAGTTTATTAGTTAATTTATTAATGGTAATTAATTCAATAGTTTTATTTTAAAAAAATTACTTTCCTTTATATAAATTGGGAACTTTGTATAAACATCGAATTATGATTTTTGTGATTAGCACCCTCGAAATATATCGTATGAAAAAATGCCAGATATGAATTAAAATTTCATTTCAAAACTTAAATGAGGAGACAGGTTATCTGTGACACCCTGTATAATATTATATTTTATATAAATTTATAAAAATATATATATTAGACATCATTTATTTACGTTTGTTTTTGTATTCAGTAACATATAATTATTATCAGTTGTCATCCGCATGATGGTGTAGAAGGATCAATCTAATCAGGGATTGATAAATTATTTGCCACTTCTATAAATTTGTTGTATTGAAAACTAGTTTCGAATGTTATACATTCATCCCCAGTTCTAAAAATTCACAAAAAATTCAGAAATAAACAATTCAAAATATAGTTTGGTATTATTATACATATTAAATTAGATTAATATAAATCAATATTATAAAACATTTATGAATTATGAATTTAATTAAGACATTATATTTGATTTCTTGTCTTAATTAAATTCATGATTCATAAATGTTTTATAATACTGATTTATATTAATCTAATTTAATATGTATAATAACACCAAATTATATTTTGAATTGCTTATTTTTGATTTTTTTGTGTGTTTTTCGAACTGAGGATGAATGTATAACATTCGAAACTAGTTTTCAATAAAACAAATTTATAGAAGTGGCAAATAATTTATCAATCCCTAATTATATAATTATTATGTATGTTTGTCAATTTAGCGACTCAATCGGTGCCACTGACGGGTGTGTTACACTAACCTTTCTTAGCATTGTTAACTACTGTAAACCCTCAGGACAGAAACTTAACTGTACCCCGTCAATAGGTTCTGCAACGGAGCGATTGACCCGGCTGGTCCAACAAAGAGCGCCATTGTTGAGGTGGATTGAAACAGGCGAAGGAGGGGTCGCCGATTTTGGAAAGTGCATTGGAGAAAGTGCAGTCGAAGGAGGTCGACAACCCTCCAAAGTCGCTCTTCGGCGCTCCTTCAACACGACGAAGTTGGGAGGATCGTCCTTGCAGTGGATGGTACGCGTCAAGAGATGAAAGACATCTGTACCATTCCTTATTGTATTTAACAAGTTCAAAGATCACTGTGGATCTGAATAATGCAATAAGCCTTTTTAATATTCAAACTTGACAAATTGTATAAGTCAAATACAAAAATGATCAAAGACTTTCTATTCCATTCTAATAATAGACACGCGCTAGACTATTAGTATATACGGCGGAGTTGACAAGTTACATTCCCGGCGGGGGAAACTTCTGTGGCAATTAACAATCGACCGGTTAATTGGTCCAAGTAACAATTAACTAACAGTTGCATTTACCAGTTTAATTCTTATTTCTTTTTCGATTACATTGGGTTAATTGCTCACGTCGCATAACTTCTACTGAAATTTCTGTATACTTTTTCTCGATGTATTATATTAATTAGTCGTCAAACTCCGTTATGCAATGAATACCTTATCTAACCATAAAATAGACTAAATACGAATTCTACATACTTACTTTTAGAATATTTCTTTAAAAATATATTAAAATAAAAAATATTGAAACTTCTATATTGTTCAACGATGTACAACTGCCAATATCCAACATATTTTAGAAAAATGCACGCTAAATGAAAGCTATTTTCAATGGATTACCATGGATCGGCTCGAGAGATTACAAATTGAATTGGAGAAAAAAAAACTACTAAAAATAATTAATGATAGGAACACAGCCATTAGAAAAATAAATAAAGTCCTTAAAAATAATAACCTGTTTAACAATTAGGTAATAATCTTAATAACCTTTTTAACCTTTAATAATCATTAAAAGAGAAAGGTAAAAAATATATTAAAGGACACTTAAGATTATATATATATATATATATATATATATATATATATATATATATACATATATATATATATATATATATATATATATATATATATATATACATATATATATATATATATATATATATATATATATATATATATATATATATACATATACATATATATATATATATATATATATATATATATATATATATATATATATATATATATATATATATATACACACATATAACGGATAGGAATAATAAATTTTAACAATCTCGAACATCATACCCGTTGAAGCGAATTGGAAATCGCGATCTACAGGGCGGTTGGTAAGGGGCAGAATGAGAGAATTCATACATATATTGCAACGTTCTAAAAATAAAACTAGCTATGTAGAGTAGAGGATAGAGGTCCTTCTTAATTTCAAAAATAGTCAGTTTGAATATTGATATAGGCTTCGATGGATCCTAGCTAGTTATTAAATCCAAATGGATTATATTAACAAGTAGACAGAGAGCGACTATAAATATTATATAGTAAATTATCATAAAAAGCTTTAACTCTGTGAATTATTTCATTATTTTTATATAGTTGAATGAAATTCTCTTTAGAAGTGAGAATTTGTTTTTGATGTTGTTTTAACTCAGGATTGCTCTACTCATATTATTTTTATTTTCTACGGTTTTTCTCTCTTTCTATTTTTTTTTCTCCGTCTTTTTTCTTTTTTTTTTGTCAGTAAAATTATGCTTATTATATTTTTTTTACCAGAAGGATTTTCTTTTGCCAGACATTTTTTACTTGTACATATGGGCCTGGTCCCAGAATAAAGTTTATTTTTCTATTATATATATATATATATATATATATATATATATATATATATATATATATATATATATATATATATACATACATATATATTAACAAAGCCTAATATTGGAACCAATTGACATTTGCAATTGTAAAACCACTGTTATTTTTGTAATTCTTGGCATTTAGGATTTAATATTAATCTTAAAATAACAGATAAATAGAAAGATACTAATAACAATGATTAGTATAACAATATTTGTCTTCAATAAAATATAAAGTTATCCCGATATAAAATATAAAAGTAATCATTTAAGAATGAAAACTTTAAAGCCCGAAACCGCAAGACAGAGGATTCCATCCTGACCACAGGATGCCTTACCCGAAGTTCCAGGATATATAAGGAATTGACTGACCGTTCTTCGGACTGATCATCCTGCGGTCAGGATCGGAATGTCCGATAGTCTCGAATCAGCTTGGCTAAGTTTGTAAAGTTATTGCCTACTTTTAGACTGGAAGACAGTCTAACTGATCCTATAAACCTAGTTAGTGTAATCCACGAGATGATATTCCGACCTAATAAATACATTATCTTGATTCTTTACTTATTTTGATGTTATTTAAATTATCTGTCTATTTCTTTTCATTTCTAATTTACGTATATTTTAATTTTTTTTTTTTTTTTACTTTAAATATATAAGTATTGTACTACTGCCCTTGGGTATGGCAGCTAATATTATTTATAAGAAAAACTTATATCCACAAAAAAAAAAAAAAAAAAAAATACATAAGTAACAAAAAATTTGATTAATTTATTTATTACAAATACAGTCGAACCTCTGTATATCGAACTTCCATATATTGAAAATCTCTATACATCGTACTTTTTTTTGGAACCTTCAATTTTTATTAGGAAAAAAAATCTGTAAATCTAATAAAATTTCAGGCTGTTACTATTTCACCAATTTCATTTATTTAGATGCAAATTTTCGGCCTCCAAGCGAATCCTCAGACATTTTAAAAAAGTTTTCAAAATCCATATAATACCATATTTAAGTGCAATCTGGACCAAGCCCAATTATACGGCGTCAAACTTTAAAAATAAAATAAGAATTAGGGAGCCATCTCAGTCATCAAAGCAATTATATGCATTTTAAAAACTTTTTTAAGATGCCTGAGGATGGCTTGGAGGCATCCTAGAATTGGTATCTAAATAAATGAAATTGGTAAAATAATACCAGCCTGCATTTATTTTTATAAATAAAAAAATTCACCTCAAATCAACAAACATATAAGAATAAAATTTCTATAAATCGAACGAATGATTCCCAAATATAAAATGCGATTGTCATCATAAAGAGCCCTTGGTTAACGTAAAGAACAATGCGTCATAAAATTGTCAAGTCATA
Source organism: Rhaphigaster nebulosa (assembly GCA_948150685.1). Lineage (NCBI taxonomy): Eukaryota > Metazoa > Arthropoda > Insecta > Hemiptera > Pentatomidae > Rhaphigaster > Rhaphigaster nebulosa. The sequence continues at coordinate 7,285,951 of OX411311.1, read as the reverse complement.
AAATATTGAAATATTTTCAAGTTTATTAAATTATTCAACCTGAATTTCTGTGCCTGTGAACCGGAGACTTGAGACTGGGGTACCGTAGACCTGAGACTGGGGTACCGTAGACCTGAGACTGGGGTACCGTAGACACCGCCCCCTTGAAGCTATTAAATCCCCCAGGAACTCGAGATATTTTCTCAAAGATATCTCGCCTTACGGAACGGAATGTCCTGGGGTCCATAACCTCCCGCAATCCTTTCTTCGTATCTACCCCGTATTGTTGTGTTATATGTTAATTAAAGGAGTTGTGACTCAATGAGGGGTAGGTCGTCCGAATTAATGCATCAGATTAGTATTTATATAAACATTAACCTATTTTCTACTGTTTTGTTGTGTTGCCGACAGGTATCATAATTATGATAGATAATTCATTTGTACTTTTCATCTAATAATTTATATATATATATATATATATATATATATATATATAAGATTATATGTGTATGTATATACATTAAAGTTCTTCATTTAATTAGTTATTAAAGTTCAAACAGTTTAAACCCCTTTGTCCGACAAGTTCTTCATTTAATTAGTTATCAAAGTTCATATATATATATATATATATATATATATATATATATATATATATATATATATATAAGTTCTTTATTTAATTAGTTATTAAAGTTTAAACAGTGTAAACCCCTTGTCGGACATTGTTAATACACAAACGCGCGCGCGCGCGCGTATGTATTTATATATATTCTAAGTGACAGGCTATAGATTCTATAGACTATCAGAACCAGTTCTGACATCCATCTTTTAGAACACACTAGGTAGCTGATAATAGCTCACATGCTTGGGCCGAAACGTCAGCTTTTATAATAAAACAATATTTTGTTCTCGTTTATTTTTTTTTTTTTTCAATAAAAAGAGATATCACCATTTTGTGAATTTATTTCGGTAAATATAATATATATAGTAAATATAACTGTACAGAAAAAACAATTACCCACCGGCATTACTGGAAAACCCCCTGGCCCTTAATCCGTTTACCTAAAAACATCATGCCTATTTCTCGTTCATTGTTAGTACAATGCGAGAAGGAACCAGTACAAACTTTTCTGTTTCATATAATCGATTTAAACCTTGATGAGTACCAACATGTATTTGATTTCTTGTCTTAATTAGATTAATAATTCATAAATGTTTTATAATACTGATTTATATAATTTAATATCTATAATAATACCGACTATATTTTGAATTGCTTATTTTTGAAATTTTTGTGTGTTTTTAGAACTGAGGATGAATGTATAACATTCGAAACTAGTTTTCAATAAAACAAATTTATAGAAGTGGCAAATAATTTATCAATCCCTAATTAGATATCCTTTGGGTTTGTAAGGAAATACACATTTGCAAGCGCGTTAACCCGCTCGGTAACACCAAAGCCATATGTGTATTGTAAATAATTACCTCCTCGAAAGACAAATTATAATACCCTGGTAACAATACTTCTCAATGAATGACAACAATGAATAAAGAGTAGTTTTTAGATTTTTTCGCGAGCTCTATTTTTCATAGAACTACTAGCCAGTAAGTAGTATTTTCTCTGTTAATAATACTTAAATAGTGTAAACTCCCTTTGTAGGGTATTATGTATATAAAAACTTTTAAACTATCGATCTAATGAGTTAAAAAAAGAAGTAATATTCCTAAAATAAGCAGTCACTTATTCATTCTGGTGCCTAATAATTATTTTATCGTTCCTTCCCTACCGATTCATTCGAACGGCTCATTATAAATTGTAATATATGGTAGGCCTTGGCTGCTCGGAGGCAGCATTAGCCCTTGAAGAACATAAATATTTAAATGGTTCCCTAATGTTGGCCACCGGACCGTTATTCAAGAGGAAATCACTATACCACGCTTCCAGAAACATGTCGAACCTGGTGTACCTTTCTAATGTTATAAATATAGACACTAGGGATCGAGCATAAACTCAATAACTCATCCACACACCTGAGTTTTATCGGCGAGTCGTGATGGGCCGGGAAATGCACCCGCTGACATTTCAGATGGAATTAGAGTCTGCAACCTTTTGGTTCTTGTACTTTGAAAGGAAAGAGTACGTATTATGGTCTTTTTGCGGGTAGGGTAAGAGTCTTCTGCAATTTTCTTCTTCACTTCAATTGTCTTGAAGGCTTTACTTTCCAACATGGAGGCTTCCAACAAATACGACCTCAGTACAGTAAAAGCTCATTTAACCTGATCAGATTTTTAGACTTTTTTTTTTTTTATATCATCATGCGGATGTCAACTGATTTTTTATTTTTATTTCATGTTCAGATTAGATAATAATTTTCATCCTACTAAGGTGAAGCCACAAAGAGGGTAATGTGTTTAGCTAGACCGTTAGTAGGTATCTAACGATTTTTTGAGCGAACGTTCAAGTTTACTGGCTCAAATTATTCTTTGTGTTCCCGTAAAAGTTTTGAAACATTTTCAGCTACAGATACTAAAGAAATGTTGTATTATATGTGTACGTTTGAGGGAATCTAACGTTTTTTTAAGCGAACTGCACGACCGATTTTTAAGTTTGAAGGCTCAAATTACTCGGCGAATTTCCATTAACCAGTTGATATCCGCATGATGGTATAGAAGGATAAATCTAATTAGGGATTGATAAATTATTTTACACTTCTATAAATTTGTTTTATTGAAAACTAGTTTCGAATGTTATACATTCATCCTCAGTTCTGAAAACACACAAAAAATTTAAAAATAACACAAGCAATTCAAAATATAGTTGGTATTATTATACATATAAGTATAATAATACCAACTATATTTAGAATTGCTTATTTTTGAATTTTTTGTGTGTTTTTAGAACTGAGGATGAATGTATAACATTCGAAACTAGTTTTCAATAAAACAAATTTATAAAAGTGGCAAATAATTTATCAATCCCTAATTTTCATTAACGTTTAGAAATATTTCGAGCTCAAAATACTGAAAAAAATGTTTCATTATATTTTAAATATTTTCGATTTTTTATTGATATTTCTTATTATATCTTTTGTTAGTTCATGATTATATGGTAATACATTATAAATAGCTAATACTTCAAGAACTTGTATCTTTTTGTATATTGTTTATTCAGCCCTGAAGAAGGCCTGCAAAGTGGATCGAAACGTCGGTCCCTAATAAATAGTTTTTACTATTTGTGTCAACGGTCAACCATTGATTATTCAATACGAGTAATTTTTAATTTTGGGTGGCACAAATTATTCAGTGAATTCTCGTGAATGTTTTGAAACATTGTGAGATCAAAATATAGAAAACATATATCATTATATTTTGTGTATTTTGGGCTTTTTTATTATGTTTCATATTATATAATTTGCAATTCATGATCATATGGTATTAAAGTATAAATAGTCAATAGTTGTAAAAACGTTAAAATAAAATTTAATTTAATAAATAAATAAAAACCCTGACTACGGGAATAACTTTTAAACCCTATTCGTCCTAAGGGACGTAATGTACTTGCATATTTATTTAAGCGCATTGGTGGATTGCTAGTGAAGTCGATCCTGGGTGTAGTAGTCGCTTGCCTTCCACTACACGTAACGGCCCCTTGCAGGTACATTCCGTGCCATTCATGTGTGCATGTCAAAACGCAGAAAGTAAATTAATGTATTGAGTAAAGAAGAGTAATCATTTTCATTTGGATGTGGAAGGCACCCGACTACTACACCAAGTTCCAATATTCATGGGCCTCAACTTCACTAACCCACTAATGCGCTCAAGTAGATATGCAAGTGCATTCCGAATAAGGTTGTAAGATATAGAAGTTATTTCCGTAGTTTATTTTTTATTAAATTAAATTTTTAACTTTGATAACAAGAACGTAACTGTGTATAAATACAGCAAATATTCGCTTTTTAGTTTTGAATCAATATACAGATGTACAGTTCCTGCATAGATAGGTACAATAAATTATGGTTATAAAATGTTTTTTGTTGAATATAAGATAGGTTAACTAGAGCATCACAAGACAGTAATGTTGATTGACTCACCAGCTATAAATAGATTTTATCATAATAAACGTGTTTGCTTACTTAAGGATTTTGTTTTGTCTATTTTCCCGATTATCCGGAAGGCCTAAGGTCCCAGTCAGTCCTGGGATTACCATAATACTATAGATATTTTCATATCCGAAATAGTGTCAATGCATATTAATATAATAGAGTATTTTAAATAATGAGATAGTTATTCTTTCAAAAATTTCAATTCATTCGACTTTCTAGTTTTCGAAAAAAAAAGGCAGATAGGTAATTTGAAAATCAGCGTTTTTCTTTTGAAGCGTAGTTTCCCTAATCGATTGTTGAACTAATAATCGATTCTTGAAGCACAGACAGTATCGAACAGCTGGATAACTGAAAACAGCTTTAAAACCTTACTAAAACGAAAATTTACAGTTGTATTCGCAGTTTTTCCTTGATCAAATACTTGGCAGTGTTGGGATATTGTGTTTTTTGTTGGTGAAACTCGTTAAAAATTAAAGTGTTTTTTTTTATAAAACGGTTAATTAGTCATTCATTTAGTTTGATATAAATCATTAATTTGGAATAAAATATTTTATATAAAAAATATTATTTTTAATAATATAAGAGATATTATATAAGAGAAGTAAGAGATATTCAGAACTGTAATTTATATAAATAAAATAACAGAAACAAATATTGAATTTATTTAAAACATTTCGATTGCACAATGATCTTACAACTTTAGTATATACATTTTTAAGGTCTTTTCCATTCCCAGAACCCCCATAATTTATATAACCATCTTTTCAGAAAAGAATCAAGATATTTGAAGATAAAAAAACATCTGTTTGATTTTAGTTTTTCATTTTTGAGCCTAGGGTCTACGAGCCCGGTCAGGAGGTAAATGTAGACCTCTCAACTCTATTTTTTTTTTTTTTTTTGTTATGCATACATATATTTAAAACCATGGAACACAATTTTTAAAACTCAAGTCAAATGATTTAGTTTGAAACGATACTTTAAAAAAAATAATAATAATAAAAAAAAAATGAAACTTTCAAGTAACATCATGAATGATATTAATGCGAATATCATCTAAGCCATTCATATTTAAAGTTTTTTATTTGTTAAAATTTAAATCAAATACGTTAAACAGAGATTTGAAGGGAAATCCAAATAGAATTTTACTAACAAGAAAAAATGAATGCATAGTATAAATATTTAACCATACCATATTTATTATACAGGAAGTTTAAAAGAAGCAGGTCGTACAAATACGAACATAAAAAATTACCTCCCAGATGATTATAATTAACATAAATTCGTAATCTATTTCACAACTGATCTAATTTCTGCCATATGCCGTGAACACTAACTCGGCTACTGCTTACTAATTCATGAGGAGCTGACGGAACGTTCTAACTTGGGACAGGTGTAAGGATATCTGTAGCTACACCTGTACTCTGGGAGCACGCCATGGCTCAACATCTGGCGCTAATATCCCCGCGCATTAACATAGCAAGCAAAAAATATAGGTCGACTATAATAACCCTAATAAGATGTTTGTGGATGAAATAAAGCCCGATAAAAATTAAAAGGGTAATTATCGAAGATATAAATCGTCTCTTTAGAAACAAGTCAACAACGAACTCACGCACACAGAAGAATACAGATCACTCCTTACCACCGAAAGGGGTAATGAAGGACATATCCGCTACCTTGGAATACGACCGACACAACTAAAAAGGATTTTCCAATTTTTATTTAATCATAATCAACGAGATGATTACTTTTTTATGATGAAGAGGGCCACAGAAAATATTAATCGTCTGGCATCTGGAGAGCAGTTTTTTTTTTTAAACAAAACTGCCACAAGTCAAAAAAATTAGATCTAAAAATATAAAAATGCATTAATCATACAAGTTGCCTCCAAGCATTTACTTGCAAATGGGCTAAAGAAACTATTTAAATGCTTGGAAGCTCAGTTACAAATTCCTGGTCCATTTTTATCACAAAACATTGTTTCTGTATCCTCTATGAAATAATAAAGCTCCTTCGTTTCTAAATCCATCAGAAACGTGTTAAAAATGCATTCACGTGACTTCTTTACCTCTCCCCCTCCCCCCCCAAAAAAATGGCCAACCCTAGAAGCGCTTAGTTTTAAACACATTTATGAATTATGAATTTAATTAAGACAAGTAGTCATCTTTTCTAGTACAATTCAATTGGCACTTAACCCTTTCGTGATCAATGTACAGTCTTCAATCGAAGAGCTAACTAGCAGAACATATAAAAATTTGAATTAAATGATATCTTATCTTATTTTAGACTGAATCATTCAATTTTCAAATTCTACCACGATTTAAGGTTTAGAAAAATTAAGCAAAGTACTTTATAGAAAGGAGTATTAAAAATATTCTCCAAGATAAAATTCCTATTTTTCTAAACTGTCAGATGTTCTTCCACTCAGCTCTTCAATTATGTTGATTCATTTCCAATTAATTTCTTTCCTCTTACAATTAACGTTTCAGTGCAAAAAATAAGACTCATGTAATATTCAAAAACTACCACAAGCAACAATTGTTCCATAATTAATATGAATTTAAGAGATTTTCTACTTTAATTCTAACTCTATAAAAATATTTCAGCATTGGAGTTCAGAATACAATTCAAGTAAAAAAAAAAAAACAACTAAAAATTTGCACATACTAGAAATAACTGAATAATAAGATTCGTTATAATCAACAAAGTTATCGTTAATACTATAACAGTAAAGGAATATTTTATGATCCCCGATATTTATCAACATAATGTCTTCTGACGTCTCGATTATAAACCAATGACTAAAGTTAAGCACTTTAAAGTGGTATAGATACTTCTGAAGTTACGAAGAAGACGTAAGAATTGTTTTTTTAAATTTCATGAAGGATAAATCAAAATATAAATATAAAATCAATCAATATATAAACAAAAAAATATATATATAGTTTAATGTGTTATTTTACTTATTAACATATAATATTGATTTGTAATTTGATTTTTTATATCCTCCAAACAATAACTATTATTATACTATTATATAATTATTATTAAACATATAAAAATATTATTACATTACCAATAATAGAACAAGTATATCATGAAGAGAAGTGCACAGCATACCTGAAAAATAAAAATTATATTAGATCACTGTATAATATATATTTTATAAATCATAATTTCTACGTTAAGAATAATAGAATATTGAAATATAAAGATAAATAAATAATGATTCTTCAAGATCATTTAGTCTGCTCTATTTGGTTTTGACAGCTATGAGCTTCTAGTGGAACACAACACGATTTTGTATGTAGAATTACGTTTCTACATCTGGGGTGTTAGAAAAGAAAGAAAAAATCAGACGTTTTCGGAGTCATTTTTAAAGGCTCACAGCTCAACTTCTATAAATGCTAGAAAGCAGGAATTAGAGTAATTTAATAGAGGAAATGTCCCATTAGAGATTGAAAAAAAAAGTTTTGAATTCAGACTTAAGGCGGAAGGAAAAGCGAGGTATGTTGGCCAATTTTGAGTGATTTGATGACGTCACCGCTCACATGTTATTTAACAGTATTTTTTTTCTACAAATTTTTCAAAGTCAAATTTGAATAAAGTAATTTAGACTATTCAAATAATGTAACTTGCAGGGTCATTATTGTCTTAGATCTAGGGAATTATTATCTTATTTAACCATAATTTTAATTGCGTGACATCTGCCATATAGACTGGTAACTCCATGGAAAAATGGATTTCAAATGACTCAAAGGTTGAGATTCGATTCTCGCAACGCAATAATAATAATAATAATAAATCTGATGTAGACACCACATGACTTCCTTTTACGCCTATTAAACTATAAATCGGTGGCTCAAAAACTGATCCTGAATAACTATTTGGTTACTAGACTGCGAAGATAGCAGTATCTCAAAAACGACACTCGGCGTCGCGGAGTCTATTAACGTCGGTTACTTCTGACTGTGTCCTGAGTCGTAATTCTGGATGTGTTAGACTCATAAATTTATTTTCTAAAACTTGTACTTGATAGAAAACCATTTAAAAAATCAATTTTGAAAATTAAAAAAAGTCTCTTACGAACTTCAAGTGCAGTATCACTTCCGGTTATTCAATTTAAAAATATATATATAGCATGTCATTTATATTAATATATAAGTCTTATATACAAAATTTGAGAAGTTTTGCATTATATTTTAATATATTTTTTTATGAAAATCTATTATGACCTTAAAGTAAAGTATCACTTCCGGGGATCATATAGTGACCAAGAAGGAAAGTGCAAAACTACATGTTAAAAAAATCCTAAATACAAAATTTCAACATTCTATGGCTAACCGTTTTTCAGTTATGCGAGAAACGAACGAACATGTCACGACGAAACTAGTCAAAATGGATTCAGGGATGGTCAAAATGGATATTTCCGTTGCCGTTGAAATATGACTAACGAAAATTTTGCGATGGCAATATTACAATATTTATAGTTTATATAAATATAAAAGTATGAATATTTTTAAATATAATAAAATAACATAAATAATCAATAAAAATTAATTTAAAAAAAAAATACAAAAAAAAAAGAACTTATTCTGGAGGCGTTCTGGAATTGAACTGTTTTCCATTATTCATCATTCGCACATTCTTCTACCTCAATAAATTAAAAACTCTTAATTAAATGATTCAATTAAAACGCGAGATAATACCGAAATGAAAAGTCCTGAATAATTCAGTGAGATAGGGAAAAAACGTTATAATAAGCTAAATTGAAATTCAAAAAGCCAATTACAATTTATAAATCTAATAACTTAATCCCATCGATCAATAATACAGTAACTAGTTCAGTGAATTTTTATTAGATGCATTTAATATGTAAAACACGTTACATACTTAATAGTAACTGGTTCCAAAAATAACGGGAAAACAATACGTTCTGTATTAATTAATCTGCAATTCAGATTAAAATTTCAAATTAAATAAATATTCAAGACTCTATATTAAAACAAACATTCTTCTATGAATACATCAACACCACCAAGTAAGATGTATCTATAAGCAATTTTTCAAAATAATTTCAACAGCATACATTCAAGAGTATAAGTGGTACATTATACATTCCTAACAGAAGACATTAACCTCAAAACACATTTAGCGACCATAAAAAGTACAGAGAACTAAGAGTAAATAGATAACAAATCTTTTTCACTTTTCTAGCTAATGTTTATTTTCAAACCAGAATACTGATAGACAGGAGAAACTAAATCACTGTCACATTGTGTCACAAAGTGACGAATAGCTTTCGGGCAAGAATAAACACTCTTCAACATGATATTTTTAAAATATCGATATAGAGATTGCTTCACTTCTAGATAATTTAAAGCCTAATCGAAGAATGTGGAAGATTCTAATTTTAGTTGGAGAAGTTTATAAATAAGAAGTTTTCTATAGAAGTTAATATATCCACTTTCCAAAAACAAAGATTTTTTTAAGAATTAATTTTCTCCCGTCAAATAGATGTTACACATCAAGATTTTCAATAAAAAATTGCCTTATCACCATGAGAAACCACCCAATAATGTTTTTGTAATAATTTTCCAACAGTAGATACCTTAACTTTTGATAGAAAACTCCTCATATTTCCCAATTGCAAGATACGAGTATAAAGAAAAAAAACATTTATTAAATTATATTGTGATTTTATTTTGAATGATAATCATAACTTGCTACTTTTATTTTGAAAAATATCTTTAAAAGCTTAAGACAAATCATAACTATATACGAATGAGGAATACTACAGCATTCTCTCTCTCTCAAATTTTTTTCATAATTATTTTATTTTTTGCAAGAATACAAGATTTTAAAATAATAAATGTCATTAACAACAATAATGGCATTTATATTGTTACGATTTGTGTAATATGAGTTTTCATTAGTCAAATATAAGGGTAATAACGGATTTATTTATCATAAAGATGCATAAATGTAAAAATATGTAATCTATTAATCTACTGCAAACGAATATTGCTTGTCTTGGAGTGATGTGCTATCTCTGTTTGGTTAGGATTTTTATAGTGTTGATGTGAGATGTGCTGGTCGTCTCCACTAGAGCAGATCAATGTAATCAGCCTCTAATGACAGATCTTAAAACTAAATTACTTATTGGCCATCCTTTTAACCATAATAATAAATGTACAAGAACTGTTCCGCCTCTATATTCTCTCTATCCAAATAGATATAGTAAATCATTCCAAAAGAGTTCAACCAACGTCTGCGTAACTTGAGAGTATACTATTTGGCTAATGCTAGAAGGACATCAATCCATTTTTTTAAGTTTTTGGACAAAAAAAAAAGAGAAAAAAAGCCTGTGAACAATAGTTAATGCCTTTAAAACACAACAGAATTGGTTATGAGAGTACCTTATACTATGAATAAATGTGCCGGAATTCCTGGATTTTAAAAATAGTAGTCTCAATTTTGATAAAAATGCGACTAATAACCTTCTAACTTGAATCTATTCATATGTACAGTTTTTCTGTTCAGATAATGCCTGAACTGGCGAAACGTTGGAGAGTTAAGTTATTTACTGCTACTTGAGAAACTCAAGGCTTTGAAGGAATCTTGCAACGATATAACAATACACTTCTCAAATCTGATTGAAATATTTCCTAAAAAATATTCAAAATCTCCGCGAATCCTTGACACAAATCCCTTACTCATCAGAAAAATAAAAGATAGGCTTAACGGTTCAGAAAACCCTGAATCGATCACCCGGCAAGACTAGGCAAATACCAATACCGTTTCGCAAGATGGTGGACGCCCACAAAGGAAACTCGAGGGCGGTCATTAAAGTCTTTTGCACAACGCCGAAGAGCGGTACAGGGACATTTGGAACTGCGATGCACCGCCGGGTCGTGATGACCTTTCTTCGGGTGAAAGGTGTGCTTCGCAACCTCCCCCACCTGCGGAGGAGTGGCGGCTCCAGGAAACGGCCGAAGGAGTGGAAAGTCGAAGGCTGAGGTGGACAGATCCTGCGGGACACGATAGTATGATGAAGTGGCATGAGGTCATATAAATTCTCGGCCGGCTCACGATCCTTGGGAGATATATCAAGTCCTGTCTCCAACTGATATAGACGTTTGTTTTACAAAATGGCTGTTACATATAGAAACGACAGACACTACAGGAGGGTATTTTCCTTATATTATGAATTAATATATACTCGCCAACTCTCAGCAACAAAAGGTTTTCCTAGCAAAGAAACCCACCCGACCGCAGCACAGGTAGGCGACCTAAATACAAGCAATCAGGTCAACTCCGGTTGACAAAAAGTGTGGGGTTGCAGAGGGGTAATAAGTTAGTAAGCGACGATATCCCTTGGTAAAGGGTGTCTTTTAGGGTTTTTTGTCCCTTCGGCGGGAATATGTTCCCTCAGGCAAAAAGAGTTCGGGTTTGTTCCATTATTTACTCTATAACTGTGAGAACGACCCAACTACCAGTGAGGTAGTCGCAACATGATGTCACTTCCTCAATCTAATTAGGGATTTATAAATTATTTGCCACTTCTATAAATTTGTTTTATTGAAAACTAGTTTCGAATGTTGAACATTCATCCTCAGTTCTAAAAACACAAAAAATTCAAAAATAAGCAATTCAAAATATAGTTTGGTATTATTATACATATTAAATTAGATTAATATAAATCAGTATTACAAAACATTATTTATTTAGTATCTTCATAGTAACTTTATTCAGTATTTTTTAACATTATTATTATTATTATGTTTTATAATACTGATTTATATTAATCTAATTTAATATGTATAATAACACCAAACTATATTTTGAATTGCTTATTTTTAAAGCATTAAATTAGATTAATATAAATCAGTATTACAAAACATTATTTATTTAGTATCTTCATAGTAACATTATTCAATATTTTTTAACATTATTATTATTATTATGTTTTATAATACTGATTTATATTAATCTAATTTAATATGTATAATAATACCCAACTATATTTTGAATTGCTTATTTTTGAATTTTGTGTGTTTTTAGAACTGAGGATGAATGTATAACATTCGAAACTAGTTTTCAATAAAACAAATTTATAGAATTGGCAAATAATTTATCAATCCCTAATTAGATTGATCCTTCGGATGTCAACTGACTTCCTCAATCCATTAAATTTCTATAAATAATTAGTAATAAAAAATATATACAAAAAACAGACAAAAATTATTTTTTAAATATTATTGTAAAATGTAATGGATTTGAGACCACTTAAGCCATTGACTATTTTGGTCCGTTTCGTTTATCTTAATTAATTTAATATTTTAAAAATTGCTACATCATAAAAAATGATTTAATGAAGGAAGAGAGAAATCATAAAATTGAAAAAAGTTCCGAGTGAATTTCATCCTAGAAAATAAATAAATTAAAACAAATACAGTCGAAAATCTCTATATATCGAATTTTTTTAGAAACCTTCAATTTTTATAAGACATATTCTGAATATCGAATAAAAAAATTCCAATTTAAAAATATATAAAATGTGATTGTCATCAAAAAGAGCCATTAATTTACGTACATGAGAATACCCAATAATTAAATACGAAAAAAAGTATATATATATATATATATATATATATATATATATATATATATATACATACATATATATATATTCTACTGGTTTGCAAAGCAATGGAAATTCAGGGAAGATCTTGTTTCAGAAGAAGCACAGGAGTACCTAAATTCTCTGAATCTCTTTTCTAACATGGAAAGAGAAATTTTCATTTTAAATTCAGTTTAGATTTGCGTTTCCTGTTGTAAACATTGTTCCTAAACATGACTTCGGTGATGAATTATACATAAATAGACATTAGGGGGAGGGAAGATGCTGTGCACGAAAACAAAAATAATTTAATTTTTACTTCTGTTTGCATATTTTTAATACACGTCCTTATTAAATTATAAATGCATTTATGTAAACATTCTGTAATGACAGATGTAATTTGTACAATTTTTTTAATAAGTGTTATTGATTGTTTTCCTTAATCCTAAAAAATCGCCTTTAATACTTCTTTAACCCTAAAGAATAGCTGTAATTGCTTTTAGTCTGAAAAGGGTGAAAAATTGCAATCTTTCTATACATCGAAATTTCCATATATCGATTTTTTTTCTCGAGGAAACTTCATGGTCGATATAAAGAGGTTCGAGTGTACATTGAAAAAGTTTACTTTGGCCTAGCTTTCTTTTAGTAACATACTATTACTAGTAGTTTTGTGAAAAGTAGACCTCGCGAACCAATTAAGTGATTTCTATTCTACAATGCATAAACCTCTTTCACCTCAGTTCACAATCTCCTCTTGTAATATCGAGGACATCAGTAATACAATCGTAAATATTAATGTCAAAAAATCGCCAGAATTCTTCAACATTCAAGGCTGAGATATCAAACACAATTCACAAATAATCACCTAACCCATTATAGAATTAATTAATTTTTGGTTTATTATTTTCAATAATGAACCTTTGTAACCGACCAAGAATTTTTTTTTTACCGTTCCTCTCAAAATTTTAGGTTTTACCTTTCAAGATATGTAGAATCCAAATATCGAATAAAAAAAAATAATAATCAGTCCGTCTGCCGTCTGAGACTACTGGACCGATTTTCTCGAGATTTGACAACAAAGTCAGAAGTCACCCTAAAATGATCTTCTGAACTCGACGTTGGTATCCGCCATTTCGTTTAAAAATGGCGGCCGATTACAGATTTTATAAGCCCGTAACTCGGCGATTTATGAAGATAGAGAGGAAATGTGAAGTGTTTTGGAATCAGCATACCAAGGCCATAACAAAAAAAAAAATTTAAATTTTCAATAATCAACCTTTATAATCGGCTAAGAAAACCTACTAGCGTCGGAAAGTCATATATAACTATTTGGAAATAATAAAGCAGTGTAATAATTTGAAGCGTTTTTAATTGAAAAAATAATTTAATCTCCTTACAATCATTCTAATGATTAGGTTTAATTCCCATCACCATCCGTACCAATGCTAATATTTATTTTTTTAAAACATCAAATGCGTTCAAGGAATATTTATATAAAATTTAAAGAAAATCGAACAACATATTTGGTCGAGACTGCGAAACAAACAGATTTTTTGGGATATACTGAACTAGTTCAGTGCGAGAACAAACCAATACAAACTTTTCTGTTTGATATAATCTACTTTGAACCTTGAACTGAGGATGAATGTATAACATTCGAAACTAGTTTTCAATAAAATAAAAAAATATATAGAAGTGGCAAATAATTTATTACTCTCTAATTATATTGATCCTTCTATACTATATTGCGGACGTCAACTGAAACCGATTTTTGATGATACGGGGTCATAAAAACGACCGCCATCTTGGATCGGAATTAAAAATCCCTACACATATGTCATTTTTTCTGACTTCGAGGCACATTTGTGCCAGACCTACAGAAAACTGAACGACGCGTTTGTTCGTAATCGCTTAGAAAGCAGACAGACAAACGAAATGTCAAACGGAGAGAGTTGATACAGGATCTGGATTACGCTCGGTCAAAAACATTATTATTAAATATATAAGGATTCGAGAGGCCTGGGTCGAGAATCTCCCCTCCCCCCCTCTTCCTGATCAGACACGGAGAACACTCACTCCCCCGCATTAGATCCGGATGACCGCGGCGAAGAGCGAGGATACGGACTGTACCTGGGATCCTGAGCGCGACGTTGCCGCTCCTCCGGGAGCAGGGACCCTGGACAAAGCAACCACGTGCGTCTTCGGCACCTCCGCGAAAATATCCTTCCTGGGAATCGTTCCGCTGGGAAACCTCTGTCGCGAATAATATCAAGATACCGCGCGGAATAACTTAGCTCTTATTTCGAATTTCATCGTGTTTAACAAGCGGAAAAAAAACCCAAATGCATCATAAATAAAATTAATAAAGTCGGTGAGTCGGGATGAAAAATGCATACTTAATAATACCAACAAGTGCAACAGAAAAATACTATACTATAGTGGAATTAAAAATACATCTGTTCTCCAAATACTTTTTTAATCATTTTATTTTCTTTTTCCTTTGTTGATTCATAATTTAATAATACTGTTTTAACAATCATTTTTTTTTTAATTCACAGTGTTCTCTTCTTTTACTTTATAATTACTTGCACTCTATTATAAGTTATCTTCAATTCACTTTTATTATTTATTTCTTATCTTTATGTTATTTCCTTCTGTATTTTTACTGAACATATTTTATGCCGCCTCTCTTGTATCTCTGATTTAATTTCGACGTCGTTTTTAGAAAAAGGGGTTTTTTCACCAAAATATGGAAATTTAGGTTTTAATTGATTATGGGACATAAACACCACCTATATCGATTCCCGTTAACGATATATCGAGAAAAAATTGAAAATGGTATAAAATTCGAATATTGATGACGTAAGAACCAAATACATACTAACAACTTTCAGTCATCATTCTGGCCAAAACATGTGCTAGAAGCCTTAAAAATACCTTGTAATTATAATGTTTATGCCAGGTAAATAATCTCCTAGTGTATACAAAAAAAAAAATATAAAAAAATATTGTCATCGCCTTTTTCAAAAAAAAAAACACGTCGGTTTCAGCTCTGATAACTCGCGTGTTTGGGCCAAAACGTCGGCTTTTACAATAAAAAATATGTAAATATGCATCCTGACAATTCCATAATTTGCAATAACGTGAAAAACAAAAACAAAAAAATCTTTTTACAAAAACCAGAATGGTTGAATCAACAACTTCAACATAAGCAATAAAATATCCTTAAATGAGCCAAAAAAAAACCCATGACAAATCTTTTATACACGAGTTCAGTTATTATTGACATCCACTAATTTCTGCCTTTACGGCCTACAAATTAGCTCTGCCCTAGCAATGAATACGCATTATGTATAAATAATACAATTGATTCATAACTAATTTTACAACCAGGAAAACATAAAACAAAAAAAAAAAAAGTCGCTAGGAAACAAATAACAAATGAATCAACAAAGGATGTGGACCTATCCCAAAACGCATTGCCAAATTGACTTGCCAGCCTGCATATAAACTTGGACGTATTACTCAACAGAGATATGAAAAAATTCAAACATGCAGAATAATTTTCAAATAGGATGTTTTTATAAATGGTCAACTTCACAGATGCTGTAAGTATCAATATGGTCATTACAGAGTAGGAACCGTTACAAAATATCTGATATACATCATGTATCTCTTTGAAACTTAAGTCTTTTTGTGTTGTGTCTATGTCATTAAATCATCCAAATATAATCATACAAAAAGACAAATAAGGAATTACATGATGTAGTCAAATCTTAAATCTTTTTTTTTAATATACCATCGGTATATGATGAAAATATTTACATAAAATGATGATATGCATATACAGTATATTGACAGTATACCTGCAAGTAGGGATGTTGGGAAAATATCGATATTTTTGCCCGATAGTTTTAATTCGATATATCGTCATATTGCTATTGAAATTTAAATATCGAAAACACAAATTTTTTTCCATAAAAAAAATAATTATAAAATAAAAATGCCTACAAGGTTTGTAAGTTTGATAGTTTTCATTCATTATTAATTCAAATTTGATTTTCTTTCTTAGTTGTTTAATGTTTTTATGTTGAACTATTTAATTCATTTTTCTAGTGTATTTCTTTAGTATGTATTATTAATGTACTTTGATAGGTTTTTAGTTAGTCATTCAATATTTACTTCCTTTCTTCCTTTTTAAAGTTTAAGCAATTTAATTATTTTTTTCTCTAGTCCTTAGAAATATTTTTTTTTTTATTATTATTGACAAGTGTTAATAAATTGTTTTGTTTTTTGGGATAAGCAATATATCGCCGGTCAAAATATGAAGCCACTGTCAAGTGACTTCCAACAGTAATTTATTGGATGCCACTTACGTTAAAAGGAAAAACTAAACTTGTGGGTTTTAAAAATAAATTACTGCGCAGAATATTTGACCCCAAGAAGAATTCAGACAGCAACAATAATAATAACAAGTTATATGAAAGAAAAATATTTTTTTTTTTACTTTCTAGCATAGAACTAACATTTTTGTGATTTTTTAAAAAAATATACATATATGCCTATTTAAAAAAATATTCTTTACAATTTTTAATTTAATATTTTAAAAAATATGTATATCTAAGCTTGGCGGAAAATTTCAACAAATATAACTATATTATATAGTTATATAATAACTATATTATATATAGTTATTATATAACTATATGAGAATAACGGAATAAAAGAGCTGTGTCATACATGAGACATTGCCAAGTTTAGGATTAAGTATTATAGATAGAGGCTATTTCTGTATAAAATTCCCAGTAGTCTCAACTATCTTAAGTGATAAAAAACAGGAAAAGACATACTAAGGTACTTATACTATAGACGATACTAAGGTTCGATCATCGAAAGGAAAATATCTATATTCGATATATCGCAAAACCAAATATCGATATCCACCGATAATCGCTAGAAAAATATCGATATATCGGTGTATCGAAAGGAAATGAATGAAAAGTCAAAGAAAATGCATCAAATGAGTATAATGTTAAACTGTGAAGAAGGTTTTAAAATAATATAATGATTATTATTTATAAAACAATATTTTTATTAGCCATGAATCATTATAAAAAAAGATAAAAAAGAATTATACATCAAAGAAAAAAAAATTATAACATATTTTTATTTTGAAGACTTTTAGCCATATTTGATATATTATAGTCTTCTAGAAGTTTTTCAATAATAAAACCTTCAAACTCCTCAATTTTTTATTTATCTTATAACTCTTCCGACTATATTGTGCATTCTCAAAACATTCATCTAAAAGCATGTAATTTATTTGATATAAATCTCAGTACCATCATCATTTATATAAATCATCGATTTTTCTTTATATAGGATTAATCAACATTATTTGTATGTAAATATTATCTACTAATTATTATTTGGTAATTAAATATTGTTTATTGTTATATTTACTGGTAAAACTCCAGAATTTCGGATGTTAAGATATAGATATAATATATCGGTTTTTCAACTCCGATATATCGATATATCGTGTGTCGATATTCAAACCCTAGACGATAAAAGTCCTGGACTATTTCTATTAATAGTTTCTTGATTAAATGAACCTGGAAGAGCATCAATTTTAATACCTAATACTGCAAATACTCATGAATAGACATCTGCTGTTGTAGCTGCTGGACGTGTTTTGTATATTTATGGCTAGAACTCTTCGCTAATCAACATCTAACGGTCGGATTTCTTATTATTATAATTCATCTGTAGGTTTTATATATCAATCAAACTATCCCAAAAATCAGAATATTCATAACTTCAATATCACGTTTCAGTAATTAACTATCAGAAAAAAAAATTAATAAATTATGAGCTCTATGAATATATAACATATTTATATAGTCTTTTGTAATGATGGTTATTGGATCCAGTTAGAACAAAACTGAGGAGTATTTGGTACTTTCTCGGAAAATGTTTAAAAATTTTATCCTTGAAAACCACATTCTTGCTTTTTTAGTACAAGTATTTGAGTAAAGGCAAGATCTTTATAAATAAATAAATTTTTATATTATTTTTTATCTATTTTAACTTGAATTTACACTAGAAAAAATACTAATCGATTAGAAGTGGTTTATTATTTGAAAAAAAGAGTGAGAAATATTTCAAAAAATATAAACCACATTATTTGGGCCTCTCGATACGAGGGAACTCGCCTACAAGCCGATCTGGCCTGGGTTCAATGGAAGGATTTATTTACGTATACATTGTAGATGGCGGCATTGGACTATCTGCTTCAAAAGCAGGTTATTATTAATACCATAAAAATAAAGGGCAGTTATTCTAATTTGGAACTGCACATACCATATACTGCTCCAAAACCTGTTACCTTCGAAGAACAGTTCACTGACTTCCTATTATCGAGTAGACGGCTTATTGCGTTGTACGCACTGGAGTATATTCAACTTCAAATAAGAAAAATAGAATTTCAGTTTGTATCAGTAGTAAAAACAAAAAAATCTGGTGCGGTGTGCGCATCACACGACTTCTTTCCCTTACCACCCTATAAAAATAATCTTTTTAACATTATTTTAAAGAGTTCATATAAACACTACTTGAAATAAACTCAGCAGAATACACTTATTCACGCCATCTCTCACAAAAATACAATAAAATAGTATTTTTAAACAATTTTAGTACGACAATTCTGCCAAGTATATTTATATTTGTATTTATATTTATAATGTCAAGCTGAAAATATACTTTAAAAATTTCGTTTCCATGGAAACATTTTGCTTCTATTAAATAATATTTAATATAAAAGCAGAAATTATTATACATATGAGTTAATTTATACTTTTATATTATGAGATTACATTATTACAGAGCGTATTGTTGACAACAGGTTTGCGGCTTGGTTGCATCCGTCTCCTTTTGAACGCGCTAGGCTTTCCATCTAGGATTGTTTAGTGCTTATAAGATACGGTGTATCTTTGCTTATACTGGTCAGATTTCGATGATTCCTGTTTTGTTTTTTGATAATTTAATTTACATTTCATATAATCTATTATAAAATGAATATTTTTTGAGTTATGCGCAAATAAAATATTCTTTACATCATAACTTTTTTCCTCGGTGATGCACTAAATATATGAAAAGTTCAAATGGCTTTAAGCAAAAGACTTTAGGCAAGTTTCATCAAAATCGTTAGGACCGTTTTCGAGAAAATTGTAAAAACGTGTAATATCGATGATATATAATTGCACGTTCAGTTAATCGATTTTGAAGAAAATGTTGCTATAAGATGACGGGCATATGCCTACCTTAAAAACGTAATTTTAGTTTCGTAGAACTGTTCGTTTTGAGCTAGCCTGTTCAAATACACACAGAACATTTTGCGAGACTTAGTTATTTGGAATCAGAGGACCATTTAAAACTCGAATTAAAAAAATTTCACGATCGCACTTGTTCCCTATATTATATATTTCATATATAGGTAAGAGAAATTAATAGAAGAAAAAATCGTTTCGACAACTTACAATCTACGAACTCCAGCAAAAAATGTTTTTAATATTGAGATGGTTTGGAAGAAAACACTTGCCGAAGCCGCTCTCAGACATATCATTACCTACCTGCCAAAAATTATATCCCTCTATTTCGCCTGGAGGAGCCACAATATGAATACCCTGGCAAAGATTGTACATTACTCAATTCCAGCAAAAAGCTCCCCTCCCTCCCCCCTCCCCCCCCGCTATTATGGAAATGGGGATTATTATCCGGCGAAGCTGAAGTGTTGCCACATCCCATTGACTATGTTTGGAGGTTGGGCTACGTAGTACGTCCTACAGGACCGGTTTGCCCAAGGTCCAACACCAACACGGCTCTCACAAATCTCAACCGCCTCTTTAGATCTCTTT
Source organism: Rhaphigaster nebulosa (assembly GCA_948150685.1). Classification (NCBI taxonomy): domain Eukaryota; kingdom Metazoa; phylum Arthropoda; class Insecta; order Hemiptera; family Pentatomidae; genus Rhaphigaster; species Rhaphigaster nebulosa. The sequence continues at coordinate 7,265,330 of OX411311.1, read as the reverse complement.
ACCCCCGGGCACTTTTCCAGTACCTCAATACTATTATTTCAGACGCGGCTCTCAATAAATTGTTACATTAGAACAAAAATAAGAATAATTCACTTAATTGATTATAATTTTTTGTTTTATTGGCGATTCTCTACTATAATCATTATTATTTTTTGAAGAGGGTCCATGGTTTCAAAACTGTTAAATAATATAAAGATGGTGTTTGCAAACATATGCTAAGTGCAAAAGACACCGTAATATTTTATATAAAAAGTATTTCAATCAAATGCTATGAAACTTGGCAGGGAGCTAGATTTTGTCATTCTGACCAAAAATTTCTATGGGCACAAAAAAGGTTCTTTGCCAAGATATTGTGTTATTCAAAAATTAAGGTCTCATTTTACCTATACCGGAATGGTAGGCCATCGATTACAAAATCTGAGATTTTTGCTTAAATGACCAAATAAATATCTCCAATAGTCCAATTTTAGATTTATTCCCATCTATAACAGAAAAAACAATTACTCACCGGCATTACTGGAAAAACCCTGGCCATTAAACCGTTTACCTAAAAACATCCTACCCTAGCTTTCCTTCATTGTTAGTACAATGCGAGAAGAAACCAGTACAAACTTTTCTGTTTTATATAACCCATTTAAACCTTGGCGAATACCAACATGTATTTGATTTCTTGTCTTAATTAAATTCATAATTCATAAATGTTTTATAATACTGACTTATATTAATCTAATTTAATATGTATAATAATACCAAACTATATTTTGAATTGCTTATTTTTGAATTTTTTGTGTGTTTTTAGAACTGAGGATGAATGTATAACATTCGAAACTAGTTATCAATAAAACAAATTTATAGAAGTGGCAAATAATTTATCAATTCCTAATTGCCCAGAATTCATTCATATTATTCATTATATATTCAATATATACACACATATATATATATATATATATATATATATATATATATATATATATATATATATATATATATAAATCGTAAATATTGCATTAAATCGCATTACTACCGCTTAAAATTCAAGCCTTTATTTTAAATTGTAAAAAGAAAATGCATATACTGACTACTCATTTCTGAGTCAATGTGTAAATTTTCTTTTCCCGTCACAATAGTCTAGCCAATACTACCGCTTATGTTATGCTAATATAGCAGGTTAGCGGAAATTGGAAAATCTTTTCACAATTTCTGAACAATGGATTTTTTTTTTTTTTTAGATATGACGTTTTAGTGTTTAATGGGCGAAATTCGAACAAAGCGAAATTCAACTTGACGTAAGGCAGCAAGATTTGAGTTGAATAGAACGTAGAGGGAAACTCCTTCCAGAATTTTCTGAAGTTTCTGGTGGTAATATCGGCAAGCTAGGTGGACAGTCTAGCCCCTCTATATGGTGTCTTACTATCGTTTCGACACGAACTTTCCATCATTAATATAATAATATATTGACCAATTAGTAATGAAAACAGTTGTTCATGTCAGAGCAGGGAGCAAAACAGTTTAGCGTCAGTAATATTTAATAAACAACGGCTGTTACTGTAAGGTCAAACGGCTCAGCTGTTAATAAAATAAATGTTGTACCATCTGTTGTGTCCCGTGTCCCGGCGGTATCTGCGTTTGAGTAACAAATGATTGCCATTTTGATATTAACAACAAGTCAATAATTACTAATTATTTTCTATATCTTCTTAACATACGACGTAAATAAATATATTTAATATATATCCATTAATATATCAGTATACTATAATACAATGAATATCCTTTAATGATTCAACCGAGTATGAAAAGACCGATAAAATTCAAACAATATTGAAACGATTAATCTTTCAAAACCAGCCAGTGCAAGAGGACAAAAAAACTCAAAAGAATAAAAATAAACGTAAAAACAGGTTTATTTAGTATTTACAAACCATCTATTAAAATAACCAGAATTAAAATTTATCATACAACTGTACGTATATAAACGTATTTGCATTATGTAAACGTTATTGCATTTTAGAAGATTACTAACTGTTCATGGTGCAATAAAACCTCGTTATAAAATTTGAAAGATATACGAATACAGTTTTAAACAGATGTAGACCACCTCATTGCAAGCACGCGAAAAACCCGTTAAATGAACTACTTTTGCACAAATTCAATTCGACTGCTTTTTTTTGCTATTTTCTCCTTAAAAAAACTCAAAGAAAAAAATCCAAATAAGTTGAAATCCGATGGTTATTCGTTTTTTTTTTTTATAAACTAACCCTATGGAGAAGTGTAATGGTATTCGACAGAAGAAAGGATGTACGTTATTATCTGGTTCACCTATACATCTTATGGTATCTAATATCTTTATAAACTTATATTTTACAAATTAAATTAATTATTTCTAATTTTGTTTTTATTAATTTACTAATAACTATAATATAGATTTAAATCCCTACCGATATATTCCTATAGTTGGGATACAAGAAGAATAAACTTGCGTTTTCTGGATTAAATACAACTTGAAGTCCTTGGATAAGTCCGTTTTCTTTTTGTTTTTTCTAAAAAATCCAATGAATGTGAAATCCGATAGTTATTCGTTAATTATATGAACTACCTCTATGGAGAAGTGTAATGAAATTCGGCAGAAAAATATATGTATATTGATTACCTGGTTTACCTATATGTCTTATGCCCTCTTTGAGTTCAAAGTGAATTTTAATAATTGACCTGTTATTGAAAAGGAATTCTCTTAAAAAATTAAAAATCGGTATTACTCCTATACCCCTTCCCATAGAACCGAAACATTCAAACTTTCCTTTCTCGCCCGCTCCTCTATCCTCTGGAATTCCTTTTCTTATAATATCCGCCATGCTTCTTCTCTATCCCTCCTTTTCTAAGCACCATCTTTCTTTCCAAAATGATGCTCTTTAATTACGAAATTACACTTTAAGATTAACATCTAGATCAGAAGTAAATAATAGTTTTTAATGCACTAACTTTTCTAATCAGCTCATTATTTTTGTATTTTTCATTATCTCTTTTCCTTTTCTTGCTTTTTTTTTTTTTTTTTTTTTGTTTTAGGCTAACATTAATTATTCATTTCAAGACTAGAATTTATATTGTTTGCTTATTATTTTATTGACAATATTGCAAATATTAATTGATCTTTATTTTATATCTTATGGCCAGATACTATTTTTGTTTTATTTGTTCGATTGTGTTATTCTTAAGGGACTTAGTCCCAGAATAAAGTTCTTCTATTCTATTCTACAATAAACTTGAAAAAGTACTTCGTATATTATTTTTTGATCTACAGATACCTTACCCTTTATAAAATTATATTTTACAAAGTAAATTATTGTTTTTTAAGAAATATTTTATTAATTTACAAATAAATACATCACTAAAAGGCCCTAACTACAAATTATTTTTTTTAATACATCTTTGTATTGTACACGAATTTCTCTAAAAAATACACCTTTTTATGACATTAGAAGGTCCTAAATGCAATGGTTAGATCCTGATCAGTGGTTTTAGGGTTTTCTAATGTAAAAAAAAAAAAAGATTTAGCCTTTAGATCAATTCGAGTACAATACAAAAATGAATTTTTAAAAATCATTTGGAGTTTGGGGTCTTTTACCTGCTATGAATCTCAACCAATATATTCCTATTGTTGGGATACAAAGAGAATAAACTAGCGTTTTCTGGAGTAAATACCACAGCTAGCTAGATAAGTCCTTCAGCAGTAAGCCATAGAGATAAGCCAACTAAGTACACAGAGGTAGGGAAAGATAAGACTTCAAAATGGGAGGACTTGTGTCCCTCAACATGCTTTGTCGTAACCCTACGAAAATTCAATGAAGACTTTTTATGTTTATGTCGGCATGCATATATTATGTACCCAGAAATGTTTTTCAGATCACGTAATATAACATGTTTGTCAATTAACATTTAAAAAATTAGGCCATCTGAAAATTTTCTATAACATTCACCACACATCATTTTGTACGTGAGTGTGTGTGCGTGCGTGCTTAGGTAGCAAAGATTTTCAGATCAAGTAATGTTTGCCAATTAGCTTTAAAAAAATTACGTGATGTCAAAATGACTACTATCTTTTCAGGTGTTTTTCTTCACGAGGCGTTATTAAAAAAAAAAAAGTATACCGAAATAAAAACGAGGTAAAAATTTCATTTCTCGAATTTATTGATTCAAAGACAAAACGTTTATTCGAACGAGTAAATTAAAAAACGTAGTGGGGCGTTGGAAGAAATGTATTGATGCTAACGAAAGCTTAAATGGAAAATTCCAAACAAGAAGCCAAAAGTCTCAAAAATAACAGAAAATATATCATCTGTCGATATTTCGCCAATCAGGCATTGTCAGGACAGAATGAGAGAAAGAAAAAAAAAATAAAGATCAGCTGTTAGTAATTTAACTTTACCCAACTTTTGTCATATAACCTGTCTTTTCCCTCAGTATGTGTCTGGGTATCTTGTGGGTTGCTGTCTCTGGTTACTTTCTTTATATAGGTTTTTTTCTTACTTTATAATTTTTTTTTCTTTCTCTCCTTCTGTCCTGATGATGCCTGAAATGGTGAAATATCAACAGATTTTTTATTTTATGTTATTTTTGAGACTCTTGGCTTCTAGTTTGGGATTTTCCATTTATGTCCTAACAATTTTTTTTTGTCTCATTTTGAGCTATCTCTCTTGCCTATTAATATATTTTGTGGAATAGCCGTGTATCCACTGTTATATATGTATATATAATAAGACTTGAAAGTACTATGACGACGATACAAAAAAAAAAAAAAAAAAAAAAAAAAAAACCAAGACCTTTCCTATTTAAATGATCACCTAACAAATTGAAAATACCATAATCAAAATCTATCCCCAATGTTATAAATGTTCGCAGAAGCAGACAACTATGACTCACAATATTGGCAGTAGATTTTTTTCCAGAAGTGAAAGTTGGGGCATGCAGCCTGCCTTGGGTCACAACCTGCTGGGAACGATTCCTATCGGCTTAAAATAATCTAAATAACAATGAAAAAAAATATAAACAAAAATAATCACTGTCATTATTTAAATAAATATATAAAAGGTACAAAATACTAATAGTAATTCAGATTTTTTTACTACCTAAATGCAAAAAAAAAAAAAAAAAAAAAAAACTTTAAGCAAGGGATTACCTGAAGCAATTTTACAACATTTATTCCGTCTTCCGTGACAGTAGGCCTTATTTACTGTTTATTTGAAACAATATCGCCAAAATGTATAATACTAAAATCATTAATCAAATACAAGTTTCTTGATAGTTGACCGTATGGTATATCAGGAAGAAGATTAGCTCGTCCTTTATGGTCTCCAAAGCCCCGATGAAGACCTACAATGTGGATCGAAACGTCGGCATAAAATAAATAGCTACAACTATTCTTGACCGCCATACGGACCATCTTCTTCCTGTCATTAATCAAATAGTTTTTTCGCGTACAGTGTATTATAAGAGAAAATTTTAAATTGTTGAAATAATAATCAAGGTAAAATTGAAAGAAGCCTCGAACAAGTTACTGTAGATTTAGCTATTTTTAATATTCGAGGGCGCCGGAAGATGGAGGGGTAAGAAAAATAAAATAAAATAAAAGCAAACTTATAGAATGTTTTAGTTTGATATTCACTAATTTTCGAGTACACAAAAGTATACAAAAATGTATAAAACAAATCATGTCATATAGGTACATTTTTTTTACCTAGATTGCAAACGATTCGTCTCGTTCAATATATTTATACAATAAAAGGAAGACTCCAAAATTAATCTGTCAACGTTTCGGCAATTCAGGCATCATAAGGACAAATAAAAAAATGAGCAGATCACATAAATACAAACCAGATATCGCGCATCTCATATCAACAGTCCGAATAAGACTAAACTAACAGAGATAGTATCACTCCAATATTGTTCAACATAGCGTCGGTCACAATGTGAAACCAAGCAATCGTAAAATCCCAACTTTTCTTAACAGAGACCAAAAAAAAAAGTTTAAAAAATTTAATTTTCATCAGATTGAGATACTTTTTTTTTAATAGGAAATGTCAGTATATAATATACCATCGAATAGAAAAAAATAATAATTAATTATGCGACTAAATAACCCTAAAACAAAACGTTTTTTATTTATGTCGTTTCATATTGAGATAGACTATATATTGAATAAGCACTGTCTCTGAACGTACAATTACAAGTAAAATTGTTGATACTATAAACATTTTTTTTAATAAATTAAAAACAAAAATTTCTGGGTGTAACAGTAGAGAATAACCGCATAGCATATGTTTTTAGAACATTATTTATTAAAAGATAAACTGAGACCACAAAAAAAAATAAAATAAATTATACATTAATTTCCTATCATATCACACCAATCGTAGAATAAAGATACAGCTCAAAATTTGAAATTGTTAGAAAATCGTATTTAAAGATATTTTTTTTCTACTCTTATGAATACCTCCCAATTAAAACACACTGAACATTCTTAATATCCTACGAACTGGTATTATGAATGTTTAATTAGTTTTAATCAGAAGGTATTCTAAATTAAAAAAAAAAAAGAACTTTAAATATGATTTCCCAATAATTTCCAATTTTGAGTTTATTTTTTCTACGATAGGTGTGATACAATGAGAAATTTACCACAGCAAGCTTTATTAAAGCGTCAAAACTTAAACTGAATGTAACTCAGAGAGCAAAGATCTATTTTCTTCCTCACTGAGAAAGAGGGGTCTATTTGTGATCCTGGCAACCGGTTCCAACATAACATATTTCAAAACTGCCATCAACCCATGACGTTCACGCTACGCTAAGATATATGCCCTAATATAACTCCTACCACAACAAAAATAAAATGTATGTATATAATACAAATATCGATTACCAAAAATCGAAGTATGTAAAACTGGTCAATAATATAAACATGGGGCGATAAGGTACCGGAAAATCTTTTCTACAAAATATATATATATATATATATATATATATATATATACACATATATAAACCATATTGGAGACTATTTATAAAAACAACTACAGGTTTTCAAGGACAGTTTCTCTTTACAAGAACGTCAGAACTATAAAATATTAGTTGACATCCGCATGATGGTATAGAAGGAATAATCTAATCTAAACAAACTTTTCTGTTTGAAATAATCCATTTAAACCTTGAACTGAGGATGAATGCATAACATTCGAAACTAGTTTTCAATAAAACAAATTTATAGAAGTGGCAAATAATCATAAAATATTAATTTTAAGCTCTTTTCTCAGGACAAAATTTATTAAATTTTATTCAAATTTTATTTATTTTTATATTTAATTTATTAAAAATACAGACATACCTGTCGTTCAAGTGAAAATGTTTTAGAGGTTATTAATATTTTTAATCATTTGGTCTAAAGATTTTATAAATAAAAAAAATATATATATAATTTAGGTATTATTGGAAGATTCTAATACAAAGCCTCAGGTCTCTCAAATAGCAGTAAATAACTAACCAGTCAACGTTTCGTCAATTCATGCATCATCAGGACAGAAAAAGAATGAGATAACATAAATCTCATCAGTCCAAGACAGTCCAACTTACACTTGTATTCAGTAACTTCCAACCGTCATTGAACGCATTGAGATAAAAAAAAAAATTTGGAAGTTTAATTTGAGCGTTAGGTGTTCCCATAGTAATAAAAAGCTAAAGAACAGGAAGAATATGAGCAAAAAATGTAATAAGGACTAGAATATATGTTAATTTAAGGTAAAATTTAAATAAAATTTTCTAAATTACAATTAAGAAATCCGTATGAAATTTGGATTAAATAAACAAAAAGACATGTTCCGACAATGATGCACATTCAAGACCAAAAATAATAAATATCCACTCCATATAATTCGAAAAGCAAGGGAGACTTGATAATATCTCAGAACGGAAATGCGATACAGTAAAAAAGGTCATCGGGCGCTATCTCATCAGTTCTGACCGACAAAAAAAAAACCCGAGTTGAAAAGATACATCTTAAATGAGAACTGACAGGTCACCGTAACCTTATTAGGTCCACCGTAACAAATAACTTAACACCTCAGGGAGATTAATGGTCTATAGGTGCGTTCACACCTTTGTCAAACCTTGACAAACCAAACTTTTAAACTTGGGTAGTTTTGCTGGACTCAGCTCGACTTGACTGTGTTCGAGTCCGATCAGATTCTTCCGGAAAGCGCCACATAAGCGCTAGTGTTGCATCCACATATCGGTGTATTTATATAAATATAATTATGTATTTTTATTTTATATTTTTAAATGTTTCTTTATAAAATAAAAAAATTAACAACCGTAGTTGGAATAGCCGGAACAGTAGCGTGCTGATAGGTTAGTTTGCTAAGCTTCTGTAAATCCTCTTTAAATGTTTGCCGTTTGGCTTGGCGAAAATGTAAACGCACAGCCCGGTTAGTATTACCATATTATCTCATACGGTAAATGGACAAATTAAAATAATATTAGAAATTTCGACAAACTCGCAAAAAATTATGATTTCTATATTAAAAAAACTGGCGAGTCCTCAAAAAATAAAGAAAGAGGAAAATAGGCTACCGATGACGTATATAACAAGAATTTCAATAAGTCAGTTCATGGCCTGCGTAATAATAAATTTACATATCATGCATCTGCATACTTATATGCATATAATGTACATATGAAAGGCCTCCATCAGCCTTTACGGACGGGTTGCTACGTAACAATACATGCTAACTACATCACTACCGGTTCGTAGGTATGGGTCGTTGAATTGATATAAATGTTAATATATATAACTAGGATTAATGATGTTCCGGTGGGTACTGGTGTATGCAACAATTTCCACTAACATCAAACTAAAAAAAATACTAACCCATTTAATAAAACTCGAATTCAGATAATTTAAAAAAAAAAATTGCATTTAAACGTAATTTTAAAATTTTCAAATAATTTTAATTTTATAGTGTTCTATTGATTCGCACGATAGGAACGCATCTCTGTTAATTATAAGACATCAATGGTTAAGATAATAATTTTCCAATACATCTAACATCCAGAAGAATAAGTAAACTTTTTTAAAATATATATTAGTAATATAATGAACTCTTTAATAATATAAACACAAATAATAATAGAAAAATAATAATAGAAAGTTGCTTGTTTGTATCCAACCAATCAAAACTTTTTTTTATATTCCAACATTGGCAGCTAAGGCATGCGTAAACATCCTACAACTTACAAATCTATTTTAGTTAGGTTAAACAAAACACGAAATCTTCCGGATTTAAATTGAAGCCGCTTCCTATTCGAGAATGCTGACGTTGACTACTTCAAAACTCTCTGCCAATTAAGTAATTTTTCAATTATTAATATTCAGATTGAATACTATTTAAATTAATACCTATTCAGATATTTAAAATGTCACAAAGAAAGGTAGCAGGGGAAGTAATTATGCATTTTAATAATATCCATATAATTCTTAATTTAGAGTAGAGTTATTTATTTTTATTTTAAGGATAAATTTTAAATAAAAATTATAAAACGCTAAAAATACTATCAGATTGAATATTATCTAAAAAATTTAAGGAAATGGCGTGTTCTGATAGTATGAACACGCCATAGTTTAAAAATATTCAATTGATTTTGACAATCTTTTTCATTTTAAATACAATTTCATGTATCAAACCGTTGTTCCACAGAACTATTAGTCATAAAATAATAATAATGAGAAATGGTATAATATACATATGCATATTATCTCTCACATTTAAAAAGGAACATTCCAAAAGAGTTTACAAACAAATATACAAGGACCTTATTAAGACGAAGTGTATATTCTTATATGACTCATTTAAATATAATATCTCATAGTAAGAATTTAAAATTAAATAATAATCAAAACAATGCTTGGGATCAAATTACCAACTTTCAATAATTTTTTGTTCGATATGATATTATTTTTTGATATAGATATTTTCAAGGTAATATCTTTATAAAATGTTTTTGGTTCTTTGGTTACGAAAAATATATAATCAATAAATATTGATTCATACTACGTAAACTTCATAACTATCAACTTCATTCAACGAATTAATATTATTATTATCGAATAGAAATAGGAATTTATTCTATTTACATAAGTTATCAGAAACCACAATAGAAAATTAATTATATTGTAAAAACAAACAAGAATAAAATAATTACTCACATAATGATATCTTCTACTAATAATATTCACTAACTGCGTTAATAAAACCTCGTTAAAAGAATCGATAACTTATTATAAACAAACAGAAGTTTATATTATCACAGTTGACACTTCTAAACACCTAACAATTGTACAGCAGCCATGAAAATGAGGCTAAACTAACGCAGTCAAAACAGCAACTTCTACTATAAATCAATTCAATATCATATGAAAACAAACACTAATTATTCAGAACGCGTTTTAACATTTTATATCTAATTCAAAACTTAAAATTATTTAATTTGCCGGAATTAATACATAATTGAATATTTATTTTATTTTATGTGCTCTACACATAAAAATACTTAGTTAAAATATGACCCAAAAGTGTTAAATAAGAGAGTTTCCGAATTTAAATCAGTCAATCATATTATAAATGACTAACTTTAAATGTTATATCACGTTATTAGTCAAATCAGATACTTTTTACTCAGATGGGCAATAAAATACAGTGCCATATAGATTAACTTCTGGAATTTGTAACGTTCATCAAATTAAATTTATTATACATAAAATATATTAAATAAACAGTTTAACTGAAATTAAACCCACCCTCTCCTCAATTTAACATTGTTCTGTTCTATTATAATTTATAACAGTTTTATTTTCCATTTAATGCATCTAATACTCTACATTCAAAGGTTTGTTAATTTTATGGACTGTTTTTATATCAAAAACTTTTTACACATAATTTAGTATTTTCATTCAGTGCAGGAGAGCTCACTATTTTATCAAATATTTCCTTATTACAAATCGTAATAGGTACTATTGAATAATTTGCAATCAAACTAGTAGTGGAGAGGTTAGGTTGTTAAAAACATGATCCATTATATAACTTTAAGAATCATAAAATTTAATTACTATGAATATCTTTAACTAATGAATTCAACCACTGTTAGCACATCAAACTTTGTGTGAATTTCGTTCCTTTTTTCTTTACGAAGAGATATGGTAAGTACAATATTTCGTAATATTCCATTCCGAAATATTTGTTGTTAAGTTAAATAAATATAATAAAGTCGAGATGTGAAAAATTTATGATCTTTATAATTTGAGAGTTAATAAGATTCTAAATTAGTAGTTTATAACGTAATGATCAGTCAGTAAATTTGACTTAGTCAAATCAGATACTTTTGATTCATATGTGCAATTAAATACTAGATGAACTTTCCTGAATATTTGTCAAGGTTTTTAACATTAATTTATTATGCTCAAAATATATTACGTTAACAAGTAAAAATATGGTACAATTTACGATTATGGTAGTTTTTAGATTTAATAAATTTTAAATCAGCTGTTTATATAAAACATTACGAAATGATCAGCTGGTAAAATTTGTGTGAAATCAGCGATAATTCAGTATAAAGACGATTCAAGGTTATTCAATATGTGAGAAAATATGGTATTTCTAATTTTATCTATACATAAAACTGAATATTTTGTTGTTTGAAATTATAGGGATGGAATTACTTTCGTAAAATATGTGTTAAGTATTTAATTAATATCATATTTTTAATAAGAAAGTAATATATTGATAAATTGATGTAAGTGTTGGTAAATAAAATTATAAAAGATTTTTTTATAGTTTTAAAGGTGATTTTTATTATTTATTAGTGGTTTCTTAACAAATGGGCTTAAAAATAGTTTTGACTGCTATTAATTGATAATTTCAGGTAAATACAGAGGAATAATGATATTTTATAAAAAGATAGAAGGTATTTAAAAATAAATAATATCGAATACAAACACTAAAATTAGCAAGAGTAGCGAGTAAGAGATATAACTAAATATAAAGGTAAGACATTAGTATAGTAGATCCGGCAACAGTGGAGAGTGAGAGGTTTTAATGGTGGTCGGTGGCGAGCAGTGTTGCCAGACCAACGAGGGCACCAGTGTTGCCACATCTACACTTCCCCCGCCATCTGTTTCCACGTTGCCAGCTGCGGGCCACCCCTCATTACACTAAAACAGTCTCTTTGCTTCTATCTATTCAACCACCACCTTTTGACATACAATCCTTATTCGCTTATACGTAATGTAAATATAACATTTTACAACTATAATAGCGATAATAACTATTATAAGAATCTACAGCTGCAAGAGAGGCTAAAGAAATCGGTTTATATTCTGGCGTAACTAGCTCTTACGATGAAGTAATGACAAAATATAATCAACATGAAAATAAAACGTTTCTAATATGTTTAACCCTTTAAGCACCAAAGACGATATATCATTGTTCGTAATATCTGAGAAAAGGAGACAACGAAAAATGATACGTATATATTATATTATATTATTATTGCATTATATATCGACGTCGTTTTAAAAAGGTGTAACCATTTCACAAACTTTACAGGAAACACATGAAACGATTTTTTCACAAATAACAATATATTTTTTCAATTTTATTCTTTATTGTATACAGTAAGAGTTTATTAAGGCGGCAAAAACCTTTATAATTACAATATATTTTTAAGAGATCTAGCAAAGGTCCAATCCAGACTGAGGACTGAAAGTAGTTAGTATTTGATGATGACGTCATCAATAGTCGATTTTTAGACCATTTCCATTTACTTTAAAACCTTAAAGATTTAGTAAAGAATGAATTTTGGCTACGGAATTTCCGGAACGTAATAATAAGTTCAATTTTTTTTTTATCTCTCTCTACCAATAATTTTTTATTTTTACAGATTTTTTTTTTAACATTATTATTTCAAATAGAGATTTACATTTGTTAGCTAATCACAAGCTGTAAATACACAAAGGAATTTGAATGATGACGTAAATTCGACCTTGCTAAAGATGGAGACATTAAATTTTTTAATGACAACCGAGCTCGTTAAATGTGCTTTTAGTTAAAATGATAACACAAATATGAGTGTAAATGTCATTTTATGTAACAGGTAGATGCATATTTGTGGGAATATTACAATTTATAATTGAATTATTGGCTTCACAAATTTAATATAACAAAATTTAAATTGGTGTTGGACATAAACAAATATTTCACATAAAAACCGTTTAAGTTATGTAAACAAATACAACCATTCAAACAGGCCATTTAAAACTGATAAATGTTCTCTTGTGGCTGAAAACGCTAAATCATTTTTAACATAATGAAAAAAAAATAGTACCAATACAAGGTTAAATTTTCGTCACTAATCAAAACAGCAGCTTTTCATAAGAGCATAGCTACTTATTTCAATTATAAGTGTAGAAATTACCTTAAATTATTTCATACAAATTATACATTTAAATATTCATTTATATCCAATAATACTAAATTAATAAAAAATAAAAGCGATAAAACTTTTATATCTTAATAAAAATAAAGAAATTCTAATTACGTGGATTGTCAGAACAGCAAGTCTTATCAAAAGAGACGTTAGTTTTTATTTCATGAAGTTTACTTATAGTCTATCGTCATCAGAGATATATAAAGGAATACTAATTTATAATAATTTATACAATATAACTGTTTATATCAAACAATCATAAATAAAATGTGATGTATATATCATAAACAAGTAATAAAATACAGGAGGTTAAAAACGTAGAATGTTTACGGTCAGGTGATCAAAAGAGGTTTCAACCGAGTTAAAACTGTCAGGTGCAAAATTATCAAGGTAAAAACTACCAAAGTCAAAAACAGCCAGCATTTATTATTAATAAATAAATAATTAGCATTTGAATTTAATTTTATTCTAATAATAATTGATTGGAACAATTTATTTTTAATAATTATCGCATAAAAATATCTGAATATTTTTGTTAGTAAATCTTAATTGCGACCAACATCAATTCTTTATCGATGTTTTACAATATGCCCATAAAAAATGTAACGGTTTTAGTCTATGACTCGATGATTTCATGGCCTGTAACAAGAATGTAAAAATAACGAAAGGATTGCAGGTCATGGATGGAAATAGCTTGAGTGCTCATAATTCAAGACTTTTCAATCATAAACCATTCCAATTTGTTTGCCAAGGAATGTAGCGCGAAATCACTTGAGCTTTACCTTTACATTACGAAAATAATTTTATTCATGAGAAACAAAGAGTTAGTTATAACTGATTAAGAACTTTATAGTATCTAATATATGTTTAATTAGTCTATACGAAATAAAGGAAATATGGCCTTTAAAAATTACACCCAAAACGTAATTCTACATTAAAAATATACATAAAATCCATTAAAGAAATATTTTTCTTTAGTATAATAGTTTTCATACAACACCAGTTTAAAACGAATAGAATTACAAAAACATTTTGTTATTAGTTCAATTATAATAACTTGTACAATTATCAAATATTTATTAGTACATAAATATCAGGAAATACTTTGGATAATACGATTCCACTGATATATCATATCTAACGGTTTGTAAACAATGTAAAAGCATCAACTAAATCTTGTAGGTTTAAGTCCGGTTAAAGTTCAGGAGGATATGAAGAAAACAGTGTAAATTATAACAAGACCTGTTCCGATAAATATATAAAAATAGTATACAGATATTTATAACTGTAAATTTAGTAACGTAGCTAATTTAATTTATTGCAGTTTTTATTTATTTATTGAGCTACTATGTTAAAAAAAAATCAGTTACCAAAAATTCGGACAGTGAGTTCTAAAACGTAGATTCATCAAAACATTTAAGGTAAAATTTGTTAAGATTTTTGTATTGCGGATAAAAAATTTCTGCCGGTTTTTTAAGAACAAATTGTTTATTTTAATCTTTTAATCTTTATTTATTTGGCATTTCAACCGGTTTTTTTTATCATTATCGAAAGCTCTAGAAGTAAGTAATAAATTTTATAATTTTTTTTCTTGATAAATTCACTGTCCGAAAAAGGCACTAGCATTTCAAATTTTGTACCAATAAAATATTTAAAAAATTACTTTTTTTGGACTGCAATACATACTAAGATTTATCACATATAAACAGTCTAAAATGGTTTTTCATTATACAGAAATAATTTGTTTAAATTCGCTGGATATACTTAATAAAAGAAAATTTCCCATTATATCTCAAGATTTTTTAAAAATTACTTTAAAATAATAAAATCAAGCTGTTTTGGGAGTATTTGTTCCAAAATTTAAGTATATCTAATATATTTTACTGTAATTACTCGTTCTGGTAATATATAGTAATCATATATGTACAGAGGAATTGAATAATATAATAATTTCTAAAAATGTCAAGGTCTAAAATGTTATAAAAAAAAAATCTATATCAACTTTCTCTAAACATATTTCGGATTAAAAATTCCTAATAAAAGTTCAAAATGTGGTTTCATCACACATGAATTTAATACTAAAAACTTTAGTGAACTATTTTCGGTCCAATTAAAAATATTTCAATTAATATATTTATTATTGTTAAAAACTATACTTATTATAAATATATATAAATGTTATTACCTAGGTTTGCGTATTGTATGTTCTTCCATCGGAATTAAACATCACATTGAAGAGATCTTAAATATAATTTCCAACAAGTGTAAAACTTCACATGTATAGATTTAAAATATAATAAAAAAACGGGCTCCATAATGCAGAATATTTTTTTTTTTTTTTAAATATTCAATAACGGAATAACTTTAAGCCCACGACATGGTTAAGAGTTTCACTTGACTGAGGGCAAAGGGGAGGGATAGACTTTCGGTAATAGACAGATAAGTTATCGTACGATAACCGCTGGGGTTTACATTTTCGATAATAATAATCCATTAATATGACTAAACTATATCTACCGTTAATAAATTAAGAAGGCATTGGATATCGTTCATAATAAAAGTAATAATATTTTTCAAAATAATGGAGAGGAAAGTGCGTGAAAATACATCATATCTATATTTGTTTTGTTTTTTTGTTTTTATTTTTATTATCATTAAATAAAAAATTGACAAGATTGATAAATCTATAGATATAGCATAAATACAGATATGGGATACAAAGATCAATATTCTACAAACGGAATATCTACTTCAGTAAGCTCCAAAAATACTAAGTAAATACATTTAATTTAATCGATTAAAAAAAAATCGATATACAAAAAAATATGATTTCTCATTATTACCAAAAGTTAGTGAACTATAGTTTCTTTGTACATATCCTGAGTTTTTTAGTACTTGTATCTAAATCTTCTACAGATCTTCTGTAGCAAAACATTTTTTTACGAAGTCTTGTTTAAAGTTTAGAATGTCTAACGTAGGAATTTTTTTTAAGATAAAAAACCCCCCAGTAAATATGTTGATATAGTTTGTTATATGACTTCGTAAAAATATCAAAAAAAATCCAAACAAATACTTTTTATGAGAAAATGTTTCTTATTTGCTAGAAATATACTTAACCTTTCAGAAAAAACTAAAAAAAAAATCAGGTTTACAACTTACAGATAAGACAATTTTTTTAATAGTAAAATTGGATCAGAAACACATGTATAAATTAGTTTAATATTATTCCTTATAAACTCTACAATACTATAATTATGTAAAAATATTCTCATAACACTCGGAAATTATCTGGAAAATGTTAGGGAAGAAGTACATACTTTTTTTTTATAACGAAACTTGTTTTCATATATTTTTACATTCAGCATCCCTTAAGTTTAAAAATAAAAATAAAAAATAAACTAATAAAATAAGTCGGATATTCATCAATACCAAATAAGATGCATTAAAGTCATTCACTACCAATACAATCAGCTAAAACGTAATGATGTACATTCAATTCTACCTAAAATAACTTATCATTATGTTATTGTTATTTATGATTTAATAAATAAAAAAATATTTTCCTAACGAAAAATATTTCGCAAACTGTGCTGATTTATAACGGTTTTCCTCAAACCGGTTTAGCTCTCCCTCGCAATAATAAAGCTTTTTAGGCGAAGCTAAGACTTCATAACATCAGGATATACTCAAAGAATTTATTTTATTAATATTCTGACATTTAGTTCTTGCTTGTCTTCTTTACAAATTTGAAATCTAATCGTTTACGTAAAGGGAAGATTTTTTTTTATTAAACCAGTAGAAATTAAAAAAAAAAAAAAAAAATACGAATTTCTGCTATAGCATATTCTTGAAATATTAGATATTGTTTTTCTAAAAATTTTCATTTTCATAATTCATCTTTTTGCATTCCCTCACAAATTCGTATCATTCACAACAAAAAAATATGTGTAGATTTGAGAATTCGGAAGTCTAAACAACACGAAATTGCGTGGCCGGTACTATATATATATATATATATATATATATATATATATATATATATATATTACTGATACTATTACTATATTACTGATTGATCTGCGAGGATTGAAATAGCTTAATAAATATAATCCAATAAATGAACCTAAATCCGAAACGTAAGCACGCAATAAAAAATAAGTTCAACTTAGTATGTTTCTTCTTCTTTGTCCGCACTCTCTGACAAATTTCTTCTAAAAACCAGTAAAGTTGTAGTCAACCCGCCATCTCTGGTCTAGCTGAATTTACTCTTGAATATTTTGCATAATTTAATTTACTCTCGAAAACTTTCAAGATGCTACTATCATTGTGTATCGGATCTTGAAGATATCCAATTATGTAAAATTACTGTCATCTAGTCGTTAGATTCTAAATTTCAGGAGAGTACTGACTTTATTATTTCTTTTAGATAAATCTTCAATTTCTCTATATCTTTACATATTTATACAACATTGGTTCACGGTTTTAACTTGTTCATTTTGTTTTATAGATATATAATAATATACTGTTAGTATGGTAAATATTCAATTAATATAACTCTATTATAGTATATAATTATTTATTATATAATATATAATTATAATTATAATAAATATAACATATTAAATATAACTCCTTTGTAAAGTAAGCTCCATATAGATTACTACAACCCTGGACTAAGTACCATTGGGCAGTCTCCTTAGAGCTCTGGACAAACAGAGTATATCCTCAAGGTACATACAGGACAAAGGGCCTCCCAATATTACGCAGTTATTATTCTCTAAGGATCCATTAATCCTACTTCGGCCATCTTCTTTTCATTTTCACTTATTACCTCCAGGACTCTATTTATAACTTGTCATTTGCCTTACATTCATTAGCAGGCAATGATAACATTTTACACCTGAGTTTTATTAATTTTTCTCAATCCTGTTCAAGCTACAGAGAATAAAAAAAAACAAATCCGTGAGCAGCAGAGCTCCGTAACTAAAGTCGTATTTTCACGAAAATATAAAATATTAAAAAAATGAGGGAGTGAGAAAAAAGTTGAAACTGGCAAAAGGCACTTTTTACTATATTGTTATGCCTTTCCGCTGAACTTCGATACAGAAAATCCTTCATACCGGATTTTCAGCTCTTTGGACAAATGGATCGCAGGAGGGTGGGTTAAATGAGAAAATTATTACAAAAAAATGAGAATGGGACATCTCATGGAGATAATGCAAATTTTTATTAAAAATGTTGATTAGTAATACCTATTTGGCATAGGAAAATTGAAAGAATTTAATGATAATTTTAAAGGAATAAAGAGTAGGTACGCATTACAGTACCTAAGGTACCTCAGGTCCTAGTTCCAACCTACCTTTCCTATAAAATGCTAGGGTCAACACAAACCTGAATGTCCGCTAGTAGAGGTACCTGCTGGAACCCAAACACCCTCTTGGAGGGATAAGACGCTTATAGTCAGCAATATATACATTATGGTATGTTATATATACAGGGTGTCCCAGGAGGAAATGTCAGTAATTGAGCGAGGAATAGCCTATCAAACACGTAGTTCGGTCCAGCCAACCGCACCTTATCTCGATCCGAATTCATTTTCTTAAAAGGTTATACAAGAAAACTAAAAGTTTTTTCCCAATGAAGTTCCAAATTTCTATACTGTAACTGAACTTTTCTATATTTTTGTCACCGTTTTTAGAATCTACGATGAATTTTCTATAAGATAGCAACTGATTTGTAGATAAATATTGCTTCGTCGGGAGATCATAGCAGCCAAAACAAAGTAAACGAGTAAAAACGAATAATTTTCAGAAATAATTGGTTGAATCTCACGGAATGAATTTTTTAGTTAAGACCTTGCCGAATTAAAAAAAAGTTGCTTCATTAGCTTTTCTAGAATATACCAAATTTTGTGAAGTTAGTATAATTTCGTTCAGATATTGAAGTTGGGAAGTCAAAAAAAGTTGGGTACTTGGATATTTGTTCTCTCGTACCTTGGTTTTGTTCCTCTCAAAAACGGTTTCTAAAGTGGGTTACTACTGCACGCAGAATGTGTTACGATTTGAGTGTTTTTTATTGTTTGTCCAACTATGTTACTTCTTATTTATTTTTTAATAAATATTTTTAGAGGGTAAGGGTTATCAAAATGCGGTAAAGTGGCAGCCGTTGCAGTATTTGATTCCACTTTATTTTATAATTACAACATTGTCATAACCAACTTCACCAATTAAAAAAATAAATAAATAAAGAGTAATATATACATAAATATATATTGAACTCACTAGGCTAGATTTCATAGGTAATTATCTGTTCTGTTTTACCCATATTTACGCTTAGAAAACTAAAACAAAATTACTGAAAAATAAAATGACTGAAAACTTAAACTTGATTACTTTTAGATTAAAAAAAATATATAAGCCACATTAATACAAAATAAAAATATCAAAATCAGAAAAAAAAATCGCCACTTTAATTTCACAAATTAGATCCAGTTTATTAAGTTAGGACATTATTCCAGATAATTGCAAAAAAACAAAGACTTAAGTCTCTCAAATAGTAATAAATAACTAACCAGTCAAGGTTTCGTCAATTCAGATATCATCAAGAGAGAAAAATTAGGTGTCGAAATGTCTTGGAATGGTATGCTGTCTTTATTTGGTGAGCCTTTTTTACTGTTGGTGTGAGATGTGCTGTAGTGAATAAACTGAGAATGTGCTCCACTAAGTAAGTACCTACTCAATAAAATGCCGATCTACCCTTTCGTAAACTTAGCGTTTGACTGACTACCTTTGACAATATGCAAAAATGGGATTTTCGTATTCGCCACTTTGAAAGATTCTAGATCCTCAAGAGTTGATGCCTTGTGTCTTTTGGAGATTAGGAATTCAAGACTTTCGCGATATTTGAGCCACGCGTTTTTTGCATATTCGATAGTTTGGAATGGTAGGGACGATATAATCAATAAAGTTAAAATTAAAATATTTACTACAAAAAAAAAAAAAGACAGATTTTAATCAAATACTTTTTTTTTAATACATAAATATGATAATCATTCAAGACAAACTTACATATGACAGATACAAATTAATACAATCGATCAAAAAAATCGATTTACTAAATCTTGTCAAGTGATAAATCGAAGAGAAGACAAATTCAAAACGTGTCCCATCTGAAAGTCAATTTTTCAAAGACGGTATTGTTCTTTGTTCCAGTTGAATATAAGGAACGCATCAACCTATATCCATAGTTCTACAACCTAGATACGCAGGTGGGTAAGTCTTTAAAATACAAGCGATTAATGAGCAAAGGTTCAGCCAATAAAAGATAAGATTGACAGATGCAGTACATCTCACACCAATAGTCTAAAAAAGATTCACTACAGAGTTACAACATTTCAAACTCTTTTGAATTTATACATGATTTTAAGAATTACTATGCCCCCTCCCCTCCTCGCTCAGTGAATAGAAATTGAGACGAAGAAGTTCAAAACGCTATCACCTCACGATAAGAAGATTCGAAAAACTGTTCGTGCTATGTAAAGTGAAAACGTTATAGAGTTTTGGACGAAACTCGCCGATAAGCTAACAGCTACATTCATATCTGAGCCGATAATGTACCGCCAGAGACAGAAACATAAACAGATTCCCAGTTTAACCATAACCGTCCGTGACCGCTAGACGTATTGGGGTAAACGACAGCTCCGACAGATATAACAATATTCTGCACACAAGACAGGCTTCGAACCCGCACAAAAACAATCCTTGCATAAGATGGAAGCCTCCGAATGCTCGCCTACTTTCTACAGTCGGTCAAAGACCTCAACCAGCCTTACCACACTAGCATTTTTCACCACCTCGGGCCAACTCTACTTTTCTGCATCTGCAAGAGGAGAAATCCTTCCCGATATATAATTGTATACATTCGCGATGGATATGAAAGTAATACGAAGTACCAAACGGGTCTCGTACTTATTATATAGAAAACTTGCAACATAAAAAATGTTCAGAAATAAGAGTGAACTTTTAGGCAGTTTCATATAATCACGCATTATTACAGTAATTTCAATTTTATAATTTTCTTAAAGCAAGGAAACTGTTAATAATTATTGGTTCACTCAAATTACCTTTCATCTTTCTTTTGTATTTATTTCTATTATTTTTAAATTTAATATCTTGGTGATTACTGTCAATTTAATACTTCAGTATTCAGAAAGGAGTGATTATTTATCTCTACGTTGGAATTGTCACGTTTTCGGGTTAGATTTACACAAAGCAAGAAAAATCTTAACATAATAATTCATAATTATTGGCTCCTCTAATACTTTTCTATTGTATTTATTTAATTTCTTGAAAATTAACTGTCAATTTAATGTTTTAGTATTTTGAAAGGAATTTCCATTTTGAGGAGTTTTCTATCAAAAGTCGATATATCCACTTTTGGAAAATTATTATCAAAAAATTAGTACGGGGCATCTCATGGAGATAACACAAATTTTTACTGAAAATGTTGATTAGTAACACCTATTTGGCATAGGAAAATTTAAGATTTGAAATAATTATTTATCCTTATTTATTTCTACTTTGGAATTTTCATGTTTTCAGATTAGATTTACACAAATCGCTCTATATAATTAACTCAAAATTGTACATTGATATTTAAAGTTGTATGCTTGTAATAAGCGATTAGTGGCTCAAACCTGAAATTAAACTTTATCTTTTTAATAACAATTTATTAGATACATTATATAAGATTCATTTATTATATAGTAATATAAAAAAATATCAGTTTATTATTATTAATGATGATGGCGGATTATTAAAGGCCCATATCTCGATGATTATGAAGAAAGAGAGAAAATATAAAGTCTTTTAGAATCATACTAGCGAACCCTTTAAAAAAAATTAAGTCCAAATTTTATTTTTTTGATATATAATTATTTGGAAATAATAAATCATAGTGTAATAATTTGAAGCGTTTTTTATAAAATATTAATAATATTTCTTTTTTATATGATATTAAAATAATGATATAAAAAAGTCTTACTAGCACGGTTATTATTTCAGGGATGAAACTGAAATTATTAATAGACTTTTTATTTTATTTTATTGAATTTATTTTCGACTACAGTCCTTTCTAAATCCCGCTACACAGATGTTACACAACAAGGGTTCAGTGGACTACTCCTACTGTTTATAAGAGCCAAGTCCCCGAACTATTTTTCCCATCTGTGCACCGGGTTTTAATGCACTGGTACGATGGATGAAGATAGAATATGACTCCAGCAGTTAAAGATAATATTAGAAGGTTCAAAAAAAAATCCTTCGGTTTCTCAAATACCCATTTTATGACGAAACCGATCAACGTTTCGTCAAATCAGGCGTCAACAGTGCGCACAATGATAAGAAACCACATCTCTCATCAACAATCGAAAAAAATCTAACCAAATAGAGCAGTATATCACTCCATGACAGTTGGACATATACAGAAGGAAAAGCGTATAACCACACATTTTTTATTTTGCCTGAGAGAGTAATTTTCGAGGAGCAACAAAATTTCAGTATTAACGAATTTATAAGTATTAAAAACTGCCAATTAAGCATAAATCATTACAAACATTACCTCTATTTAGAATTTAACCATTAAGAGATAATTGTTTCTAGAGAAAGGAGCGGCTGGAGGAGATGGCGTTATGCCTGTGGGCGGCAGTACATCAAATCCGCCCCCGTACTTTATGAAAGTCAATTTGGTTCGTTCGTTCTTGTTTAATGGCGTGTAACTATTTTCGACAGCAACGCCATTTATTTTTCCACATTAAGATTTTTTATTTTGCTTTTAACAACGCGGAATTGCGGAGCATGCACCCTGTTAATATAATCGAAGTGATATCATCGCGAAGGTTGAAATGGGCGTGCAAAGTTGTTGGGCTCAGTAACGAACGAATTCCTAAAAAGTTAATAAATGCTGAGCCGACTGGTAAACGTCCGAGGGGTAGACCGAAACGTAGGTGGGAGGACAGTATTAAGAGTGATCTAATGAATTTGGTTTTGGACGGTAGTCGGTGAACCGAGGTTTGTAGACAGCGATCAGTGGTATCGGCATCGAACCTCCGGGTTCGCTAAGCCTTTTATTATTATTTTGCTTTTAAGCAGATGCACACACATGGCCATTGCATGCCCAAACATGTGCATATATACTATATTTTTTGTTTTCTATTTTCTTCTTTCTTTTTGTTTTCCTTTTTATGCTTTTACTAAAGAATGAATTTCTTCACTAAAACCTTGGTAACAAGTAATAGTTCGTGATCTTTCCATCGCATGCCAGATTCGAATCCTTGTACGGGGGGAAGAAAAGGGGTTAAATTACCGGCAGGCAGAACTGGGAAGAGAAAGGACCGACTAACAAGGCACCTTCCAATATTGCACAACAGGCTACCGAAAGATCGGTTGTCATCCACCGCCTTCTTGGTGGTCTGTGAAGAACGTGTCTTCGCATGAGCAGGTAAAAAATATTTACAAGACTAATATCACGCTATAAAGAAATACCTATATTTCATCAATTACCTAACCAATATTATTATCAAAAACGTCTGCAAATTAGATCAATATTGCTTCCTCGCCATTTCTCTTGAATACATAATTACTAATATTTCAAAATCGATGATTTCTTGTTAGAGAATAAAATCGAAAGGGCGAGAAGTTTTCGAAATATAGGTGTGCCAAGGATAATACGTTTGCGAATGGGAGGACTAAAGTAGTGGATGGAATTTGATAAAGCTGATATAGGGCCATCTAAGTATAAAATCGCACAATCTCTAAAAATGTCATCAAAATCGGATTAACGGTGGCAAGTGTTATTTCCGACACATGAATTTGGCAACAGACAGACACGAAATTATTTTGTTTCCGTCGTATACGTAAAATTTTAGATTCTGACGGCAGCCATTGTTTCACTACCAACATGCAACACAAAGCTTCCCTACATTCGATAGTGATAAATCGATTGATTACACCACCTAATCCAGTCCTTGAAGAAGGATACTAATTAAAACCTCTTTTAAGTATTGTCCTGCAAAATAAATGGATCAGGATGGTACTATTCGTACGAAGATGACGTCATCATTGCAATGTGGCTGATTTCAGGATTATATATTTAAGCTATAGTCTATTGTTGATATGACGATTATGAAGTTCTTCTGAATGTTTTAACTTGATACTGCATAACAAATGATTATAACCATCACTTCTTGATCTGTACGCATTTAAAGCATTCTCCTAAAGATATGTATTGCAAGATAGGATTAAAGCAATCAGCACGTAGATCAGAAAGAGGGTTACAGTCGGTCCTCCTGACTCCGATACACGATCCAGACATCCTCAACTCCCCCCGGATAATACTCCAGGTAATATACAGACCCCCCGGGACAGTGATAAACAACCGGGATGACCGTGATAGCTCGCAGGTGCCGCCGAGCGGAGGTCAAGTGCACCTGCGATAAATCTCGAAGATACAGGACTCGCCCTTGGAGGGGATTCTTCGTCTTCTTGCTCCTCGGGCTTAGTCAGAAGTAAAAATATCCTGCGTCCTTGGAGGCGGTGGCTCCCGCTGTGTCGCCCGCCCAGACCTCCAGTCTCTGTCTATCCTGCATCATAACTCAAAGCCTTCTTTGTCCTCCTTGGTTCAGCGAGGGATGATCTCGGATCATTTTACCTCTGGTTCCATTAGGATTACGCAGCAGACTGGAAATATAGTAGGCACAAACATAACTTAAATAACATTTTCTCTATTTAATGTTTTTTTTTTTTAAATTACACATCAGAAGCACTGATTCGATCGTAGTTAAACGAAAACATTGACTGATTAATATCAAACTCAGGCACCAACAATAAGATCACAGATAGATAGATAAAATTCAACATATCTCATATCAACAATATAAGGCACATAAATCAGAAACAGAAACTCACTCCAAGACATCTACACAGATACTAAAAGAAAATATAGTTAACAACAGCTAGTAAAGGTTATAATAAAAACAGCTGACTAGCAGAAATTACACAAAGGCTATAAAAATAAATGAAATAATAAAAAGAAAGGAAAAATAATAAATTGCAAAAGAAATAGGACGTAAAAAGCACAGCAGAAGGTTATAATCAAAAACAGCTGATCAGTTAACAACAGAAGCACATTAAATACAAAAGTTCAACTAGTTATGTTTATCAGACTTATAATAAATTTTACACATTCGTAATAGATATGATAGTAATACGAGGTACCAAACAGGCCTCATCTGAGGTACTTATTATATAGAAAACTTGAAAAATAAAAAATGTTCAGACAAAAGAGTGAACTTTAAGACAGTTTCATATAATCACACATTATTAAAGTAATTTCAACTATATAATTTTTTTAAAGCAAGGAAACTGTTCATAATTATTGGTTCACTCAAATTACCTTTCACCTTTCTTTTGTATTTATTTCTATTATTTTTAAATTTAATATCTTGGTGATTACTGTCAATTTAATACTTCAGTATTTAGAAAGGAGCGAGTATTTATCTCTACGTTGGAATTTTCATGTTTTCAGGTTAGATTTGCACAAATTGCTCTAAATAGTCTGAGAACTGTGGCCAAAAAACGTGTCCGATTTCAAAAAAAATGTTGATCGTCTGGCCTGAAAGTACTTTCATAATATACTGGAAATATGGACGTCAGCTACCTTAGATTGGTTGCAATATGGACGTCAGCTACCTTAGATTGGTTGCAATATGGACGTCAGCTACCTTAGATTGGTTGCAATCAAATTTTATAGGTCAACGAATTCGTTATTTCCGTCACTTTTTTTTCATATTTTCCTCAGTAACTTGCTCTCAGTGCATTTTAGATAAAACATTGCCAATTTTAGAGAACTTTAAATTTATAAAAAGTTTAATTATAATATTTTTTTTAAATTCGAAACAGGTGCTGAGATGCGGGACCGTTAACATCTGCAAAATGTCAAGAAAACGCAAAAAGTTGGATATTCTGTGGTTTCGCCTTAATAACTATTTTTAAGTGCAATTAAGTGCAAAATGCATAATAACCAATCTTGTAGAGAATTAAATCTCCTACAATATCCATATAAAATATTTGTAATTAATCTCAACAGACGCCATGTAATATTAAAATCATTTTAGAGAGCCTAACGCGTAAATTGTTTAACGTTTCTGAGTAAAAAGAATTGATTTTTTTACAATCAGACATATAATTAACAGCAATATCCAAATTCTGTACAATGTGCATAGCCACAAATATTTTTCTCTTAAAATAAATTTAGGAAGTATCGATTTAACTCATTTCATATTAGGGGTTGATAAATTATTTGCCACTTCTATAATTTTGTTTTTATTGAAAACTATTTTCAAATGTTATTTATATATTCATCTTCCGTTATAAAAACACACAAAAATTCAAAAATAAGCAATTCAAAATACAGTTTAAGTAAATTATATCAAATCTAGATTATATTTTTGATATAATCTACTTAAACCTTGGTGAGTACCAACATATATTTGATCTCTTGTCTTAATTAAATTCATAATTAATAAATAATTTATACTACAATTAATTTAATATGTACAATAATACTAAACTGTATTTTGAATTGCTTATTTTTTTTAATTTTTGTGTGTTTTTAGAAATGAAGATGAATGTATGACATTCGAAACTAGTTTTCAATAAAAACAAAATTACAGAAGTTGCAAATAATTTATCAATTCCCAATTAGATTGATCCTTCTTTACTATCATAAGTACGTCAACTGATCATTTCATATTATTCATTTTATGCAATCTAAGGAAGGAGCATTTGTGATCGAATTCAAAGGTCTTGCTTTGGTTCCTCACACACTATATTATTCCTTATATACTACAGGCCACTGCCATCAATATATTTAATTATATAGTGGAACAAGAGTGAAAGTATACAACCGTTGAACTAACCACAACTTTTAAATTACTCAGCTGATGACTGGCCATTAATACTATCTCGAGTTATCTCTCGGTTGATTCCCCTCCGTTATGTCTATTTTTAAAATCCTGGTTAGGGTTATAGAGTAAAATATGGTTACTAGCAAAGATAGCCGCAATAGAATTTCGAAATAGGGGACGAAGAACGATATTTTTAATAAATTATAGAATTTAGAAGGCATTTCAGAAAGTGTCAATTAAAATAATATCTTCCGCAACAACAGTCCTTCTACTTTGTTGTGAAAATAGAACAAATGGATTCTATCGATTGAAATGATTAAATGCGACAATACATTATGTGGACTGACACTTGCTCATATAGATACACAATCAGTCGATGTTTGCATAGGAAAGAAACCGAACTGATAAATAATAATACGCATAGCGTTTCTTGTTTTGTTTTGAACACATTGGCAATTTGCTAATGTATTTTATTGATCAACATCAATAAACCGGGGGCGGATGAAGACAAGCGTGGGCTCAAAGCGGTAAAAATTTCGGCCCCCTCCCAAAAAAAAATTTTTTTAACTCAAGAGGCCACAAATGTTACATTTTGTTTTTTTATTTGCTGGATTATTTTATAATTTTTTTTTAACCTTTCCGGGCAATTGGAAAATCTTTTTATTTATGTTTCAAGTTCTCTGGACCCCTGAGCTATCCGGGCTATAGGCTGTCTTAAGCCCGCTTATTGCTTAATCCCCTTTTGCGGCGAACTGTATAATATAATATTTATTATAAGCGTAATGAAATCACTAATATCATACAAGTAAGGATTATACATGAATTATTGGCTCCGGATGGATACCTTGAGCTATTCTGGTAATATAATCGTAGTATAACTAGATGCGCCTTCCATAGAAATGCAAATCTAGGGATTAAATTTAATTAATTGAATGAATATTTAAAATACACAGGACTAGAGGTTTTGATAAATAAACTATATTAATTACCTGGAATTAACACAATACAAGGAAACTATTCAAGGACCTAACCAGCTCAAAACAGAAGGGGGCAATTTTCTAGGGAGGGGAGGATGCACCATTCTGCTCTATTTTACAATAACATTCAAAAGAACACAATTTATTTATTTTTTTAAATAATAATAATTCTTATTTAACAATAGCTACAGTCGTAATTTTAATTTTTTCCACAATGGTAGGGGGATCTCCACTTTCCTAGGCCCATGAACCAAATAAACTACTACAATTATTATAGCCCCTTTTTGTTTTTAGTTAAAAATTAGATCTAAGATAAAAACGTACATTTATTGACTAAAACCAAAGTGGAAATACGTGTAAACGCTAAGAAGACTTTCTAATATTTAAAGAAACTATAAATTTTTCATCAATAAACACAAATATTTTAAAACAAACTACAAGATCATCCCAATAGGCGCATTCAAGACATAACAGCAACAAATGCGCCTAACAACATCTGTAGGTTGAAACGGATCTGGATGAGTGACCCCTCCTTCCTCCCCAGTAGCAAGAAACTTTAGTAAAAACGAAGGAGTTGCAACTGTGTAATTCTCTTCCTCAAGCATCTCGTACCAGGGTTGTTACACTTCACAAACCAATGAATGTTTAATTGAAAAATAAAGAAAAAAAATTATATAAGTAAAAATGAATCGTTGCAGAAATAAGTAAAATGTATTACTGTGTTGAGTCAGGTCGTTATTCATGCATCCAATTAAATAATTTTAGTGATCGTAAAAAAGCATTAACAAAGAAAATAAAAGGAAATGAATGAAGCAGTTATTTCCCTTAGTTACATTTTAAAGACCTATAAAAAACTATAAGAGGCAATGAAGTAGATACCTGTTGGAAGAAATGTACTAAAACAAACCTTCCATTAATATCGTAAGACGGCCTGCAGTAGTTATTTGGATATTGTCCGAAAGATCGTTCACGAACGACGGGCCAAACCTTCATTAGAACGGCGTGTACGTTTCTCAATATTTTCGTAACCTGTTACAAATAACAGTCTGATTACAAGGAACGGGTGACGGGTTCGAGGGAGGTCCGTACAAATTGTAAGCTGTCATGGCTGTTGTATGGAAGTCGTGAGGTCAATTCTGACGTATAAAGTTCCCGCACGATCATGGGCTCTGTGAATGTTTTCCCAGATCTTAAAAAGGAGTTTGGAAAATAAGTACTAGTTATCGAACAGTAAACACACATGGCTGGTTAAGAATATTTAACTCTTAGCAACAAAACTTTCTAAGATAACATTTCTCTGTGAACAATTCTCTGATCGACGAGCAACTAACAGAACATTTCTATACACAGTACGACCAACTTATATATCTCAATGCCTGTAAAAAGTACGCTGTAATCGACCAAATAAATTCTCCACTCCCCCCCCCCCCCTCAAAATTTGAGGTTTTATGTTTTAAGACACGTAGAATCCAAATATCGAATAAAATAAAGTCCGTCAATCCGCCGCCCGCGACTTTTCTCCGAGATTACTGAACCGATTTTCTTGAAATTTGGCACCAAAGTCTATGATGATCCTTGGAACTCGACGTTACTATCCATCTTTTCGTTTTAATATGGCGGCCGATTAAATTTTATTATGGTTAATCAAAATGTAATAAAATACCCTACAAAAGAACAACAAAAATCATCGAAATCGGACTAGTATTAGCTGAAATATAGAGTATTGAATTTTGTAGACTAACTTCCTGGCGCTACAGTTCAGCGTGACCCTTTGCCTCCTGAGTTATTAGTAGCGGATACCATTCTTCCTTGCATCTTTCTCCACTTCATGCTTCCTTGGATCCATCCTCCTACTTCCACCTACTTCTTGGTCTTTCTCGTCTCCCCCCCTCCCCCCCCCACTGAAATGCTCCTTCAACATTTTTCTCTGTATCATTTTACTCTCCTTACTGATAATATGTCTTATTTGGAATAATAAACCAATGTGTAATAATTTGCGAAGTTTTTCTCTTAAATATGAATAGGTCTGCTATAAAATAAGAGGAATGATACCTCTAGAAGTATATTAATTCGAAGGAATACCTCTTTAATTATGGAGCTATTTATCATCATAACTGACGTTATTGTAAGTAACAGTGAAATACTTTAACTAAATTCGAAGGATACAACAATAACTCATTTCACTAATAGTCCATATGCTAAGATTCTGAAAAAAATTCTCAGTAACAGTGACGCACCGATAAAAGATAGATGCGCTGGGATTACATGGGTTCCTCTTTGATCCCAAGCATATGGGCAAGAAGATGGATTCGGGGGTCAAAATGTCGACAGTATTGTGAATAAGTATGTAGGTGATTAAATGTTATTACAGTTTATTCGAATAAATTTCAAATTTTTCTTTATAGAATTGATATGTATTTGAATTTTAAAGATAAAAATACATATGTGGATATAAGGAACAGATAAGGGACATGTGGAGTCATTTAACAGATAACACGAAAGCAGATAAAAAACGATTCAACACGTAAGCATAACAAATGCTGCTACAACCAGGTAATCTCAAGAAAATAGAAAAATAACATTCAAAGCAAGTTTTCAATAGACAGAAACAAGTGAGATTAGATTTCTCCGCTAACGAGAACAGAAGGAAATTATTAATCTTCTAATCCAATATCCAGACTGTTGAAGAACAAACTACATTTTACTTTATTCGAGGACATAACCGCCAGGCGCCTTACCAATTAAAACAATCTTCGTTAAACACTAATGGGGCCTACATAAAAACACTGTATTGCTCTGTCTAGAGGGATTTTATGGGTAAGAATGTAATGCGAAGAAATCATATGAAGGATAGTTGGAATCCCCCCGTCTACGACTAGGATTTTTCTCACTGATTTTTCGTAAATTATGCAAGTGAAAAAAAAAATAAAAAAATAACTTACTATGCTCAGAATTTTAAGGTTTAAAAAATAAATAAATAAAGTTAATCTTGATAAAATATAGAGGATTTCTGGAGCAGAATTCGGCTGGTTATTATTTTGCTCTTTCCAAGAAATTAGATAAAACATAACAGCTGAGAAAGGTTGTAATAAAAACAGCTGACTCGCAGAAATTACACATACGAAATAAACAAAAATTTGTTGACATCCGCATGATAGTATAGAAGAATCATTAAAGTAAACTAAATTTATATTACATTTAATTTAATATGTATAATAATAGCGAACTATATGTTGAATTGCTTATTTTTGAATTGTTTGTGTGTTTTTAGAACTGAAGATGAATGTAAAACATTCGAAACTAGTTTTAAATAAAACAAATTTATAGAAGTGGCAAATAATTGATCAATCCCTAAACAAAAATCTGTTCAAAGGCAATGCAAATAAATAAAATAATAAATTACAAAAGAAATAGGAAGTAAAAATACACAGCAGAAGAAGGTTATAATCAAAAACAGCTGATCAGTTAACAACAGAAACAAATTAAATACAAAAATTCAACTAGTTATATTTATTAGACTTATAATAAATAAATGTGTTGTAATTTTACACATTCGTGATAAATATGATAGTAATACGAGAAGTACCAAACAGGTCTCGTACTTATTATTTAGAAAATTTAAAAAATAAAAATATAATCACGCATTATTAAAGTAATTTCAATTTTATAATCTTCTTAAAGCAAGGAAACATCTTAACATAATAATTAATACTCTCATAATTAACATAATAATTCTCTCTTAACATAATAATTCATAATTATTGGCTCCTCTAATACTTGTCGTATTTATTTAATTATTTTTTAATTTAATTTCTTGGTAATTAACTGTCAATTTAATACTTCAGTATTTCTCAACGTTGGAATTTTCCGGCTAGATTTACATAAATCGCTTATAACTTCACCAAGTTCCAAATAATAGGATGAAAATTTTGGCTTTTTAGAGCAGAATTCGGCTGGTTATTATTTCGCTCCTTCCAAGAAAATTGATGAAAAATGGACGAGGATTGACGTGTTCTAAAGATCTCTAGAGCAGAATATTTAGATCTAATAGCGTCCGTTTCGATTTGGGTGTTTTGAGAATTTCCTAGGCAGAATTCAGGTCGTTATATTTTTCATAATAGGACGCGAATTTCCAAGGTTTTGTACCTTCAGAAGCAGTATTTAGCTCGCTATACCCCTTTTCAAGAAAATCTGACGCGAATTCGAGTGTTTCGGTGCTGTCTGGAGCAAATTTCAGTACGTTTTTAACCGCACGATTTTCATTACCGTGATCTCAGCACGTAATTACCAATGATGTAGAAGTTCATATGAGAGATGTTTGGTTCCCACAGGATATCGTTTCTGCTGCGATAACAATTTTACTAAACGCATAATATTTCTGTTCGTTAAAATTGATGATTTCTTAATAATTTCATTGGCCTGTTTTAGTTGAAGTTAAGGCTTCCATTAGAACTCGAAGTTAGTTGAGGCTTTCTGAACGCATCACAAGATCCTAAAAACTAATATAGATCAACTGAGAACCATCCGTGTTCGAGTTTTCAATTAAAAATAAGAAGTTTTTCACATCTTATTTTCTCCAACTTAATTTTCTTTTCTCTCTCTCAATGTTGACCAGATTTCCCGACTATGTTATGAAATATTTTACTGAAGTAGGTCGGGGAATGCGTTCAGTAAAGGAAAGTACAATAATAAGTGGAACTTACTTTTTCAGTATGAACTGTCAAAGGTATCAAAATATCAATCAAATATTAAATATTTTAATTTTCCCACTATTTTTGATTTGGACTTTTCACTTACCTGTTATGAATGTTGACACTAGGCAATTTTTTTTTCTATTCCAACACATTGTATGGATAAATTCCCAATTTCTTAACTCAAAAGGTATTGCTATTGGTTTTAAATTTTATTATTTCTTTGAGTAAAACGTGTTTCACCATAATTTTCGTAGGTTGAATTAGGTCGTGGAAAAAAAAATTCACGATTTTTTGTTTTGGTTTTAAATCAATGGGGAGGGGCTGGCATCCCCACCCTATCCTTTCTTATGACGACATATCAGTTCTTTAAGATTTTTTTTGTCGAAAAATATGAACTAAATAATAAGTAACTAATGGTAATTAATTATTTCCCTAATAATAACAAAAACTCTAATGGAGTACAATATTCTGCCCGTTATGGACCTTACAATACCGAGAATAGAGACTCCGCAGTCCAGAATAGAGGTCGACTCCTTCCAATAAGCTATTTCCTGGCTGGAACAAGAGACTCTCTGGTGCATGCAAATGACAAGAAGTAGATGAGCCGTTTGGGCAGGAAGCACAACAGGGCGAGGACATTAACACAGATTTGAGACAGAAGACCATCACGTAGCGGTACCAGGACTAATAGGGATCCGATATTAATGACTCGGGAAATAAAAACACACTAGGCGGGGGAAGATAAATCAATGGGAGCCCACTTACGTAAGGATCGTTAACATCGATAGTTCTACAATCGATCTCTCGATGGGTTCATTGACAAAAAGTCGAACGTCGATAACGTTCTCTTTGAATGCAACTTTCACGAATGATGCGATCCTTTTTACAGTACAGCACGATTTACATTATTTCTAGAATTTCTCTCTAAAAGATCAAACAATATAGAAATCTACAGGATTGTTGGATCTCAACTAAACAATAGTATACAATTTTTTTTCATTACACAAATAAATCAATAAAGCTTAATAAAGCAAAAACTTAAATACTAATAAATAACTAATCAAAGCTTTACTGATCCAGGCATCATTAAGACTGAAAAAAAAATTAGTTGGCGTACGCATAGAAGGATCAATCTAACATTTTCTGTTTGATATAATCTACTTAAACCTTGGTGAGTACCAACATGTATTCGATTGCTTGTCTTAATTAAATCCATAATTCGTAAATGTTTTATAATACTAATTTATATTACATTTAATTTAATATGTATAAAAAAAACAAATTTTATTTTGAATTGCTTATTTTTGAATTTTTGTGTGTTTTTAGAACTGAAGATGAATGTATAACATTCGAAACTAGTTTTCAATAAAAACAAAATTATAGAAGTGGCAAATAATTTATCAATCCCAAATATATATTTTTTTATTAATTTTAATCAGTATTGTGTACTGTAGTAGTTTATTAGGTGGCAAAATCTTTATAACCTGTTGTAATTTTATAACCTGTAGGTTAACCCATCCTGTTTGCCTTAAAAGGATAGGAAAGGAAACAACAATAATAATAAATAGAAAATAAATCTTTTTTAAAAAACCGACGTCGATAAATTCATATTATGAAATTCCAGTTGCTAGGGTTCGAGAGAAATAAAATAAAAAAGACCTTTAACGATATTATTTATATTCAAAATAACTTCACTTAGCTGAATGTATAACATTCGAAACTAGTTTTCAATAAAAATAAAGAAGTGACATATAATTTATCAAACCCTAATGAAAAATATTAAAACGAATGAATGGAGACCAGAAATAGCACACCACACTTCAGCATTCTAAAAAATCGTAACCAAATAGAGACAGTATATCACTGAAAGACAATTTAATAATTGTCAACATAATGCAGTCATGTAATTTGAGTCTTTTTTTTAATCTGCTAATGTGAGATATGCTGATTCTGCATTTATATGACCTTATCATTATCTAGCCTGATGATGCATGTCTCTTATTCAGAGTTCTTACTCTACATTATTAATTATATTATATTATTATGGGTGATTTTTGTGAATATTATTATATTTATAATTAATACTATAAGTATAATTAGTTTATTTTTCAAAGGACGTTTTCATTTATTTCATCTAACTTTGTAAAACTTTTGGTATTAAACTTGATATTACGTATATAACTTTTGGAATTAGCTTTGTCCCGAGGTTTCACCGCCGTTATATTTGGATTAACCCCTAAAATAGAAAATAGCTTATAATATATTGTTCAGTCTCCTTTTATGAAAATATTTTAAAGGAATGGAGTCAAAATGACAATATATTTTTATAAATGCTAATAGAGTTTTTTCCCTATACAATCCAATTTTATTTTCAAAATAACGTTTTCACATAATAAATTCACCCTAATTAAAAAGTATGTGTAGTCAACTTGTTTCCACAAGTATGAAGTTGTCATAAGCAAGTTAGACACTTTATTCTCTTAGTAATTAATTTCTGGTGATTGCTCTGATATAAAATCTAAAGCCTTCTTCAATATAAATGGTGTATCTAAGGCAAAAATAATTTTTCAAATCGAACTGGTAGTTCCTAAAATCAGCGCGTTCAAACATACTAACTCTTCAGGTATATATAATAGTATAAATATAGACTGAATATTTTCCTACGTATATGATATTAATATCAATATTAGTTAAAATTAATTTGCTTCCGTTATCTTAAACCAACTTCGGCAAAATGTGTATCAGGAGAGAAAGTCCCTAAACACAAAAAGACATCACATAACGATAAAGGCCATCAAGGACTAAGCGCATTAAGGTATTAATACGGTCCCGTCAACTTAAGATAAACTCGTCAAAACTACAAACACTATCAATCATAACCCCGGACACAATGACGTCCAGGCCTATACAGAAGGCGGGGGAGAAAAGTTAATAGTCAATAACTAATAGATGTCGCTGGTGGCTTCTTATAGTCGCCAGCTTTCCTTTAGAGAGCGTCATCTCTCGAGATCGGGGTCAGGTTGCGGGGAAAGGCGAGGCTATACGATAAGCGGAAGGTAGTCTCTCATATTTACTGTATCGCTAACGGCAGATTCGCGGGTAAATACCATCTCCTACACATTAAATCACGGAATAATATATATGTATTTACCCAATATCGGATAAATCCTTTCCTTGAAGCCTTACAAATTGCTGTGTTGCAAGATGTGATGCAACGACCAATAATGCACGCGGCCATTACGATAAAAAGAAGATGGACCTTTTGGATGAGGTAAGAATATTTTGCAATACAGTGATAAAATAAAATAAAAAACATAGAATAAAAAACCCATTTCATTAGTGTTTAATGAAAATTTATTATTTAAGATATGGCTGTTTTTTTTTTGTTTTTTTTTACTTTTTCTTATCATATACCTAGTATGGGGAAGTATTGCGATCGTGAAAATTTTCGAATTAGAATTTTCAACGGAAATACACGTTTTAAGGTCCTCTGAGTACAAATAAGCAAGTCTCGCAAAATGGTCTGCGTGTGTGTGTGTGTGAAAAGCATAGCTCAAAAAACAAAAGAAGCAAAAAAACGAACGTTTTTTTTTTTTACGTACTGGGTATTATAACTGTATAGTATATTTTACAGGTCCGTTTTATTATTATAACTTGTATTTTCTCTCCATATTTTCTTAAATCAAATTTTTTTTAGTCAAATACAAATGTGTAATATTTTGTAATTTAAAATATAATTATTAAAAGTTAACCTATTTATCGAAAAAACCTATCTTTGAAGATCTATTATTTAGTTTATCAGGGTAAATGTAAACTACATATCTTTATTATTAATTATAATTTTATTATTCATTCTCACATCAGGATCAACGTTTCGTGGGAATAACCAAATCCTCAGGGTCCGATGACTGGCAACTGTACTTCGTCATCGAAGGATCTATCCAATATATATATATATATATATATATATATATATATATATATATATATATAAGGTATGTGATGTGATGTACTGTCTCTGTTTGATGCGTCTTTCTGGACGGTTAATGTGATATGCGCTGTATTTGACCTTCATAGATGTGATTTTTGGTGTATGTCCTGATGATGCCTGAATTGGCGAAACGTTGACTGGTTAGTTGGTTGACGGTATTTTAGAGACTTAAGGCTTTGTGTTTTGGAATTTTCCAATTGTTTATAGTAATTAATTTATGTCTCTTGTTGAGTTTTTGCTCTTTTATATTTATATATAATATAAATTATTGTATATATATATATTTTATTTTTTTCATTTTCAAGTAATAATTTCATAATAATGAACATAAGTTTGATGCTGTACCACAATAGGCCAGTTTCTATATTAAAAATACATGTTTTAACTTTATACATATCGCTAATAAGTATTCTTAATAAAAATGAAAGAAAAAAAAAACATATAAAAATCTTTCTTAATTAAGGAAGATATATAGTTCACGTTTACCTTGATAAATTATTAAAATATTTAAGTATTGGCATTTTTCCGAAATATTTAAAATAAAAATTGCACTAATTTGGACAAATATTCAAAAATCTGCTAAAGTAAATTAGAAAAATTAAATATACAACTACACAGAAAAGGGTGCAATTAATTGGAAAAAGAAAGAAAGAAAGACCAAAGATAAGATGGATGGACCAGGCTTGCCACGATGCGGTGAGGCTGGGTGCAGAGAGGTGGTGGATGATGGAATTCTGTCGGAGGCCAGGTCCCGCGAGGGGTTGCAGTCCCCAGGATGTTTGTATGTATGTAGTGTCTACAGAACAAAAGAGGAGAGTCACCCATAACAAATTTCGAGGAAATCGAGTTTAAAAGTTTAGAACTCCGCCTTTTTCAGTTTATAGGTCCTACCATCCACATTTCCATCTTTTTCTTTTTACCATCTTGTCCTATTGAGATACTGCTCAGCGATGAAGACCTCACAAGAAATGAATAGATAATTGAAAGCCATACAAACACTTAAAGTACTTAGCAACAATCCCTTTCCTATATACCGTGCAAACAGAACGGGCCTTCATTCCCTTACCACGAAATGCCATCCTGACCTCGGTTGCGCAAACTGCAATATGCACCGCTGACCCTTAGGTACTTGCAAAACTGCTAATGTGTTTTAGTCCCGAGAGTTCGGACACGTTTACAGAGTTGCCTAATCCGGGCACTGTCACCTCGACAACCGGTTCTCCAACGCCTACGACGAGGTGCGCTCTTTCCTAATGAAGGCTTGAGAGCACATAGAGTAGAAAGTAACCGATTGAAAACGGATAAGGTCATATTCCTTGCACCCACAATCCTCTCGGCTGGAAGACTGGAGAAGGTTTCATAACGGCATCTCCGGGTTGTAAATAACAGAATCCAACCATAAATGGTAAATCCTAAACCTTTCGAGAAAAAGTTAACTGCAGGACCAATATACAATTATATGGATTTACTACTGCTACTATATATATATATATATATATACACACACACACTAGGTTGTTACAAAATACTCCTTGTGCATGATAAGAATGTTTTGTTCCTACTATTCATGTCAATGTTTACTTTGATTAATCCTTTAATTCGTTGTGACTTGAATAGGCTTTATGAGGTCATTCACATTTTTAAAACGCAGGTGCAATGTCAGAAGAAGAAAAAAATCGTGATTCGCGTTCTTTTGAGACATTACAGGAAAAAAGATTTGAGCGCAAAGGAAATTTGTGCCATAGAAGGAGAGTCAATTATCCATCGAAATACTGCCTCACAACACAGATCGGTCGTTGATGATGACGTTCTTCTTGAATGTGTGAACCAGGACCCACAAGCAACTACTCGTGATTTATAGTTGCAGTAGTTGGGACTCAAACCTTTACTGTGAACAGCTAGATAAAGTTTTTCCAGTGTTGAGTACAAAGTACCCCGCTTAGTTCAACAGGAACTAAGCCATTTTGCAACACGACAATGACCCTGCACATCGTTCTCGTTTGACCAAGGAAAATTTTTCGGAACTGCATTTTTATACCAAAATGTTATTTTATTGTTTAATTAAAAATAGAAATAAGAAAGAAGGTTGTGTTAAAGTATAATAAATAAGTAAAATAAATATAAAAAATATAGTGTGTTAAAGTACAATCTAATTTTAATTTGTATACAAATATACAAGAAGTTACACTAAGAACTTCGCCATTTTCCCCAAATATCTTTTGCTACAACATCAAATATTTCTTTGGATTCTTTCACGAATATGCTGCAATTTCCAATTTGTTTTTAGAATTTCATGGCGGTGCGTTTTTTTTTTCAAATTGAACCTCCTCTACATTCTAGACAACGTTCAAAACTTATATATGGCGTTAATAGTTACTCAATTATAAGCAGTGATTCAAATAGAACGTGATTTAAAACACAAAAATACAATCGCCAACTTAAAAAACTAAAGTTCTTACATTTGAGCTAAAAAAAAAAATTATTTCTGTTTTATTCGAAAACAATAGAACACGGACAACCACCCTCTCGCTTGCTGACACTTTATTGTGTAAACTTCGTCTTAGCACAGTTCTGTCGCGGATAAAGTAGTCCTTGTGGTGATCCGAGGTACAATATGATCAGGGTATCATTATATATTATAGAATTTTTATTTTAGTCTATCCGTAACTATTTCTCGGAACTATATCGAAAGCTTCTGTAAGGAAGTTTGCTTAACTTGTAATAAGAAAATAATAATTTTGACTTGTCATGTTGGTACAACACCCGTAAAGAGTTAATTTTCTCTAAAGACAGAATATCCTTGACAGCGATCGGAAAGCAATGCGTTTCATCAGAATGCAATTCCATTGTGTCCATAATGGCGGCTCTATTACAGATTAATGTCACTGATTGTTAAAATGGCGTTGTGTGGAATTGATGCTGGAAATAATTTCTACGCTTAGGAAAAAAAAAAAAAAATTGCGTTTATCCTTTACACAATACTCTTATCCGAAACGCAGCGTTGTAGTTTTCCATTAAAAAAAAATAATAATAAATGTGACGTTAACCGGTTATTGTACGTAATCATTGCTAAATATCGATTTATTGTTGCGTGCAAGTATTATCTAGTATTAGCCACGGAGCAGATAGTTAAGTTGGATGTAGGGACGTTGCTACAGCAATTTACTGGGGAGGAAAAATTTAAAATTTCCCAACAATATTAAATACTTAAATTTTTCTACTATATTATGAAATATTGTTATTTTCACTAACTCTTTTAGATTTGGATTTTTCACTTACCTGTAACATGTATATACATATTTATTGCCTATAACAATAGGCAATATTTTTTTATTTATTTAAACACAACATTGCATCGATAAAATCCCAATTCTGTAAAGGTATTGATATTATTTTAAAATGTAAGTAACACTTTTGAGTAAAATGTTTTGCCACAATTTTCTCAACGTTTGGAGGTTCTCAACTTCTAGGGCTTGGAAATAATTGGAGGGGGTTATTTCACCCCTTATAAAATTATAAAACCTTATAAGGGGATTATGAAACCTTCCATAGTTTCTGGTTGGATGATTGTTGTTTCAATATAATCTGAAATCAGTGCGGTTCGTTTCGCATATGCATATATATATATATATATATATATATATATATATATATATATATATATATATATATACGTGTGTGTGTGTGTGTGTGCTTCGTTATCTATTGCTATGTTTTTCTTTAAAACGAAGAAGAATTGGTTAATAAATTAGCTTTAATAAATTAATTTATCAAAATAAAATTTACAGCAGAAAGATGTAATCTGTACACAAGATATAATCTGAGTGCACCACAGCACTAAGAACTCATTTTTTTTTGTTTTCCAATTTGTAAGAAACGATTAAGTAATACAATATACATTTTAGACCAAAAAGTTTAAACTTAAAACTCATCCCGGGAGGACTAAATATTTTTCAATTAAAAAAAAAATGTTTTTTTTTTGGTCAATATGTGATCATAGAGATAACTTCTTATCGAAATGAAACTTCGAATTTCAAGAAAAAAAAAATTGTGATAGACCCTATCTGCAGGCATGCTGGAGGGTGTGGTGTAAGCTTGAAGTACCTACGTGCATATTTGTAGCCTGGTTTACATGTTTGTCACTTTCCGCAAGTCCCAAATATCTACAAACGCTTGCCTAGCCATCAATATACCCCCAAATACTGCGAAAGCTAATCCAAATACCCCATTTATACACTTGAGAGAAGCTTAAGGATTCTTGCCATCATTAGGCAAACATGTAAACCCATCTTATGGATCAACCTGTAACACTGAGATGCTGTATGTTATTGACATATATGACCGTAATATTGCTAAGTATAATATTCTGGATTCGACTTCCAAGATATATTCAAGATTTAAGTAATACCAAATAGACATTAAATCTGTGTATAGGTAAACATCTTAAGGAAGAAATTTTAGTGCGCATGCGCCTGGCAATAACCTTTTCTTATTTAGCAACCAACTTACGAATTAATAAACCGGATTGAAAAAAAAAAAATCTGGATAGTATATTTGATAAGATAAGCTGTCCGAAGTGAGGCAGAGGGAGAAGGCTTAACCTACTTCGAGCGTAAACTCCTGGCTTATGCTCCGCCCACAAGTTCTTTCCCAATGAACTTATATGCTTATTTATCAAACGTATTGATAACGTATATACTATTATACAAACAATTAACACTATTCTTGTAAAACTTCGTCTTATGAAGGTCCAGCTTCGGCTTCATAAAAACAAGTCGACCATTTGTACGCAGACTCCCGGGCCTCTAACACAAAAAGACTACAAGGAACAGTCACGACTTCTATTATTACAGTTTGCTACTAACAGAGAGAACTCTATTACCTCCGTGGAGTGATAATCCTCACTGCAGCCAACACGTGACCGACAGTCGTTACCAATCAGTCATCAGAAGGTCACTATGCAAATAAGATCATGTTCCACTCCAGCTGCTGGGAAGTGAAAACCTCTCCGATACAGCTAACTTGTTAAGCGGACTCATTAACTTTAATAAGGCGGGAGAAAATGTAGCGACTTGGGTTCAGGGCTGGTGTACAAGGCCTAAAGCGAGACCTTCTAAAGGAACGTTGCATAGAAAACAGGATGGATCCAGGAAGATTTTACATATCTGCGATGCATTGCGATCTTACCCGCAAATATCCATAAAATTTACTTTTGTAGCCGGTTCGGTCAATTTCCATTTTAACTGTATAGCTCAAACCATAGCAATTCAATAAGGAAGAAATTTAATTTCTCATGGGTACGCCATGCAACGACTGCGTAACCGTAAAACAAGATGGAACACAAAAGAAACAACCAGATGTGGAGAAACGAGTTTTGCCCTTCCGACAAGTAGACTAGCTTCGGTGTAAAGCTAAGAATTGAATTCAATCGACAGAAAATATTTTCCAACTATCAAGCAAAACTTTCATTTAAACAATTTTCCAAAACTTGATGCTTATTTAGAATATTTGAATTTTAAAAATGTATTTATTAAAATTTATAACTGTAATATAAATACTGTAAATTTATAACTGTAATATAAATACTGTAAATTTATAACTGTAATATACATACTGTAAATATACAGCCACTGCCTTCTAGACTCGTATGCATACATTCAGTGTTT
Organism: Rhaphigaster nebulosa; assembly: GCA_948150685.1. Lineage (NCBI taxonomy): Eukaryota > Metazoa > Arthropoda > Insecta > Hemiptera > Pentatomidae > Rhaphigaster > Rhaphigaster nebulosa. The sequence continues at coordinate 7,222,512 of OX411311.1, read as the reverse complement.
TTTTTCTCTAATAAGTGTTTATTAATATTTGATTCAAATTTTAACAAAAATTGAAAATTAAAATAGTTTATAATTGAAATTTAATAATGTGGAACGAGAAATAATTACACAGGCCTGATATGAATAGGTATTACATAGTCTTATTTTTAAAAAACAAAAAACATTCATATGTAGGCTCATTTTCTTAAAGTAAAATACATGCTTCCGATAAATCACATTTAATATAAATTTATTGTGAAAAAAAAGGTTTTAACCTTCGTAAGTAATGATCTCTTACAAAAAAATTATTGGGGATTGATAAATTATTAGCCACTTATATAAATTTGTTTTATTGAAAACTAGTTTCGAATGTTATACATTCATCTTCTACACACACACACACAAAAAAAAAATAAGCAATTCAAAATATAGTGTGGTATTATTGTACATATTAAATTAGATGTATAATAATACCAGACTATATTTTGAATTTTTGTACTGAAAATACTTTATTCTTATAGTTTTTAGGGTGTTGAATCCAAATATGATATTAAAAAAGCTATATCACCCACAATTTTAACTATTAAAGCTGTTCAATTCTTTAAAAATCGCTTTATTTAATAAATTTAACTATAAAATAAAAAAAAATTATAGAAATTGTGGGTGATACAGCTTTTTTAATATCATATTTGGATTCAGCACCCTAAAAACTATAGGAATAAGATATTTTCAGTACAAAAGTTTTTTCATCGTTGGCCTGTGCAATCGGTGTTAGATGAACAAGATGATGAAGAATTGCAATGTTTTACAGAAAATGTAGAGCCTAAACTGTTTACTCAAATCGAGCTTAACGACTTGGTTAGGGACTATAACCATGCTTATTATGTAACATAGTGTTTCATTAATTCCCCCGTATACCGTATAGGGGTTTATACTATATAATACAAAGCATATTGCTGGAAAACTATGGGTGATACAAAAAAATTAAGGCCAGATTTAGATTCAGCACATGAATATCTATAAAGATCAACTATTAAAGTTAAAAAAGTTTTTAAAAAATTATTTTTTTTTGGCCTGTGTTATATAGCCATGTAAATAAATCAATTTTAAATAAATTTAACAAAATTATTATATTGTCTTATAATTTAATTTTCATGTTACAACAAAAAAAATAAAATAGTTTTTTAAGAAATTGTTTAATGTATGAAAGCTAAAAACGTGTTTATTCTGCTCACGTTGAATCTACGTGTCTATTCCTCTATAAGCTCGAATTTAATTATTTTTTCAAATTAATTTTCGACCCAGTCGAATATATATAGTAGTTTCCAGTACATAATTTTTAAAAAAATTCTGTTTATTATTATATTGATAAGACACGCGCCATCATATCCTAGAATGGGCACCTCTGTAGTGCGGTATAAGATTGATGTCATATGTTACACTAATATAAGAAGGGCTGCTATGTTCAGTCCTATAATGACCTTACTGTTTGGATATATGAGAAAGATGACATATGGTTGAAGGAATTTCATTCACAATTTTTTTTTTTTATTTTATCAATAAACTACAATATGATTAGAAAATGTCAATAATATTTTTAAAATAACCTAAAAGGCAATATTTCAATCAAATTTGATATAATTATACAAAATTACTTGTAAATACTAATCTAAAATTTCTAACAATTTTCACCGGATTCCCCAAATATATTAAATATTTTAATTTTCCCAACTATACTATGAAATATTATAATTTTTTCAACTCTTTCGGATTTGAACTTTTCAATTAATAAATAAGAAAATTACGAGAAAAAAAAAAGTATTAAATTTAAGTAACTCATTGAGGAAAATGTTTTACGACAATTTTCGAAGTTTTATGTAAGTTTTCGAATCTTCCAACTTATTTGGGATAAGTTAACACCCTCTCCCTCCCTCCCCCAGGACAACTTCCCTCTTCAGGAGATAGATAATTAAGGATGAGAAGGAAGAAGAGCTGTTTAAAATTGGCTTTATAGGATGATAGAAATGAATAAACAATTCAAGAACCGGCCTTAAATAATGAAAATTAAGAAAATGAAAAAAAAAATCGAGTTGAGGGAGTAAAATCGATATTTTACATTACGGTACATTAATTTGCCATCTACACAAAGTATTTTCGCAAAAACAAATCTGTGCTCATCCGGATAACGGTTAACTTAGAGTAAGTCTCTAGACCACTGTCTGGAAAGCGGTCGGTGTGGGTTGTGCTGAGGGGTTCATGTTGTAAGTCTGTTGTGGAAATTTTTGTAATATTCCGTGGCAGTATTTGAAACTGCTAGGTCCAAATCCTTTGTTATATAGAATGGCGCGTCCACTATTTTCAATAAAAACAAAGTTATAGAAGTGGCAAATAATTTATCAATCCCTAATTAGATTGATCCTTCTATACCATCATGCGGATTTCAACTGAAAAAAATATTGTTAAATATTTGTTGCGTCATTTATCCTACAAACCCACCTTTTTTTTTCTCTCTCGTATAGTAACCCTATGCATGAGAAGTTTATTTACTAAGTATACATACTCCATGCAAAACAGCATAATATATTTATAGGATGTTAAATTATATTAATGTAAAATATACTTAATAATATAGCGGACTCACATCAGACTGAAAAGAAAACAACTGAACAATCGATTTGAATTATTATCCACGTTGCTTGATAGACGCTCCAAATTATCCTTACTAACAGACTTATAATCTACAAAGTACTAATTAAACCTTTATGGACATGCGGGATAGAGCTATGATTCTCTGCCAAAATTTTAAAACTCGCGCCCACTATTTTACCCAATGATTTTGACTGGAACAACTGAATTCTGTGGATGTTTAAAAGTTTTGGCAGAGAATCATAGCTCTATCCCGCATGTCCATAAAGGTTTAATTAGTACTTTGTAGATTATAAGTCTGTTAGTAAGGATAATTTGGAGCGTCTATAGCAACCTGGACAATAATTCAAATCGATTGTTCAATTATTTTCTTTTCAGTCTGATGTGAGTCCGCCATGTCAGTCTCTGGTCCAGGTGAGGCCAAGCAACGCACTTCCTCAAATGTAGGTATATTGTTAAAAACACCTGAGGACGACCCATTATTGAATGTAAACTCTTAGACTTTCTGTAAAATGTTTACTTTCCAGCTGGTAGCCCAACTATAAATATCGTCAAGGTGGGATATTGTAAATTAATTTTTAATAAATTTTAGTTTAGTTAAATGTTTATTTGTATATAGTTTCTTATTTATTTTCTAATTTCTTTTTTTTTCTTGTTTTTTTTTTTTTGTAAAGTTCTACAAATCTACTGATTTCTTTGTTTTAGTCTAATTTTATCACTCTTTCTTTAAAGCTCAATTTTTTGTAGGTAAATATCTATAAAAATCCTATTAATAATTCTACTTGTTTCCTCAAAATGTTATTTTTTTATTTTCTGTTCTTGTTTCGTTGCGTTTTTATTTTTGTTTTATTTCTTTTATCTTTTTATTAATAAGTATATTTTACATTAATATAATTTAAAAAGTTAATTGAACATCTTATAAATATATTATGCTGTTTTGCATGGAGTATGTATACTTAGTAAATAAACTTCTCTTGCATAGGGTTACTATACGAGAGAGAAAAAAAAAACGGGGGTTTTGTAGGATAAATGGCGCAAGAACATATGAGATATTTAACAATTATTTTTTCAGTTGACATCCGCATGATGGTATAAAAGGATCAATCTAATTAGAGATTGTAAATTATTTGCCACTTCTACAATTTTGTTTTATTGAAAACTAGTTTCGAATGTTATACATTCATCTTCAGTTCTAAAAACACACAAAAAGTTCAAAAATAAGCAATTTAAAATATAGTTTGGTATTATTATACATCTAATTTAATATGTATAATAATACCAAACTATATTTTGAATTTTTTAGAACTGAAGATGAATGTATAACATTCGAAACTAGTTTTCAATAAAACAAATTTATAGAAGTGGCAAATAATTTATCGATCCCCTATAATGTTTTGTAAGAGCTCATTACATACGAAGGTTAAAACCTTTTTTTCACAGTAAATTTATATTAAATGTCATTTATCGGAAGTATGTATTTTACTTTAAGAAAATGAGCCTATATATGAACGTTTTTTTAAAATAAGAATATGTAATGTCTATTCATATCAAGACCTTAGGAATGATGGAAACAGCTAAAAGATTGGAATCTCTTCTCGTAAAAAAACAAAACAATGGTTACGAGCCTCCGACCAATGAGCGACAACTAAACAGAAGCAGGCACTATTTGCGGCACTACGACGACTGCTCCACAAATACCCAGAGGACGGCTATTTCTGCGGATATGAAGAAGAGACGGCAACATTTGGCAACGCTGGGAGGGCCGAGATCGATGGTGGGGGTGGTTCCACCCCCGAAAACTTAGTCACATCCTAACGTAGTCGGGAACGGCACACGTGGTTATGTCCGAAGGTACGCCGTGTGCCACTGTTCATAAACGTAATCACTGGAAGTGGGAGTATAATCAGGAATTATGGTCGAACAAACACTTGGCTATTTAAAAAAAAAAATGAATAAAATACCAATCAGGAACATGAAATAAAAAATTACAACATAAGGTTTTTATTTAATAAGAAGATTTAAAAGCCATAAAATCCTAAATTGGAGAAACGTTGATTGGTTTGTAATCAACTGCAATTTAAGAGGCATAAGAACTTCGGAATCTTCAGTTTAATTCAAATTACGTCTCTTAATTGAGTTTTAAACATAATATATATATATATATATATACGAAAAGCTTTAATCAATAAAATGATTCGATAGCAATGTTTTAATATTGATGCCTCAACCAGCGAAACGTCGAACGATAATGAACCGTAACCTTAGATACTTAAACCCTTTGGCGTGATTCGTCTAGAAATGATTAATATTTTACTATCATTATTTATAAAATATTGATATCGACGTCGTTTTTTTAAAAAGGCTTAAGCGCCAAAAATTCAAAATTTAGGCTTCAATTTATTATGGGACGCTCACTATACCTCTATACATGGGAGGCTCAAGATATACCGAAAAAAAAAAAAAAAAATTGGAAACGGTGTAAAATCTACTCTAGATGACGTCAGCAGCAAATACTAACTACTTTCAGTCGTCACTCTGACCTTAACCAGTGCTAGAAGCCTCAAAAATATGTTGTAATTATAAAGGTTTTATCACTTTAATAAACACCTAAAGTATACAATAGAGAATAATTTTTTTAAACAAATATACTGTTATTTGGGGAAATATCGTTTCATGTGTTTCTCGTAAAGGTTGCTGAATGGCGCTTAAGCCTTTTTCAAAAAACGATATCGGTATATTAAAAATGGGACCGATTGAGAAATAATTAAGACTTTAACCTAATTTTGAGGACAATTGACAGTCCATTTTCTCCAAAATTAGTTAAATCACATTATATTTAACTTCTTTTGGAAGAAATCCTTTCACCTCATGATAATATAGAGACAACAATTTAAGAAATAAATAAATAAAATTGAAAAATGGATTTGGTAATTCTATGCCGACGACATACATCGCACCAGTCCGATAATAAATTCACAACTCAAAATTCTAAATTGTTGAGTTAACATAAGTTTATTTTTTTTCTACACTTCTGAGTGCCTTCTCATTAAAATACACTGTACATTCATAGGGTATTACGAATGTTCGGTGTGTTTTAATAAAGAGGTATTCAAAAGTTTAGAAAAACAAAAAAATTTAATTTTCGTACAATTTTTAAATTTTGAATGGTACCTTTATTCTACGACAGATGCCGATATATCTGCTACAGCAAATATTATAACTATGAAAATGGCTTTATATTATCCCGAAACGCAATAAATATCTTATGATAAAAATACACATTTTTTTTATTATATCTAGAAACCGAAAGGCACAAAGAATCTTTTTTTTTTTTTAATATAAATATCAAAGGTGTCAAAATCAGGAAAAATAAATTCAATGTATTTTAGATTAATAATGGGAAGAAGAAGAATTCTACTGTTATTTTAGTGGAATAATTTCTCAGTTAACATCCGCATGATGGTATAGAAGGATCAATCTAATAATTAAGAAAGAGAATTCCAACTTTGCAATTCATTTAAATGGAAAAAACAAAACATAAATTCATCAAGGACTCATGAGTTAAATTAATACATCACGTTGAAAACACCCTCAAATTAAATACATATGAAGCACTTGAAACAATAAAATCCTTCAAATCCAATCCAGGAATTTGCTTAAATGGCCAAATAAATATCTCCAATAGTCCAATAATAAATTTATACCCAACTATAACAGAAAAAAACAATTAGCCACCGGAATTACTGGAAAAACCCCGACCTAAGGGTCGGGGTTAACCGTTCAACTATAAATACCCCACCTTTCTTTCATTGCGAGAATAAACCAATACAAACTGTTCTGTTTGATATAATCTACTTAAACCTCGGTGTGTATCAACATGTATTCGATTTCTTGTTTTAATTCATAAATGTTTTATAATACTAAATTATATATTACATTTAATTTAATATGTATAATAATACCAAACTGTAATTTGAATTGCTTATTTTTGAATTTTTGTGTGTTTTCAGAACTGAAGATGAATGTTTAAGATTCGAAATTAGTTTTCAATAAAACAAAATTATACAAGTGGCAAATAATTTATCAATCCCTAATTAGAATAATTTCTTCCTTAGTATCTTTAGATTCCTTTATTATTTTATGCTACGTCGTTCCACAACATTTCCGGAGGGGGGGGGGGGTATTCCCCCATTCTCAACGTTTTCTTTCTTTTAATTCTATACTCCTATTGTCTATATCCATCACTATTAATTTTGTCTGTTAATAAATACAATTAATTTAACCAGAAAAGCTGTGTTTTATATCTTTAAAAATATTGCTAGGAATGTGAATTACATATATTTTCATCATTGTCAAACAAGGAAAAATAAAATTATCATTTATACCTGAATAGTAAGAAAAAAAAATCCAATGAGTCACGTATCTTCCAGGAATAATGACAAGTGTTTTCAGCACGATAAATGAGTCGAAACCTATGACTTAGCTTCGGAGTCCGCCATATTACCACCCACTACAATCACCTTCACCATAAAATAGGCAACACTGTTGGAACAGGTGAGACAAAGCTGGCAACACTGAGCGCCTCCGATAAATCTCACTGACCATACAATTAACTAACCTCTCGATAGGTACTGCTCCGCCATCATAATAGTTCTTTTTCTCTAATAGAATACCTCTAGCATCTTATAATGGCTGTAAAGATAATTTACAGCCGACCAATGCTCGTACAACATGCATTCCAAAAGGCATATTAATTAGAAAAAGGTCTATCATACTACAAAAGATAAGATTATTAAATTTCTTCTCCTTTATTTATAATTACACACAACAGGATAAAGGCTACTGAACCTCAGTCTTTATAAATAAGGTGTTCTAAAATAAACTAATTCATAATATTTTTTAAGATATTTTGTTCTGTGCCAAAAGGCCTAACTGAAATTACAGACAAACAGCTTCGTCAGGAAAGAGCCTACATAACTCTTTACGAATTTTCCCAAATAACAATACATTTTTTTCAGTTTACTTAGGCATGATGGTATAGAAGGATCAATCTAATTAGGGATTGATAAATTATTTGCTACTTCTATACATTCATCTTCAGTTCTAAAAACACACAAAAATTCAAAAATAAGATATTCAAAATACAGTTCGGTATTATCGTACATATTAAATTAAATGTAATATAAATTTATTTTAATTTAATATGTACAATATTACCAAACTGTATTTTGGATTGCTTATTTTTGAATTTTTGTGTGTTTTTAGAACTAAATTATTAAGTATGAATATATAACATTCGAAATTAGTTTTCAATAAAAACAAAATTAGAAAACTGGCAAATAATTTATCAATCCCAAATATATATATATAATATATATATATATATATATATATATATATATATATATATATATATATATTAATTTTAATCAGTATTGTATACTGTAGGAGTTTATTACATCTTCATAATTACCTACGTCATCAACAGATTACCAATATTTTTTCTCGATATATTTTGACTATAATAAATTGAAACTTAATTTCGAATTTTTTCCATGAATTTTTCAAGGATTTGAGGCCGTGGTGTTGAGTCATAACCTTAGCAACCTCGAGACTACTACGCCGCCGGTTCGATTCCGGCCTGTGCGGTTTGAAATTTGTTTCGTGGCGGCACCACCTAATGAATCTCGACCTTCCCACTCTGGTTAGAATAGATTGCTAACCTGTAGTTTAACCCGTCCTGTTTGCCTTAAAAGGATAGAAAAGAAAACAATAACAATAAATAAAAAAAAATCTTTTTTAAAAAACCAACATCGATATTTTCATTCATATTATGAAAAGCGAGTTGCTAGTGTTCGAGAGAAATAAAAGAAAAACAACCTTTAACGATATTATTTATATTCAACATAACTTCAATTAGCTTCTCAAAACATTCCTTCCGACAAACAAACCGAGTTAAAAAAAAAATTGTTTTTTTTTTCTTATTTCTTGTTCGATGAAACTTTTTAGCTTCGAATAAAAAAAAACTCGAGAAATGAAAAATTAAACTCGTTTTAATTTCGGAATATTTTGTTCTTTATAAATGGGTCTAGTGTTCATAAAAAACAGTCAGTTGGAGACTAGTCAGATGAACATAGTTGATGAGATAGAACTTCAAATTTTTAGATCATGTAATGTAAGATGTTTGTCAGATAAATTAAAAAAAAAATTTGCGTTGTATGAAAATTAAAGTTCTACCACATCCACAATGTTCATCCCACTTGTCTCTAACTGACTACTATATTTTCAGAGCGATTGATTCATTAAAAAAAAATAATAAAAAAATATTAAAAAATGAAAACGAAATATTACTAACATGTATGAAGTAAAACCTTATATATTGCCTAACATGCGTAAAAATAAAATTGTTCTATTTATATTTATAGATCGAGAGGTTTAGAATTAATTATAATTCAATCAAATGATAATTATAAAACTTATAATAAAACACTTAGATTCGATGAACTAACATCGAGAAGTTTTAGAACGTCATTTCTGACTTTTTTTACTTAACTAGTATACCCGAGCGAGAACTCTCGCATATTCCCTTCTACATTAGAAGTATAAACGATATTAGGGAAACATATTTATTCGTGTAAACAATATGCTATTACCAAAAAAGTTTATTTAACATTCAGATTTGGTGTAGCTACATAGTTTATACTGACGATGTTGAAGTTACAGTTCCTACTTAATAAGTAATTAGCTTACCCCACTGAAAATCGTCTCTTCAATTTAGCCGTTAGGCAATTAGATTCAGCTATATCATTTCTATATGTAGTATTAATATTTAACAGTGCCCTTTAGGGTTGGACATGGGAAAAAATATATAATTTCCCACTCATTAAAAGTTTTTGTAAACAGACTCAAATTGATATAAAGTTGCCATGACAACGGCACGGACGCAAGATGGCATAAGGCACGTGCGGACCTATATCGCGAGTTATCTCGAAAACGGTAGGCTTTTAAGCTTTTAAACGCTGGACCAATACGCTCCATAGGAGCGTACATGGTCTTGATGCCCGCGTCAAAATCTTTAAAACCAAACGTATCCCGTCTCAATCCGCCGACTCTCAGTCGTCAAAGTTTTGAAACCTTCCAGTTTTTTCATCACTTTTATTTAAGCCCTTGTAAAATTTTAAGAAACAAAATTGGAATTCGTCACATCTCCGTGAAATTTCCTTTCTTTTAATACCTCATTCGTCAAAATCCATCGCTCCTGAGAGCCGGAAAAGGGATCTATACTACCGTAATAATATATAGTAGTGATAAATGATATACTATTACAAATAAATATACCTATACATATATTAATTCATATAATTTTAATTAAATAAAGCATTATTTTGGATTACTTTGTAGATTTACAACAGCTATTAAATCATTCACTGATAAGAAACTAATTTGGGAAAGCTATTGATGTGACCCCACTCAGAGTCCAACTGCTGGAATAATTCCACCCCTACGCACCCCTCACAAAGGGGAAGAAGGCATTCTGACTCAACAACTGAGCAACTTTTCGCCTTCACGATACTTTATAATCGTTTAATTCTACCAAACATAATTAGTAGCAAAATAATATTATAATATACTATTTTATATCATAATTTAAACCTACGAATGAGAAAATCACTACTTTTAAGGAGGGGGAAAAAGACTGCTATATTCTTCTGTGTGTAAGGGCCTATTTCGATTATTTAATTTTTTTTTTTGTTGCTGTTGTATTTCTTTCATCTCATAGTTTCATATGTAATTATTGATTTAAATTTATAATAATATGTAGATTTGTTACTTTAACATGGAAGCTTTAGACTTTCAGACATTTTTCGTAAAGATGCAACAGATATTTCAACACTTTCTAAAGCCGTAACAAATTTCTAACTTTAATATAGGCTGTATCATAGAATATATATATATATATATATATATATATATTTATATATATATATATATATATATATATATATATATAATCCTTCAAAGAAACAAAAACTGTTCTTTTAAACTTTGAGATAAAGCAAGTTAAAATAAACGTGTTCAATTAATTTTACGTGATGATTCGTTATTAAAATGCAATAATTGTTATCAGAGTAATTAAACTAGTGTACATTGTGTGAAAATGTGAACATTCATCACATTCATTATGATGAAACTTATAAATATGTATATATTCAGATATAAGAAATTAGCTGTTTAACAATAGCTTACAAAACATCGCATGAATTCAATCAACAATCAATTATCTGAAAAAAAAAAAATTACATAATCATCAAATTCGTTCCAACACAAACAAAACACTCGAAAATTCACCTCAAAATAGTTTTATTACGCACTAGCGGACAATAAAACCCACAACATGGACTATAGAATTCTAAAGATATCGCACTGGCAAATTATTTTGGAACTAGCGTGTAATAACTTATAAATATCGAGCAAAAACTTTTTAGGAAGTTTCATAGCATAAAGTGCTAAAAGAATATACCAGCGGTGCCCAACCCAAGGCACTCGTGCCACAATGGTTACGCCAGTAACCAGTGCCACAATGGCCAGTAGGGTTTTAAATTAAAAAAAAAAAAATTGTTTGCTGATGAAATTTTTTTTTGTATAAATAATAGTTATTAACTGATTCCATTATATATCATTAGGAAGGAGAGGGGAGGGGGAGAAACAACCGCCTATACTATATAGAAATAATTATTGTGAAGATTATTGAGGAAAGAGTGAGGTACAGTCGTTAATATAATGCCAAAAGGTCGAACACATATAATGGAACTTCCATATATCGAAAATCTCTATACACATATCGAATTTTTTTAAATACCTTGAATGTTTATTAGAAAAAATATTGTGTACATAGAAAAAATATTCCATATATCGAACAAAAATTCAAATTAAAAAAAAAAAATTTCTATCAAAAAGAGCCCTCAGTTTACGTGCATAAGAATGGGTAATACTTAAATACGAAAAAAAAAATGTTCCCCTGGTTTGCAAAGCAGTGGAAATTCATGGTATTGTTCCAGAAGAAGCACGTTGAGTGAAATTTTAATTTTAAATTCTGTTTAACTTTTTTTTTTTTTTTTTTTCTTTTTTTTCCGGCTTAAGACTTCCATTGAAGTCCTATACTGCCCGCCTGTTTAACTTTGCCTTTCTTGTTGCGAACATTGCTCCTAAACATGACTTCGGCGAGGAATTTAATAGGAAAATAAATTAATTTATATGTATATTTGTATCTTTTTTAAACATGTCCTTATTAAATTATAAATGTACATTTGTGAAAAATCTGAAATCACAGACGTAATTTGTACAATTTTTTAAATGTGTTATTCATCGTTCAGTTTTGTTTTTTCTTTGCACCTAAAAAATTGCCTTTGATACTTCTTCAACTTTAAAGAATAGCTGTAATTGTTTTAGCCTGAAAAGAATGAAAAATTGTAATCTTTCTATATTTAGAACTTTTTGAAGGGACTTTCATGTCCGATATATAGATGTTCGACTGTTTTTCTAATATAAGTTTCTTGTTAGACTTGGTATTGTGAAGCTCTCCGAATTGTTTTAGCTATATTGATATATTTACCACAAATTACAAAAGCAGTGCAGGAAGACAAAGAATTGCTAGAAAAAAAAAATTGCTTGAAAAATGCTAGACAAAGAATTATCAAAGATTAGTTATAACAAAACGTTATCTTGAATAGTGAGCGAAGATGCAAAAGTTGTACAAGTCTGCATTTCTTGAACTTTACAAGATACTCGAGGCTAACACCGGATAACGAACAAGTCGAGTCCCGTCACCGTTTTCTTTTCTCATAGAGGCCGACAGGTAAACAGGGATCCGCAAGGGGGCATCCTTCGACGTCATAGGATATATAATAGAGGCGTGAAACTATGAATCGATAAGGGTTGAATGGGGGTTGGTAGCACTGGAGACGCGGCAACGCCGCGGGCCGGCCGATCGATCCTTAGGCCTCTCCCTTCTTCTCCCCCCCCCCTCCCCAAAACACATATTCGACGTTTATAACATTCTAATAATAAACTGCCGTAGAAGCGCTAATACGGTTCCGCGTGTGTCTGGTCTGCCGTCCGAATCCGTAAGCAGGTGCCATTTCGATCTTACTAACAATCATTAACATCGATACAAGTAACACAACGTAAACTATTAAAAATGAATTTGGGAAGAAAGCCACAAGCCCCTCAAATTCTAGAGGATAAAAAACTATTCAACGCTACGCCAATTCAGCCATCATCGTGACAGAGGAATATAAGATCACGCAAACGGAGACCAGAGATAGTACATCTTACATCAACATCAGTCTAAAAAAAAACTAACGAAATAGAGACAGGGCATCACTCTACAACAGTTAAAAATATACTTCTAAATAAGTAGAAGCTATGAATGCAGGGGCGTAAGCAGATTTTTTGTTTGGAAGGTTAGGGATTAATAAGAAGTATTAGGAGTAAGTTTTAAGAATAAGGATGAAAAATTGGACAACAAACTATTAACAAAAATATTACTTAAAATAATAATTTTTTATTTGTACATTTCGGGTGAGATATATCCCCCAATCCCTCACCCTCCTGCGTACGCCACCGTATGACCATTTATATTGAATACATATTATGGAAACATGTTGAAATGGTTTGAAGTACTAAGTCTATTTCATTGATCTATTATTAGACTGATAGTGTAAAATGTGAGCTATCTCTGGTCTGCATTTATACAATTGTATGTTTTCCTTTCCAGATGACTGAATTGACGAAACGTTGGCTGGTTAGTTATTTACTGCTATTAGAGAGACTTATAGCTTTGGAATCTTACAATAATTCAAGTCTATAAAATAGCAGTACATAATAAACCAATCAACTTTTCGCCAATTCAGGCATCATCGAGACACAGAAAGATATTACCTAAATCAAGAACAGAGAGAGTCACATCTCACATCGACAGTCTAAAATAATGCTAGCCTATACTCCAGGACAATATTTTTTTTTAATTGTTGCTTTATTTTATTAAGGCATTGATTTTTATTTTTGCATGAGAATGATCTAAATAATTTTTGTTTTTACCTTTCAAGGAATTTAAAAACATATAAAAAAATTAGCAATTTCGCCTCCTTTTTTGTCAATGAAAATAATGCCCTAACATCTTTCCTTGAATTTTTTAATAAAATTATCTCTTACCTCCTTTAATTACAAACTCCGAACTCACTAGTTCACAACCTTTCATTCCAAACAATTCCCGATAATCCTCCGAGGTATCTGAAAAGAAAATGGCCGCGGGAGCTCCTAACAAAGAATAGTCATCGAAGAGCTACCAATGAGCAGCTTCATCTAACGCCGCATTTACTTATTGTATATTCTTATACAGTTGTAAATTTCAGTAAATAAAAAGTGGAAATATACGATAATGGTTATTGGTTAAATAATTAGAGAAAACTATACGTGCAGTTTTTAAATTTATATTGCAAAAAATCGTCTCAAAACATCAGATTTTATTTCGATGATAATTTGATGTCATCATTAAAATTCAATAGAAAAATAATGTAGTAAGTTTATTAAAACTTGGGAATGATAGTGGTTGAACTTTTTTCATCTGGATTCATTGTTGTTCTTGAAAATTTAAACATATAATTAATTATAATGATTTATAATTAAAGTGTTATTTATTTATACATCATTTTTATTTCCAAATCGATATCGAGAGCCTTCCTTGGGTATTTTGACAATTAAAAATATTCTTAAGGCATTATTAGTAAGGAAAAAGATGAGATCAAATAAATGCAGAACAGGGACAGCACACCTTACATCAACTTCATAGTTATTTACTGGTATTTCAGAGACTTGAGGATTTGTTTTAGAACGTTTCAATAACATCCTAAATTTTATCTATATTTTTGAGATATTTCTTTCATTATTTTATTGACTTTACAGTTTACATGGCACGAGCCATCAAAAAGTCGATGTATTTTGCCATTTTTTTTTTCAATAAGAGGAACATATCAGAGCAAAATGTACATATTAAGAACGAAAAACGTACAAAAAGCGAAATTAACAAAATACATCAGAGTTGTAAAATATTTTATGAACTTTCACCTGCTTTTATGAGAGGAAAGGGCACAAAAAATGAAAAAAACAAAATGTTGGGGAGGCCCTTCTTCTATTTATTTGTTCGTTTTATCAGAGCCCAGAATATTTTACACACTATCTCGTTTATAAACAATGGTGATAAAAAGAATGCTGTCTGGAAATAGCGCTATAGAGCCAATGTAGACATGAAAGATAATTATAAATATCTTTTAAGATTTTTCTTTAGTCTGTGCAAAAAAAAATAAAAAAACAACTACAATACGCAGTTGATTTATTTTTAGAAAAAGTACAAATATAGACCAGATTTAGACTTATCTACTCATTATTATATTCGAGCCTATAATATACCATAGGGTCCAGTCGAGCCTATAATATACCATAGGGTCCAGTCGAGCCTATAATATACCATAGGGTCCAGTATAGAATATTTTTTTTTTTTTAATTGCCTTTTTAACAACAGAGGAATACAAACAGATTTGTAAAAGTTAATATTGAGTGAATACACTGAAGGTTAGGACAAAAATTAATTAATTATTACTGATATATTTAGACCATGACATTAACGAAGGTATATAAAGGGTTCGAATCAAACACAAGAACCATTAAAAAACTGAAAAAGAGTGTAACTCTAAATCAAGACCTTGCATAAGCAAATAATTGGATATAATAAAAAACTTACGTAATATAAAGTGTAATGTCTTCATACTTATTTAGTATTACTCGAATGGGATTCATTACGTGCCATGTTTACATAAATAAAAAATAAATCATCTGCAAATTGGAATTCTTTTTGGTAATCTTCGAATTCTTTAAATAAATAGTTGTATAAGTTAAGACTATTATTTTAAAAATTCTACAATTAATATAAATGATTCATTTATTATAGAAAACAAATATTAACAGAAACTTAATCTGTAGTTTGTTTAACTTCCCTATGAAAGAGCCCGAGGGTTACAGGACTGAGTGTGGTAGAGAAGGTTATTAAAACTGCTACTTCTAATTAGAAATAACCGTTATAAGTAACGAAACCAGTTATTCGATTAAAACTATGTTTCTCACACATCGTGGATTTAATTGTATGCTTATATTTGTACCGCTATAAATTATATAGTTCGTAATTCATATTTTAATTATTTGTATTTTTTTTTCACTCATAATTTACTTATTATTACTCCTAGTTTAATATTATATTTGCCAAAATAATATATACGATACATCTGAACTAGTTTATACAGACTAATCAGGATATTTGCAGTAGATAGATATTTGCTTTCCAAGGCAATTTAGTAAGCCTATATACAGGTAAACAAAATAAAAAAAAATAAAAATAAGTTATAATAAAAATTAGTCATATCAAAAAGAAAATTATTATAAGTAAATTACTATTATTTTGAATAGCAAATGATTAAATATTTCCCACCCAAACATTGAGAGTGAAGTCAAGGTTAGCAGTTCAATCATTTCAAGTTCAACTCTGGAGATCTAGTGGGACATAGAAGATGGAAATGCCATTTTTATACCGTTATTTTTGAAACTAAATAACCGTTAAAAGTGCTAAGAGTACTTCCTCGATACAAATGTTAAAAATAACTGGTTGCCAAATTAGTAACCTATTACAGTTAGATTGTCTATGATAAATAACTTAAATAATTTGAGACGATATTAATTAATTTTGTTGGTTGTATTCTCTAATGTTGTATTTATTGATTTTGAGTAATAAATTAAATACGATCTTTCTAGTGTCCAGAAGCATCTTTTAAATTATCGAATGGGTTGCCAAATAATGTATAATAATTTAAAATAAAGGATCAGGATTTTTATAACGGAACTACTTTAGCCACGAAATCACTTTAAAACCGTAAGTGTGGACATGAAAAGAGACAGCGAATTGAGTCCTTCGCCGCATAGTTCGTAACGATCATTACACCTTAGATGAAAAAAAAAATCACTAACAACACGCATATAGAAAAAACAACAACATTAAAAGTCAAAGGCATATAAAGAGTTTCTTCCTCAAACAATGACTTCATCATGGGTTTAATCCCAGGCCAATTAGAAGCGGAATGCTCGTCTGAAAAATTCAAAATGGCGATTAAGAATTAAACATGGTCGGACGAAGCAGCATATTATCGAAGATATCAACAGGTCTCACAGCTTATCCATGTGTCATATTAACTATCCTAGTCGATTAAAAAATTATCGAGTCGGCGCAACAGGAATCGAGTTTTCTTTCTAATCAGGAAATGACTCAAGATGAACGTCATAACATCTTGTACCGTTTGTATTATTACTTTCTATTTACATATCTTTGTTTATAGTTATATGATAAGAGGAAGTCGATACTATTTTATACGTCATCAATAAAATAAATCTCTGAGAAAAATACAGTTCGTTCAATTCTTCAACTAGATATCGATTTTCGCTGAGTGAACTTTTTCAAACCTATTCCTGGAATCTTTCCGCGTACCTTTCCTGGAAGAAAAAAAAAAAGGACTCCCAGAAGATAAGGACCTGTTCCCACGAAAATAAAAAACCAGTCAACAGTGAAATAAATCAGGATAAATTCGATATAAACGAAATCGATTCAAATTAAAAATAAACTAAGAATAAGTGTCGACTTTTTCGTACAATCTAGTTAAAAAAGTATATATATATATATATATATATATATATATATATATATATATATATGTGTGTGTGTGTGTATATATTTTTTCTAATAAAATAATAATAATAATGAAAAGTTATAATCAAAATCGCAATTGATGATCAAATTATTTAGTTAACCTTTTGTTAGAATTCTACCAAGAAATTTGCATAAACCAAACAACAAAACAACGATTTATCAATACCTTAAGTACCAATGTAATTATTGATGTTGTTTCATACAACAATTACGTATCAACTTAAAAAATCTGACTTTTTGTTTTGTTTTTGTCGAAGTTTGCGACAGTTAGGATTGTCCTGAAGGACATGGGACGAAAAAAAAATAGATTATCTATATTTAAATATCTGAATTGAAAAAATAAAATCTAATATCTTTTCATATAAATATTAAATGCCTCCTATAGTTATAGTATTAATCCGAAATAATGTTTTAACGTTTTTAAATGTTCGTTTCTTGCAACTTTTGCAGGTCCAAAGTCGAGGTTAATAATGGAAATATTAGTTGGAGAAAGTTAAAAAAAAAGGTTGAATTAAAATTTATAACTTTCATAATGTTTTGATCTCTAAGATTCAGGTTTAATTTAATCTATGTTTTTACATAATTTATCTTGTGCAATATTATTGGAATAATCTTTTCCTTAATATTTTTATATTCCTTTATTCTTTTTTGCTACATCGTTCCACCAACGTTTCGGGCTACTCCCCCGTTCTCAAGGTGTTCTTTTTTTATGAACTCTATACTCTACTCTATACTCTATACTCTATACTCTATCCATCACTATTGATTTTGGTCTGTTAATAAATACAATTAATTTAACCATAAAAACTGTTTTATATTTTTAAATATATTGCTAGGAGTAAAAAATATTACATCCATTTTTATCAGAGCAGTGTGACAATAATAAAAAATAGTTGTAATATTTTCACTTAGTTGTAATATACTTAAAGACATAAAACACATATTTTATGGTTGAATTAATTGTATTTATTAACAGACAAAATCAGTTGTGATGGATATAGACAATAGGTGTATAGAGTTTATAAAATAAGAACACCTTGAGAATGGGGGAGTACTCCGAAACGTTGGTGGAACGACGAAGCAAAAAAGAATATAAAGATATTAAGGAAGAAATTATTCCACTAATATAACACTAGAATTTCCCTCCTTCCCATTACTCCATCCATATAAAATACATGGCCTATATGTTTAAATTTTAAATCCGAATTTCATCTTTAAATTATTTCATTATGTAGGGTTTAAAAAGTATATCAAAGATATAATTATAAATTAAACAGAGCTAACAGTTTACCAAAAACAACTGCTATTCTTCGAATACATAACGGTGTTTTACAGAAGAGTCGAGTATAAATGACTCAACGAAAGTTTCAACTAAACAAAAAGGGAGACAACTTAGCATCCGATCGCAGCTCCCTCTGCCATTGTCTACCGCATTCTATTGTACATTGAAAAAAAAAGTTTTACCCTCGAATATTCGGAAGGCATCGGCGATGATACCGCGTTTCGTGAGGTCTCCAACGTGACAAAACGTTTTAGGCAATGGTTGAACCTGCGTCTCTTTGTAAAACTTCTGCGAAAAATATTCTGGATGACTTCGGCTCTTTATACAAAGAGTAAATATACGTTAAATAAAAAAATGCATGACGAAAAATAACTTCGTCATAACTTTAATAATAAGTCCACGGTGCCATTTTTACTTCCTTGTACGAAGTAAAGAAAGTATTGTAATCGCGAAAATTTTCGGTTTTCAGATTTCGACAGAAATATCCATTTTGAACATCCCTGAATCCATTTTGACTAGTTTCATCGTGATGTCTGTACGTACGTACGTCCGTATCAAGCATAACTCAAAAACGGTCAGCCATAGAAAGTTGAAATTTTGTATTTAGGATTGCTGTAAAATCTAGTTGTGGACCTCCCTTCTTGTTCACTGCTTGTTCACCGGAAGTGGTACTTTACTTGAAGGTCATAATTGATTTCCAGCAAAAATTATATTAAAATACTATGCAAAACTTCTCAAATTTAGTATTTATAATTTCTTAATTGATTTAAAAAACATATTAGATTTTGGTCTAAATTGGAAAACCGAAAGCGGTACTTTACTTGAAGGCCATATTAGACTTTCATCAAAAATTATATTAAAATAGAATGTAAAACATCTCAAATTTGGTAAATAGGACTCTTATATCGATATGAATGTATTTAATATATTTTGGATAAAATTGGTGAGCCGAAAAGGGTACTTTACTCGAAGGTCATAATAAACTTACATCAAAAATTATATTTAAATTAAATACATAAATCATATGTTTCGGTAATAAAGGTTACAAACGCAATTTGGTTTCCAATCCAATTAAACATTTTTATTACTTATTTTAAGTGTTAAAATTGAATGTAAAATACTTGTTTTCCTCCCCATTAGTGAGCTGAAAAAGTCTGCAGCATGAGAATAAGATCTTAGTTAAATGGTGTTTTCCGCTTAAAATGTCGATTTCCAATGGTATGTCACTACATAGACAGAAAACGACATATAATAACGGAATGGGACCTCCAGTAACAAGAGTGTGTGTTTTTGTGTGTGTCAATAGATGGATGTCGCGACGCCGAGTGTTGTTTTTGAGATACTGCGATCTTCGGAAACTAGTAACCAAATTCAGTATCACTTTTTGAGCCACCGATTTATAGTATAATAGGCGTACAAGGAAGTCATGTGTTGCCTACATTAGATACATTTTTTTCATGACGCCTAGAAAGCAAAATGAGGATTATGAACTAGGGGGTATGATGTTCTTTACTGAAGGATAGGTTTTTATTACTCAGTTATGGTACCTTTGACGAAGAAGACATGTTCTGACACCTTCGAATGTGGTTCCTTCTATAAATGATGTAATGGTCATCACGTCATAAAAAATCCCATTTCCAGACCGCATTCCACCTAGCTTTGTTTAATCCTTGTTCCCTTGGCAACCCCTTCGATCGCCTTCCAGTCGATATAGACTATGGCCCCAGGCAGCCGTAAATCTGGGAGCTAGGTGTCATCCGGTATTTCGAGAGGGGGGGGAGAGGTAATGGAGGTCTTCCCCACCTCCTGAGGAATGTGTCAATGAGAGATATACAGCCTGGCATGAATAAGGACTCTGTAGTATCCTGTACATTCCTCACTTCGGCGCAACCAACGACTTGTTATCTTCGGATTTACAAAGAACTGGAAGTGGAAGATAAATGCGGAGTAACGAGATTAATAATTAATAAGAGATAACACTACGTACCGAATGTACCATTGCAACGATAGATTCCAAAACGTACCAAATATTCATAATCACACAGAATTTATTATCTTCTAGAACACGATCACCAACAAGTACAAAGGTACCTAAATATCCAACATGGGTTTACTTCGACCACAGCAAAAATTAAAATTATACAATAATATCTCTTAAAATTATTAAAATAAATAATTTCCTTCCTAATCTTAAAAGCACCCCCTCTTATACACATTATACTTTTCTTTCTAAACAGTAATTAAAGTTATAAATAAAAACGTTTATCCATGTAATAATAACAATAAATATGTATTTAAATTTTCAAGTTGATTCACATACAAAAACGTCCAAAACTCAGCATCCCAATTAAAGAAAGCAAAAATCCCAAAAATATTGTCTTAAAAGTATGCACTAGCCTTTTTTTATACTGTTGATGTGAGATGATCTGTCTCCAGTATGAATTTAAGAGATCTTTCTCTGTCCCTGTTGATTCCTGAATTGAATGAAACGTTGAAAATTATTGGAAGATTCCAAAAACCAAGTATCTCAAATAGCAGTAAATAACTTTTCAATTCAGTCATCATCAGGGAAGAAAAAAAAACATACGATCGCATAAATGCAGACCAGAGATAGCTCATCTCACATTATCAGTCTAAAAAATGAATAATTTCCAACTCGGACCATCTTCAATATTTTGAAGTACATGTTCAATTATTTTATCACAATTTCGTTAGTTTTTTTTTTAGACTGTTAATGTGAGGTGTGTTATCTTACATTTCTCTGTCTTGATGATGCCTGAATTGGCAGAACGTTGACAGGTTAGTCATTTACTGGTATTTGAGATATTTAAGGTTTTGTTTTTGAAATCTTCAAATAATATTGTCTTTTTTTCTTTTATAGGAATATATAATTACATCAATAAGAGTCGTGTAAATAAATGTTTTTTTCTAGTAACGCTTTTGATTGCTCATCGACATGTTCAACTGTTTTATCACTATTTTGTTAGTCTTTGTTTTAGACTGTTAATGTGAGATGTGTTATCTCTAGTGTCCATTTGTGTTATCTTACATTTCTCTGTTTTGATGATGCCTGAATTGGGAGAACGTTAACAGGTTAGTTATTTACTGGTATTTGAGATATTTAAGGCCTTATTTTTGAAATCTTCTAACGTTTTTGAAATCTTGCCGGCAACTGCTAACGATTAAACACATATTAGTCGATTGCTAATTGCGCAAGAAAGCAAGAATAAAAATTATAATCAACAGCGGAGTTAATTGGAAATGAACGGAAATTCCATAACCAAATCATTCAATACTTAAGAGACATTAGATAGAACCTTAAAACAATTGAAGTGCTTGAGTCAAGAACGTGACACGTCACGTCTTTAAAGTTAATTAGAATTTTCTATAAAACGTTACTCTGTTTCTCCTTATAGCCTATCTCATAGAATGAACCCGAACTAACATAATAAAGAGTTATATAGAGAAACAAATTAGCGTTTTGTACAAAATAATAATTAACTTCAAAAATGAGGCTTATCATATTCTTGCCCTAAACCCTTCAATAGTAAATTATTAAAGAATGGTTGCCTCTAGCCTCTATTTGCAGTGCACAGCACCAAAATGTGAAATAAATAAATAACTCCTCAAGTATCATCAAAAAAGGAACATTAATTTTAGAAAAACGATAGATTATTTATCCTTAAAAATAAAATGAAAACAACGATAGAACGTTTTTAAAATATTTTTTTGATACTATGAAAATCTTATAACTTGTAAATGAGTATTATTTTTTTATATTTATTTATAATTATTATAGTCTGAATGTTGACTGTCATCAATATTCCCCTACCATTGGTAAAATAATAAAAATTAACAGATAATAATTTTAATTACATACCATTTTTTCTCGTCATGAACTTTTATTTTAACACAATCAGCTGATAGAAATATCATAGAGGTCGTTATTTGGAAAAGGCTCTTAAGCGCTAAAAAATCGAAATTTTGATTTCAATTTATTATGGGACGTAAGCACCACTTTTATCGATTTCCGCTCACGAAATATCGAGAAAAAAATTTGAAGTGGGTCTAAAAATCGATTAATTACGTAAGCACCAAATACTGACGACTCTCGGTCGTCACTCTAGCCTTTGCCAGTGCTAGAAGTCATAAAAATATATTTTAATTATAAAAGTTTTGCCATTTAATAAACTCCTACTGTACACTATAAAGAATAAAATTAAAAAAAAAAAAATACGTTGTTATTTGGGGAAAAAATGTTTTATGTGCTTCCTGTAAAGTTTGCTAAATGGCCTTTTTCTAAAAAATTACGTCGATATGTACATTATGAAAACCTACAAATAGAGAATTTTCTTTTTTTTACTTTGCCCAAACGCCTTTTCGATGAATTATAAGTATATTATTCTTCTGTTTGTTATTAACATAATTATAACTGCATATTTAGCATTAAACGTAATGAGGATATAAAGATATTATTAGAACCAAACTTTTTCCGAATGTTATGTTGTCCCATATCGTCATGCGGATCAAGCATTCCTAAATATTTTCGAGGGAGGGGGCGAGGGTAATGAGGGAGGGCTCCCCACAACAGACCCCCGCCCTAACGACTACACTCAATACAAGACAATCACTTTAAAAAAATAATATTTACAATATTCTCGAAAATTTTTTTGCTACTGCATTAAATAATTTCCAAATATCATGGGAGATCAATATATTATGACTTAATTAGAGATTGATCATTCTATACCATCAACTTATTATGATTTAATTATTTGTGAAGAACAATTTCCCGTTACTATTATCTTTATAATTAAAAAAACATTATGTTGAATATATCCTGGAGACGAAGAAGGAGTTCGAAACGTCGATGAAAGTATTATATCATATAATGTACTCATTACAACTGTTCAGTTCTTATCAGATCGTTCAGCGATAAATTTATTGTAAATTAGTTCTTTAGCTCATTTAATATTTAATAAGAAAATTTCAAGTTCATAAATTATAAAAATATGACCAGGAAAACACTTGCTACACAAAAAAAAAAAAAAAAAAAAAAAAAAAATGCCATACTTAAATTTGATTTCAATTTAAAGCTCAATTTTATTATTACAATTATGGTATCTTATCATACACGAGGAACATACATTTACTTATAAAAATCACCAGATAATCAATTTATTTTTAACTAATATCCGAAACTATTCTCATTTACAATTTGTAATCAATCACAAGCTATAATTATATAAGAAAAGTAATTTTTCGAATCATTTTGTTTAAATATTTTCATAATTACGACTAATATTTATATTTAATGAATCCAAAATATTATATTATACCAAAACACTCAAGATTCCAATAACGAAGTACATATGTACCACTAAACACAAGATATTCTCTGCATAATAATTTAATAATAAATAACAATGAATTTAATTATAGGTTTAATAACAGTGGAGAAGTTTTATTTTAATTTTTTTTTTTAAATTGAGAGGTTGAATCTTTTGAGGTTTAGAGTGTTATCCATAAATAAAATTAAACTAATAAATTAAGTAGACAAATTAATTTTTATTATTTATATTTCAATACACAGATTTTTTTTTGAAAATTGATTGTTAATGAATTTTTATTTTTTTCATTTATTATTTCAAACCAGAACATACTACAAGCCAATAAAATTTAAAGAAAAATGTTAATTTTAGTGTTGTTTTTTTTTTTTTTGTAAAAACTAAACAATAATATTTTGTAGAAATAGAAATTTTGGATACATCCCTATGGGTAATGGGTATCTATCTGGCTTCCACTTTGGTACTTAACTTATAGGGATAAAGATGTAGGCTTGATGTTACTCTTAAGTTCGTAATTTCATGTCTTAAAAGACCTTAATTCGAAAGCAATAAACAAAATATATCAGTGGAGAAAAAAAAATGGTCGAATAATAACCGAATACTGTTCTTCCTCATTACGAAAGGATTTCGTTTTACTTTTTTTTTTTTTATTATTACCATATCAACAATTAACTCAGACAACCATATCCATAAATGTTATGCAGGAATGTTACGAAAGAGGAAATTATAATTACCAGAATTTGCTCAAGAGTCCTTGAACCGACGCTGCAGGAAGTATTGCGAAATCTGAAAGGTTCCCTCGAAATACGAGCGTGGGTAGGAATTAAAACAAATCCTTTATCCGCGACCAAGGTATCGGGTATTCATTTCCAGCGATGGCTTGGGAACCTTATTTAGGATTAACTCAACGTGCTACTTCTACACCGAGCTAATCAGAATGGCCGCAAGGAAAAGGAGTATTGGATTTTGGCTTAACTGGGATTTGAGAAAAGAGATCCGATTTTAAATGAGAATAAAATTGGTCTAAGTTTCACCTGTAAATATACAAAAGAAATTCAACGAATACATCCACATCACATCTCTTAAACTACAGCTATAATTTAAAAAAAAAAAAAAATAATTTATCCAAGAAAATGATATCCTCAGAGACCGGTCTTCATTAATTAGTAAACTCTTGACAAATATTACATAATACGTGCTAATAATAATGAAATAAGATAAACAAATCAATGAACTTCCTTATAGAATAGTCCTACAACTCAGGTGAATATAAACTTCTACATTCAGAAATGTCCGAGTTTATTCCCAGAACTCTGTACCTCAGAGGTAAAGTTTCGTTAAATTTTTTTAAGTTTTACAAGTCTTTCTGCACAACCTATCGTGCTTAAGTGGATAACACTCTTACTTTTTGAAAAAAAAAATCCAAAAATTGGTAAGGAG
Source organism: Rhaphigaster nebulosa (assembly GCA_948150685.1). Taxonomy (NCBI): domain Eukaryota; kingdom Metazoa; phylum Arthropoda; class Insecta; order Hemiptera; family Pentatomidae; genus Rhaphigaster; species Rhaphigaster nebulosa. The sequence goes on along the minus strand of OX411311.1, from coordinate 7,197,011 downwards.
AGCTGATATACAATATTAGACACGGTTTCAGGATGGTATAATAAAATATTGTAATTATGTACGTCAGAAAACAAAAGTTTTAGATCGCACTGTACTTCTTATTTAGGACAGTGGTAAATCTTTATATTTTATTGTATTTTTTTTTTAAATACGCTTTATTATCCTTTTAGCTTATTTATAATACTTATAATACTTTAAAAATGTTGCTAGAATAATACAAACGCGATAATAAAATAGAAATCTGCAAAATTGTTAAAAGTTTAAAATACTAATCAAGATAGGGTAAGTATTCAATATTTTAATAGTTGACGCATCACAGGAATAAATTTATAGTATAAAAGCGAAACATTCTCGGTAAAATATTTTAAAATCAAATCACTTTAGAATATTTAGCTGACTAGAATATTTCAGGAGAACGAAGTTATATTCCCTCATAATAGTTCAAATAATAAAGCAAATTCATTGAGAAATAGTGTAATCTAATCTTAAATAATAAAATTTCACACAAAAAAGTAGCATCAGAGTCCATTGCAAACCATTTTAGTTTTAATAAGTGATATATTAAGCATTGTTAATAAAATGACAAGAAATAAAAAAAAAAACTATTATTTTATTTAAATGAAAAAAGGCACAACATTGAGATGGACAAATGATATGACAAGAATAATAACTAGTAGAATGACTTAAAATATATTGGTCTTGGAGAGTGGATTAATGTCCGGAACGTTGGCCATTGTACGAAAATATAGGTGAAGTTGGAAGGATTGATATGATCTTTTAGAAAAAAATAGAAAACTAGAGATTAATTAAGGTATGGAAATTTTACACTGATCTACAAAACAGTTCCGTTTTTTTTTCCTTTTGAACACCAGCGTTTAGAATTAAGAGATATAAACAATAATATTTACGTAAACTAATTAACTTTTAAATACAATATAACATTGATATTTTAAGAAAAGAGCAAGACCGTTGTATTTCATCCGGTTATTTCTTCCAAGTATTATATTTTTATCCTTTCTGATATTTCGTCTACCGTTCCAGACGACTTCTCCTGAGAGACTGATAAAATCTCTTTGTAGAAATACAACGAAGACGATTAAAACCTAAGGGGAAAGCTTAAAAAATAAAAAACACTGATACTCTAATAGGATTGTTGTACGTTTAAGTTTTAATAACATAAAATAAACTAAAATCGCAATTAAAAATCGAAATCAGTACCATTTGTGCGGCCTATTAAAAATTAAAATCGTTATGTGCATAGAAATTGTATATGCTTCCTATAAATATTATATATATATATATATATATATATATATATATATATATATATATATATATATATATATATATATATCGATTCTTTAGATATATTTCCTTATTATTATAATTGTTTATACATGAATAGTTTAAAGTTTATAAATAGAGTATCGTAATGAAAATCGACTGGTATAGTAGATTTGAAAAATAAAATATAATTAAATTAATAAAAAATACACAGTCCTAAGAAGTTTTATGAAAGGTGGTGTGTGCCAGTAAGAGATGCTGCTCTGTACATTCCGTTTTGGAGAAACTCATTCGCCCTCTTTAGTAAGTAGTCCACGGAAATCATAGTCGTGCAGTTTTCGAAAACATCACATAGCATTCGCAAGCGATAGAAACGCCAGATAAAATGAATCTATAACGTATAAAAATGTGATATTCAATATCAACTCAGTATTACTTCTAAGGTGGATAATAATTCTTCAAAAAAAAAAAAAAAAATTTAACATGGTAAAATAAACATTGAAAATAATCTTCAGAAGAGCAGACAATTCCGAAATTCCGCTGGTTTGTTGAGAATTGACTCCAGGTACCCCAATACAGGCCGAAACTTGGACAAACGCAGGTAAAGATGCACCCAGGTAAAGTTACGTTGTTCGGAAAGGGTTCTTTTGTGGTCCGTTACTAATACTATTACTAAAAGTAACTTCATTTGAGAAGCAATTATAAATATAAAACTTTATGAGAAACGTTAATATTATTGAAAACGCTAAGTTTATTTATAAATAAAACGATCGAGCCGTTTACGAATATTAAAGGACCTAAAACAATTTTTATCAACAATACAAAAAAACGGATTAAATATGTTTTCAACAACAAGGGGGCAATGGCTTAAAGAGTAAAGGGCATATTATTTCCAGAGGAATAATCTCGCCTCAGGAGTAAACACAGAAGATGGCAGATATTTTTAAAAACCATCAAAAAGATATTATATTACTTATAGTAATTTCCATTGTTTTATGGATTAGTAAGAATAAAATTACAAAAAAAAAAGAAGAAAAAGTCGAGATAATAACAAACAGATATAAACTACGTGTCTATGTAAAGGTAATGACGAAAAATAAATACTACTCGAATCAAATTAACAATACATTTTCACATAAAGAAAATGTTAACTTCATAAATTTATACATACGATGAACAATAAAATAAAACAAAATTACTTGCTAAAAATCAGATTTACACGTAGCTAGGTAAAACATAATACTATAAAATTAACTTAATAAGATTGGTTTCGAAATTTACGTTTAACTGAAGAAATTTACCAATCAACGGTTTAAACTATAAAAATACTTACAATAAACTTGTTAATACGTTAAACCAAATAAACGTTAAAAGAAAATACAAAAAAAAAAAAAATTATCATTTTAAAGACTGTTGATTTAAGTTTTTGATAAGATGATAAATGCAAATAAAATTAGAAACAGATTTATTTAATTTATAAATAATTCAAATATAACACATATGGTTCAAGTTAAAATGTGCGTACGTCAACAGACAGAAAGCATTTTGGTATACTGGGAGCAAAAATTCATATTCCCAGTCTGATTAAAATAGATTATTTAAATAAGGGTCTGCCTTAACATAAATTTACAATTATGTAACTACCAGGTCTGCATTACGTAATACGAGACACAACACACAATCATCTAAACAAATTTCACAGAGAAAAAATATATTTAAAAAAAAAAAATTGTCATAAAAACAAACAAGAAAATTACCAAATCTTTTAAGTAATCGTTGCGTCAGAAGAGGTATAAGGTATCTTGAAGCTTAAGATTAGATATGAGAATCCTTTTGTATCAATTCTATCAGTTTATCATTTTACTATACAAGAATTCATTAATGGAGGAACTCAGGACGATTCAGAAATTAATTAGCTTAAACTAAAAGTAAGAAAACTATATTTTACCATATTATTATTGTTTATTTTCATTTAGATACAAAATAATCGTTAGAACATAAACATAATGCAGAAATGAAAATATTATTTTCAACTTTCCCGCCAAATGAAGATAGTATTAATAAAGGTGAAAATTGTTAAACGTGTGAACACCTCCCACCTTCTTACAACAGATTATCAAAGTTTTACTGAAACCAATTTGAAACCTGAAAATATAAAAGATTCTTCACTGACATTATAATTTTTAAATCTTACGAAACTTCCAAGCTATTATTAATTATTAGTTTAAAACTGTATATGCACTAGTATTAGAAAACAGATATTTATAAACAATACCTAACAATAATAAAAAAAGTTTTTCGTATTTAATAAACAAGAATGGCGATACTACTGTAGTAAAAAACGTAGTACAACTGAAATCATTTGAAGTATTTTTACATTAGATTGAATATTTTATAATAGTTTTCAGCATTCTCAAGAGTGTTTTAAACATATTTTTTTGGCAACATAACCGATTTATTTTTAATTAATAATGTAGATAAGAGTTTAATTTCTCTTGCTCAAACAACTTTAAGGGATTCAAAGTAACATTACATATGATTGTATCTTCAGTTAATAGTACAAAACTTATGTCACTAGCACAAAAAATATAATTTAAAGTTTCTTACCTTTTAAAGTGATCTCTGATTCGATCTTCGCGGATGTTATCCGGCAAATTTCCTACCCAAAGGTGACGAGTCTCCCTAACCATCTTGTTCTAAACTCTTCATTTGGGACCTACGATCTCACGTTTCATTCCACAAAAAAAATTAAACCAGCACTCACATGCACATAGTTGTGGGGGAACAACTTTCAACAAAAAAATACATGGAAAAAAAATAAAAATTAAAACTATAAAACTCAATATTTTTTTTCCCTGGAGCACTTCACACTTAAAACACTGTAACACCTTCTTTCATATAATTATTATTATTAATTGTAAACGATGAGAGGACGCATTCCGTCGAGATGTACACTCACTCTCTCGAGGCACAGACCGAAGAATGGCTGTGTGTTTACGAGCTGGGCTCAAGGCACGGTCCGCCATTGGACGAGTCCACCAGGAGAGGGGCCGGGGTGTGTCACTTACCTCCCTCGATAGATCCGGCAACGCCGCTTCGCCCTCTCGCCCCCCTCCTTTTCTCTTACCCGGCCTGAAGAGAAAAAAAAAAAAAATTAAAAAACTAGAGAAGAAAAGAAGAATAAAAACCGGAGACGCTTCAGCTCTTAAGTGGCAGTGACAAGTGCATGTATAGCCCGCTTCTACTATAAATAGACCGCCTTTTCAAGGTCTCATAACTCCGCCATGGCGAACAACCAAACAGGAATCGCTAAACAACACAATTTCTATTGGATATCCAAAAATTAAAAGCAAACATATAAGTCAAATCCCCGTTCTTCATATAAAATCTTATCTTAAAAGATTGACATCTTCCTATCTACATACTCAATTGTACGAAATTTTGCAAACAATTATTCATTCCTTAATGTTATATAATGTAATTATTTTTTTTTTACACTAAACTTTGTAACATTAAAATAATAAGCTTAATTATTTCTTTTAAACTAGAAAATATGTACAGTTTATTAAGAAAGAACTTTTACCTAGCGTGCCTTGATTCAATTGATAAACAAAAAATACATGACTTATTATCATTATGAAAATAAGCATAAAATCAACACAAAACTCAAACTCATATTTCAATATATGATTTTTTTTTTCCAGTTATAGTACGTAACACAAATGATTTCACCATCAAATTATTTTATAATTATTTCAATTAATTAACATAAAATTCGGATCGACTAATCTCATGTGGTATCTAATGATATTCATTTAATACGATCACTCAAATATAATGTAATATATATTTTAAAATAAATTTAGCAAAATATAAGTGAATCTTGTGTTTCTTGGATTTCTATGAATAATTTATTAATAAATTTTGAATTATAATCCACTTGCGTCTCAATTTTATATAATATTCTTATCTCAATTATTTTCAATGTTTATAGTAAGAAATTCCAACCTTATGAACTAAAATACGTTTAAAATTTACTAAGCTTCGAATTGCTTAACTTATCCAATTGTATTTCTAATTTATGTCATTCACAACAAATATAATAAAAATAAAAATTGGTGCTACCAAATATTAGCAACCATCAGTCCTCAATATATCAAAGCCTAGCCTTTTTTCAAATCCCCTAATACAATCCCTGATGATTAAATAGAACAACGTTTGTAATAATATAAAAAATATAGATCAAAAAAGATCAATACTGATTTTATTTTATCTACAACTGGTAAGGTCAAAGCAGATGGTAGCACACTCTATTATTTATTTTTGGAACTAAGAAAAAATATGGAGTATTGAAAAATAACATCTTTCATATTATATATTTTTATTTTCACATTAAAAAATACTACTTTTGATGGTAAAGTTACCAGTACTACAGATATTACATATTCTTTTGAAATGTACATCAATGAATTTCAATAAATTTTATATTCACACATTTAATTAAATCATAAATAATTACCTAGAGCTATAAAGACTATCATTTTAAATTTCTTCATAAATTATTTACAGTCATAAATTATTTACATGGTTTCAATACATTTTGTTAGTCAATTCATTTCATTTATCTCTCTTTTAATTGTTCGGATGACTTTTTTCTTAGATTGACGGAGTATAATAACTTGAAATTCATGTTTAACCTTCTGTATTTTAACTTTAACTTCAAGTCAATACCTGCAATCAATATGAACTTGGTAAGACAATTTTAAAAATAAATAAATATAATTTTAGTTAGACTATGATAAATTTTAAAAATAAATGGAGACAATATAATTTCCAAACTACCATCAAGGTAATCAAAGTATATGTCAATTAAACATATAAATCTTAACAAAATCTGTACAACTTCTAATGCCATCACCACAACTTAAAGCTAATTAAAGTCAGTATATATATATATATATATATATATATATATATATATATATATATATATATATATATATATATATATATATATATATATATATATATATATATATATTTAAAATATTTTATATTTATAACTTATAAATATTTTATATTTATATTTTGTTACTGTTATGTTACAATAACAATGACTTTTTCATTTCAAAAGATAAATTTTAGACAGACACGCAAGGATTAAAACTAGCTTTATTATAAAGCAGAAAACTTTTTAAACATACCATATTCATTCTTGACTGGATCTGAAATTGGTAATTTGGTGAAAGCTGATGAATCCATCACAACAAATTATTCCAAAATCATTTTGATATGCCACATTCTTCTAGTTCAAACATTGATTTTCAATCGCTATCATCATCGTTATGGCTTCTATTTAGTGGCTGCCTGCTTTCTTCATCAGATCCATAAATAACATCTTCATCTGAGTCGTTAATCATCGAAAAGGCGGGATTATCTTTAGTAATAGAGGTATCTAAAAAAATTTAAAAAATACATACAGTATTGTTTCGATTAATTATATTAATGTGAAAAAATTGGTAAAAATCAGTTTTTCGTAAATTATAACTAACGAGGAGAAGCCAAGATCTAGTCATTGATGCATAACCCTATTAAATTTATCAATATTGGATAATAATTTATCAAAAAGCAGAAGGGGAATCTCAGAACAACTATTTTCCCATCCACCCACCTAAATTTAATTGCCCCGTTTCCAGTTCTGTATTATAAAGACTGGAGCTTAGTGATCTTTCTTCTTCTCTAGCTCTGCAGCAGGATCGTTCTTTTTCATTCTCTTTGGAAAGAGTCCAAGACAGAGAGACATACATTAGAGTAAGTCAAATGGAGCTCATAAAGAATTTCCATTATCTTAAGTCACTTATGCTTTAGTAAACTAAACTAGCACTTGTATGATTTATTCAAAAGTTCTGCAACATAATATAGCTGAACTACTTGGTGGAGAGGTATGTACACTTTATTTCTTCAATAACCCTACCCATAACTTTGAAGACCATGCCACAATATTCATAGTCTTGTACCTGATTAACGTAAACATCATTCACGTAGTCTGGATGTCATATCCCTTTGACTTTTCACATTTATGGAGATGATTTACCATCATGTTTGTCTTTTATTGGCTTTAAACCTAAAAATGCGGTCAAATTGCACTATCACCTTACGGTAAATTTCCTCCATGGCCATCTTGACTTGATGAATCAGCTTAGCTGATTTATTGAACTCCTCTATTCCTTTGTATAGATTTGTGTGACACATTATAAAATAACCAAAAGGTGGTGTTTGGGTGAGTATCTTATATTAATGATTTAGCTTAAGATATATTTTTTTTTTATGAAATAAAATCCTTTATCCATTCTGATATTTTCCAATCTTTCGGTATGATAGGGGGTTCGGATATTGGATAGCTTGTATGTACACGCCAGCAACTAGGTATTTTTGTGATTGGCACATTCAAGGTGTTTTCCTGTTTGGTAAAGTGAAAACATGATGGGACTTTTCCACTGTTTGGACATTCTAGCCTCAGTTCTGATCTATAAGATCATAGATGGAGCTATTTACCTTTATGGGCCATTTTTTTTTTAAAAAAAGGTCAAATCAGAGATTTTTTTTCATAATTGAATGTTCAAATAATGATTCCTAAAAAATATACAGTGATCTTGACTTAATTTTGAATGAAATACAACCCCCAGCTGCTCATCAAGACCATTATTTATTTAATTAAAAATAAGTAAATAAATTAAAAGAATTAATTCATTAATTTGATTATGCATGAGGGGACTATGGTAGTAATAAACTATTTATTCTATCCAGAATTATGATAATTCTTAGCTTCCCTAAAGTTGTATATTTTTTTCATATAAAATAATATAACTAACATTTTCAAAACCAAATGGAAAGTTATATCTAACAACTGAATTTTTTTCAGAATTAACAGATTTAAGGAAATGCCTTAAAAACTCTTGAAAACCCGATCTGACCTTTTTTTGAGAATTACCCTGTTCTAGTTTAACTCCACAGGCAGGGACTATGTTATCTTTTACGCTTCTACCTTTTTCTTCCTAGTTGTTCCAGTTTAGTACTTCTACCCAAAATCATTCTTTACAATTAATGCTCTGTTGTTTTTAAAGATGATATAGTTTATCTCGATTTGAACATTTATTTGAAACTCTATTTATGAATTCTACCCTCCACAAGTCATTAACATGTCATGCATATATGGTAGTATACATGGTACAGTATATATCCTTATAGTATTCCGTTAAAAATATAATTACTGTATAAACTAATTAAATATAATTTAAAAAAATTATTTAATATAATTTAGATGATATAAAGTAAATAATCTTACCAAAAACTGTTTTCTTGCTAGGAGAGTATACATAAGCCATTGTATACATGTAAAAGTTTAGAAGGCCATAGAAGCTCATGAACTGGGCAGAACTACTGTATGTCGTGGAAAGATCCGAAACAAAATTGTCTTCTAGAACCCCGATTCCGAACCTCATCACAGTTATTATAATGCTAATAGTAATGACAATGATCATTAAAAGAGTAAGAAACTTCAGCCTCATATCTAAAAAATAAGTAATAAAAATAAAATATTATTGAACCTAAAACAATAATTTATTGAATTAAAAATTTATTAAAAAAATTAATCGACTTTTAAAAGATTTGGTTCAGGAGAAATTATATTTCTTTTTTCTTTACTCACAAATATTTTATAGTTCATTTATAAGTATAGTGACAAAATCTAAAAAAATACTTTCATCTTATACAATTAAGTACTCATCATAATAAGGTTGAAAATTCTTTGTGTAGGTGATACTTTCAGTATTAGTGAGAAAAGTAATACATTATAAATATGTAATATTTTTTTTTTGTATAATTTTTATTTATTCTTACTTACCAAAAAAAGGCATTGATCGCAGATCACTATAAGCTCTTATGATTAAACATCCCAAGTACAACACATAAAGACCGATGAACACAAAAAATACCAATTTGAAATTCTGAAAAAAATTAATTCATTTTAATAGGTACCTTATAATTGATAAAAATAAATTCAAGGCATTAATCTTCCACTTACATAGAAATTGTGCGTGTCTACTTTATAGCTGAATGTTGGATCGTGCAACTCATTCGCTTTCTGCCAAGTTGCCAAGACGACGCCAGTTATCCATAACGGCCCAACTATTAGTAGTTTGGGTAGATAGAAAGTTATTAACTTTCGTTCTGTCTAAAAAAAGAAAAATATTTTTTTCTATTCTGAATGAATTTAGGAAATGTTAACAAAGAAGTTTTTGAGATGCCTTCATGCACTTGCAAATTTAGAATATTTTAAAGATGGTGCAAGATCCAACTGATGTATATTTTATAATATTGCATTAACGCTAGAACAACCACAGTAGTCAAAATGACAGGTTTTATAATTTTATTTTAAAATTTTTACTTCATGTTACATTTTTAGATTTGATATCAAGACATTTGTAGCTATAAATAAAGAAATTCTATGCCTAATATTTTTTTTTTTGTTTAATAGTAAATCAATTTAATTTTTTAGATAGCTACTTATAACAGTGCTAAACAAAATAATCAATAATTGTTTAAGTGAAATAGTGATATGCAATCCAACTATTAGTTTTAGCGAGTTTTCTTGTTTAGTATAAAACTAACTATCATTAATTATGATAATGATAAATTAACAAGACAATAATGACAATAAATCATGGTACCAATGCAAAAATACTCAATTTAATCAACTCATCTTAGAATTTTAATTTTTAAAAATGAAAAAAATACTAATTATAAATAACTATAAAAATATTTTCTTATTAATTTTTTTTTGTATTACTTATAAGACACGAATATATTAGACACCCTAAACAGAAAAATATCAGGCCAAGGTAGAGTCTGCTTACTTGAAGGTTAATAATAATCAAAATTAAAACAGAATCATATAACAAAAACGTTTTCAATTGATCAGAAGTACTACATTCATAAAATATTTTATACGTAGAAAAGAACAAGATATACTTTGCTAATAAAGTCTAACAAATTAAAAATAGAAAACATTTTATTTTATATTTATTTAAAGTAGATTTTTAAATAGTAAAAGTTTAAAAATCCACACTTATATAATAAATGAATTTTTGAGAAAAATATGAAAGAAAATTGCTAAAATTTATTAATAAACATGCAAATTTTTTGCTAATGTAATTAAAAAATATATGCTTTGAATTTTCTTCCTTTCCTTGAGTGTTCTTTATGAAAAATAGCAAATAAGAGAGAGTTTACTACACATAAAATATACAATGAAATATGTTTAAATTATATTACGTCAAAAAAAAAAATCTTATTGAAAAATCTTGGTATTTTTTTATTCAATTCTATGCTAAAAAACAATATTTAAAAATAAAGGAGTGGACTAGAATGATATAGTACCTATATATTGATCTAGTCCCATATATAAATGATGTAGGAGGCAGTAATTTAATGTAATTACTTTTAAGTTTAAAAAAAAAAGAAATATATATATATATATATATATATATATATATATATATATATATATATATATATATATATATATATATATACATATAAACATTATTTTATTAAAATAAATAGATATTTAAACGGATAAAATTCAAAATATACTTTTATTTCAATAATATATTTCAAAATATATTATACCGATTTTGCAATAATCGGTATAATTACTGACCTGTCTTAACCCATGATAGATACAAATCCAAAATAAAAGAAGACAACAGAGAAAGGTTGCTTGAAACAAAGCATCCAGCATACTGGGAATCCATGAATTAATCAAAAAAGTTAGAGGAAATATTGGGTCTGAAACATAAAATAGTGTTAGCCAATAATAGATAAATCAAATAATGTTGTGGGATTTAAAAATATAATTACCATTGTACAGAAGTAACAAAGGTAGCATTATGGACATCCATTTCTGTTCTATCGACCAATCATACATTGGAAATTTTCTTAATGTGTGAGCAAACCAAATCTGAAAAATCAATCGAGGTATATTAATATATTTGCCATAGATTCTATTTACACTTTTTTACTTCCTTGTACAAAGTAAAGGAAGTATTGTTTTCGCGAAAATTTTCGGTTTTCAGCCGGTTTCGGTTTTCAACGGAAATATTCATTTTGACCATCCCTGAATCTATTTTGACTAGTTTCGTCCTGGCGTCTGTACGTACTTACGTTCATACGTATTTCGCATAACTCAAAAACCGTTAGCCGTAGAAAGTTGAAATTTCTTATTTAGGATTGTTGTAAAATCTAGTTGTGAACCTCCTTTGTTGGTCACTGCATGATCACCGGAAGTGGTACTTTACTTGAAGGTCATAATTGATTTTTATCAAAAATTATATTAAAATACTATGCAAAACTTCTCAAATTTAGTATTTATAACTTATATATTGATTTAAATAACATACTAGATTTTGGTTTAAATTGAAAAACCGGAAGCGGTACTTTAGTTGAAGGTCATATTAGACTTTCATCAAAAATTATATTAAAATATAATGTAAAACATCTCAAATTTGGTAAATAGGACTTTTATATCGATATGAATGTATTTAATATATTTTGGTTAAAATTGTTGAGCCGAAAAGGGTACTTTACTTGAAGGTCATAATAAGATTACATCCAAAATTATATTTAAATTAAATACATAAATCATATTTTTCGGTAATAAAGGTTACAAACGCAATTTGGTTTCCAATCTAATTAAACATTTTTATTACTTCTTTTAAGTGTTAAAAATGAGTGTAAAATACTGGTTTTTCTTCCCATTTGTGTGTGAGTGTGTCAATAAATGGGTGTTGCGACGCCGAGTGTCGTTTTTGAGATGCTGCAATCTTCGGAAACTAGTAACCAAATTCAGGATCACTTTTTGAGCCACCGATTTATAGTTTAATAGGAGTACAAGGAAGTCATGTGTTGTCCACATCAGATATTTTTTTAACTCACATACAAAAAAAATTTAAATTTCAACTTATTATTATATCTTTACTGATATTATATTACTTACTGATATTATAAAGGTTGCAAGGAGAAATATGAATCTGAACCAAATTTCAATTTGGGTAAAACCAGGGTTGTAACTCTTGAACTGGAATATAAGATTTAAAAAACAAAACATAAATATATAAATTTAAAAAAAAGGTTATTGTACTGAGGTATTTTTTAAAATAAAAGTTATTTACATAAAACGTAACGTCTTTTATATTGTATCGTTGATTTTCAAAACCGAAGAACTGCACTTTTATTTTATAATGAGCGTAATCCAAATAGCCTAGGTGAAGTATTGTAACTTGGTCACAAATCTGGCCATTACATTGCAAATGTTTCGTTCTGCAAAAGTTTAAAAAAAAGTTTTTATGTTGTTTTATATTTTTTTGGAAAATACACAGCAATAAAATATAGTTAAATAATTAGATAATAAATAATCTAATTTATTAGTATAGAAATATATTTTCACAACTTTACTAATTTTGAAAACTTTATTTCTTATTCAGGAAAGTACTAAAAACCACATAAAGAGAACAGTCATGGTAAAAATACAAACAATAAATAAAATAATAAAATAAATAATAAATAAAATAAATACACAATTTTTTTTTTTTGAGGGACAAGAAATAAAGAAAACAATTGTAAACTGATATAATTTTATGAAAATATAAAGAAAAATCACTAGCTGTCCTTGATAGACAAAGGCTTGATCGATTATTAATTCAGTTTACTTCCTTGAAATTAATCAATGAAACCAATTAGTAAAGTTGTGAATAGCAAAAGATGTGTTTATAACAACTAAATAGAACAAATAACACAATAAAAAATATAATAAATTATTACCTATTATGATGATGATCTTGCCTTAAAATTGTTACTTCTTTGTGCTCAGAATCGAAAGCTTTGATTCCAACACTCACATGAAATCTTTTATCAAGAATTTCATCTGAAATAATTCACTGGTTTTAACGAATAATTACTTAAAACTTAATCTGTAAATATCAAACCAAATTAGCTATCAATCACCTTCACTATTGTCAATTTTAAACACTGCCATTACCCACAACTGTTGATTATAAGTCGACATCCATGGGCTCATAATGGTAAATGGTCCAGATGAAATATCACTGGCCGACATATTAAGTTTTTTTAATAGTTCTGATCCTTTAAAACTTGTAGTTACTGTTATTGGAGGACCTGTATTTAAATGAAATGTTAATTCTCACTAGAAATTAATATATTTTCTGTGATTACTGAAATGGTATGGGAAGTACCTGCTAATCCGATGAATACAGCCAGTCCAATGCAAACATAAAATCCAAGAAAGACCATGACGAACTCCCTTTTATGCATCGAGTACAATCGCATTTGGACAGACCTAAAATCATTTATACTGATTGGGTTGATGAAGATTAAGGTAAACACTAATATTATACAAATTGTTCCTACTTGACTGATGATACTCTTTTAAGTAAACCTGTATTTACAAGATAAAAAGGCATTTTAAAAATAACTAAAGATGGTCTAAGGTTAAAAGCTGATTCTACACATCAAAACTACCCTAACACATGGTATGAATAGATAGTCAGGTGTTAAATTAATAAACCCTATTTTAAGGGCATAATTTCTGAAAATATTTCAGTGATAAATTGGTGGACAAAAAAAAATTGTATTACAAATTTTGTTTAAAAAATTGTCAATGGCCTTTCATCAAAATACATTTTACTTCCATTTTTTTGTAATATTAAACTGAAATTAGGTATTTAAGATAGGTGTATATATATATACCTATCTTAAATACCTAATTTCAGTTTAATATTACAAAAAAATGGAAGTAAAATGTATTTTGATGAAAGGCCATTGACAATTTTTTAAACAAAATTTGTAATACAATTTTTTTGTGTGTGTGTGTATATATATATATATATATATATATATATATATATATATATATATATATATATATATATATATATATATATAGGTATGCCTGTGATGTTATACCAGCTTTTCTGTCAAAATCAACTAGCCGGAAGTGCCACTTTATATCTTCGATTTTACACGGCTTTAATGATTTTGATGAAACTTGCCTAAATTATTCTCCTTAAAACTTTTTAACTTTGTATATATGTAGTATATCACCGAGGAAATTCAAGGGAAAAAGTTATATCCAAAAGAATATTTTATTTTCTCATAACTAATAAAGTATACATTTTATGGTAGATAATGTAATCGATCATATGAAAGTTTATTAAATTGTTTAAAAAACAAAAAAGGAATCATCGAAATCGGACCAGTATTACCAAAGATACAGCAAATCTTAAAAGAATTGCAAGACTCTAGATGGAAAGCCGAACGCGTCCGAAAGGAGACGGATTCGACCGAACATTCCGTCGATGCCGTCAATCTTTTGTCAACAATATTTTTTATAATAATGCAATGTAAGAATATAAAAGTAGAAATTAACTTAATAATTTCTACTTTTATATTATTTAATGGAAACCAAATGTTTCTATGGAAACCGAATGGAACTTCCATGGAAACTAAATCGAAACCTTTAAAATATATTTTCAGCTTGACAAACCTAAAATATATAGTGTACAGAATTGTCGTATTACATTTGTTTAAAAAACTAGTTCGTTGTACTTTTTTGAGAAAAGGCATGAAGTGAATGCTGCTGAGTTTATTTCAAATAGTTTTTTTAGGAACTCTTTAAAATTATGTTAAAAGGATTATTATTATTATCATGGAGTGGTAAGAGAAAATTGTGAGATGTGCTGACCGCACCAGATTTTTCTTTTTTATGACTGAAGAATGGTGTAATGCTCAGAATTCGGTTATAGTCCAAGAGCCGAGGCGAAATTTGGTGACTTGTTTGAAAAAAAATTTTCAAAGTCCGATATACATACATTGTCCATCCTCAGTAATAAATTTGCACGTGTCTGCCAACTCAAAGCGGGCGGGTTTCAAAATGACGGCCAAAAAAACTGGAAGTTTTAGGACTTTATTTTATTTTTGGCCTATAATTCCTAAATAGGGTACAACTACAGAGTAGCGGCGCATTATCTGAAGAGTCTAGAGACTGAATCGAGTGTCGTCTCATTAGCGATCTCTGGGTCCATTCTTGTTAACTACGTGCCTTCTTTTTCTTATAAATTTGGTTTTATGCTCACCGCTTAAAGCTCTTTTTTTACAAGCAATTTTCCGATTGCTATGAAAATTCGTATTTAGTAGTTTTGGGGGGTGCAAAAAACGAATATCAACTTTGTCTCTCCCTAAAAAAAAATATTTTACCCCGCTTTGTTACGTCGCACAAATTTTATTCGGAGTTGCTACACCCATTGTGATTTAATTTTGTTAGATTCTAGTTTGCACCTATTTATGATAGTTACTGGGTAATTTCATGTTTTTTAATTATGAACTTAATAATTTATAATCATAATGGATAATATTAACAGTATTTATTTTTGTAGAAAATTAAATTAATTATTTAAAAAATTCAATTGCGATAGTAAAGTGGTAATTTTATGGTTTTTAATTATGAACATATTCATTTACCTTATTTTATCTAATTAACATATAATTAGATAATTAAATTAATGAAATTAATTATTACAAATGTTTATTAATCATGGCCTTGAATTATGAAGATCATTTAAAAAAAAACATTACTTGATTAATTATTATTTAATTGTATAAAAATAAGTGAAATACTTATATTCTTATGTGAAAAAGGAGATGTTAAGTACATTAAAATAAAAAGTAACTTTTTTCTTTAAAAAAACAAACAAACAGTTATATCCAAATAAGAATCAATTTGCAAACTGTGAAACAGCTTTAAGCAATGAGCATAAAACCAAATTTATAAGAAAGTGTGAAAAAAGGAGTTACGTAGTTAACAAGAATGGACCCAGAGATCGCTAGTGAGACGATACTCGATTCAGTCTCTAGGCTCTTCTGATAGTGCGCCGCTCCTCTGTAGTTGTACCAAATTTTGCGTCTAATGAGTAACACTACATAATAATTTGGTTAAGTGGTGTGATCGAAAATCACGGCCAAATAACGACATTTTTCTCAAAAAGAGATGCAGAGTACTATTTATGAGTGAGCACATAGAAAATTAGTACTCTAAAAGAAAAACTTATAAACGTTGTAGAGCATTAAATTCTGCGCCCATTGAGCAAATAATTTTTTTTAATTCAGTCAAATACTCCTTTCGAAATTGCAATCTCCCAATCTCCGGCAATCGGCACAGTAGCGATTTTTTTTTCATTTCATTTTGGTTTGCAAAAATAGAGTGATTTCCATTGTCAGATATGTTTTATGTATTGATCCTATTTTGAAAAATCCAAGTTTTCGACCTCCTCCTTCTTGTGTGTTTTTCGCCATCTTGAACAACCACTTATAAAAAAGATTAATTTTTTTTTCAGTTTTTCCTCAGTAACTAGCTTACAGTACATTTTAGATAAAACTTTTCATCAGCAACTTTAATGAACGTTAAATTTCCTCCAAGTTTTTTTTTTTTGAGTTTGCAAACAAGTACAAATTGAATATTGAAGATGAACATTACATGGATATATGACTAAAAGTTTTCTTATATCTACCCCTACTAATACTCCTTATTTTTCCGATTGAATGCACTATTTACGAATTATAGGCGAAAAAACAAAATAAAATCCTAAAACTTCGAGTTTTTTTGTTGTCGTTATTTTGAAACCCGCCTCTTTGAGTTGGCAGACACGTGCAAATTTATTATTGAGGATTTTTTTTCATACTTCATCCGTAACAGTGATGGACACAATTTTTGCTTGGAATTGGAGTCGCAATTGTTTCTACTACTTAAAAAAAACAATTTAAAAAAATAGATACAACTGTTTCAAATGATCTGTGTTTCTCGAATTGTTTCAGTGAAGCAGTTGTCCATCCTTACAGGTCCATAGGTACCGTAGCAAAGTTGTTGCAGGGATCTGTTTCTGTTTAATTAAACAGATTCGTTTAGAGGAACTGTTTTAAACAAACAGATTGCTACTAAACATTCTGCTACAAGTAGTGACATAGTTGTTACACGGAGCTGTTTCTGTTTAACTAACCAGGTTCGTTCAGGGTTCCCTCTTTTGCCATTGGTATCTACCTCGCACTAACAGCAAAAGAGTTAACTGTATTGGTTTAATGAAAGAAACAGTTTCAAATAAACAGAATGCTATTGAACACCTGTAATCGGCGGTATGTACGAATGAAGCTTATATTCAGCATGGTCCATATCTGTTTGATAATTTTTTGCTCATTAAGAATAGTATATCGTACGCTCTCAGTTTTTAATTTATTTGCAGCCTGTTTTACGGAATTTTCTAGGCAGAAGTATGCGCTGCAAATGCTTACCAAATACTAGTTTCATGTTTCTCATAGATTTTCCGTTATCATGTCTTATGATTATATCATCCCATCTAAGCTATTTTTGTTACTTCATAATTCCTTTTCAACATGTTTACCTGTTATACTTAAGGCACAGGTGATCTATCGCGGCTTCGGTATCTTCGTGAGTGATCCAGTATCGCTATTGTTTTCCGGCGTGTGGCTTCATTCATTTTTGTTCAAGTTTTTTTTTTTTTTTTTTGAGAAAAAACTCCTTCTTGCTGTGATCTTTTTATTTTTTAGAGGAATGTAATGCATGATGGTATTAAAATAATTAGTGAAACTTACTCAGTGGTGGATCTAAACGTTGAGGAGCCACCTAAGTTAGAGTGGAAGACTATAGGAAGGTTTGAGGATATGGAATAGCCCTCCTCCCCCAAGAGGAAGGGGGAGAGGGGTCCGGTAGACCTTTTATATTATTTAATGTTTGTATGTAGCGCGGGACCTCGCAGGCAATCTTCAATATGAACTATAAATTTGTCTATAATGCATAAGTCATTTTTTTAATTTTTCTAAGGCGCGGGGACCTAGATAGTCACGTCCTCTATGGATCTTCACCTTCAAATCCTTGTAAAGTTTAGCTGTCCTGTTAAACTCATTCACGCATCCACTTTCTTTAGATTTTTTTTTAACAGCTAGTGGGAAGGATTGTAGAAATACGCGTATTTCCTCACTTTTTCTATGAATGTCTACGTTTCTTCCCCTATCGCACCGAGTCGGGCTCTATTTCATAATAAAATACAAAAGTATAAGTGCAAGTATAATCTGCTAAGCGATCATTTGAACGCGCATTATTGCTCGAACTATGAAAAGAAAGTCGAGTTACCTTCTTTTCAGCGGTCTTTATCATTTTTGAAATGCTGTTAGTGTTATTTCGTAATTATACTGACATTTTCTTATCCTCTGTTTTCATCATATCAGGAATTTACAAGAATTCTCGTAACAAAACTGTCTTTGTAACTGATGGCATAAGTTAAATGTGATTTTTCCTAGTTATCATCTGCTGTCAAGTTGACAGTTTTTCTTTTCATTTGGTATGTTATTATTAGTACTTTTAGTTTGATGGGTTTTATTATAGCCAAGGTAGTTTCTTTTAATGATATTCAATTTATTTATCCAATAGTTTCTAGATTTATGTTAATTTGTCAATGTTATGTGGGTATTTCTACAACCCCAGAAATTGTTAAAGTTTGTAATGTCTGACAGCTTTTCTAAAAGAACAAAAGGATTACTCTTGTTAAATTCCTCCACTTCTCTACCTTCTTTAAACTTCATTCCCTTTATTATAACTGAATTTTGAATCTTATTGTTGCACTGAGGGATGGAAAATCTTTCCTCATCACTTCCCATATGGATCTTTTGTGAAATACCCATCTGTTCGTCTAGAGGTCCCATAGGAATCGTATGGTTCCTACAAAGCACATAAATTCTTTAGGGTTAGATCCAGCAATATTTTTAAGTTTGATTATTATTTAAGTTTTAAATACTGCCAATTAACATTGTTTCTGAGCCATTTATTAGTTGAGCATGAGTTTTCTCATCACCTTCTATTCCTTTGTGTTCAGGAGTCCACATTAGGGTAAGCTTATTACCCCTAATTGCTTTAGGATATCAAGGCAATTTCTGATTAGCCATGATGTGATTGTATTTGAATTTAAGGTTTTTAATGGCACTGTTTGGTATGTATATTATTTTTCCTTTGGGGCTCTTATTTAGATTTTCTAGACCAGCTATTTCTATTGTGTCCATTTCAATTTTAAAGACCGTTGGGTATGATCCCATAGCTCCTACCCCTCCTTGTTCTTCCTTGACTGAACCATCAGTATACTAGACTAGGGCCGTATTTTCAAATTTGGGTCCTCTTTTCCATATTTTCTTGCCTGGAATAACTACTATAAAATTATTTTCAAAGTCAAGTTTTCTGGGTAAATAGTTCTCTTCCCTCGACACTCGGTGCGGACATGACTCCTCATCCGAGTGCATATTTTAAAGAAAAAATATGACTAAACCTTTATTTACCAACTCAATCTGCTAGGTGATCATATTAAGATATTCTTTTTTTCTCATAAAATAATTAACAATATAACTTGTTGGTCGATTTAAAGATGAAGTACAGTGCTTGAAAGCTAGAAGTTTACTGAAGTAAACTATCCCTAACTGGAGTAGAAACAAATAATCCCCACCATGGACAATGCGATAGAAAAGAATAGGG
This sequence comes from Rhaphigaster nebulosa, assembly GCA_948150685.1. Lineage (NCBI taxonomy): Eukaryota > Metazoa > Arthropoda > Insecta > Hemiptera > Pentatomidae > Rhaphigaster > Rhaphigaster nebulosa. The sequence goes on along the minus strand of OX411311.1, from coordinate 7,177,066 downwards.
GAACCAAGTAGCATTGACCTCACCTGAAAGACAGACCGACCTCACTTAAGGCACACCGAGTGTGTTAAGCTGTTTAAGATGCCCTTGATATGATCTTGAATTAAGTATCTGTTGCAATTAGAACATTCTGAGTTATATTCCTGAAATTTGTATCAAAATATGGGATTGCAATTATACCTTTTTTATTCTTCAAATGGGAAATTAATCAACTGTCCATATTTTTAGTAGTTTAGCCGTCAATTTTTAATATACTTATCTGATGACAACAGAGTATTTTTTTCCCTTTTGTGTAAGGCTCTTATATCAATAAAATATCCATGTTTTTGTGCTTTGTATAATGCTTTAAAAAGTTTCTTATGTATTTAGGACGATGTGTTTTCAGTTTTAATAAGTTTATCTGTTAGGGTGATCAACTTTTATTACTTTGTTCCTATAGCTGCCTCTTCTGATGCCAGTATTAAAAACTTAACAATTTTTTTTATTAGTGGAAAATCTGTGTGACCTGAGCGTCTTTAATTTTGGTAGAAGTTATTTATTTTTCATATCCTTTATTTTGGCTCTCAAAACTGTTGACTGGATATCAAATAATCTTCAAATCCTTTTCTCTATTTCGTTGAACAACTAAAGATTAGTTCTTAACTCAGTAAGTATTTAAAACTTTATACGGAGTAATTTGGTTCCACTAAATTTGAACTTTCATTTTCTTGAAGTTGTAAAATTGATGGCATAATTATGATGTTACAAAAGGACCTATTTCGAACTTTCGATCATAACAAACAATTTCTAATTTTTGATGAAATCTAGGTAACATAACTATTTTAACTGATTTTTCATGCTCTTCTTTAATGGCGTGGTTTACTTTGATCAGAACCTGCAATATTCTACCTAAAACGCGCATAATCATTAGGTTTAGGATCAAAACGAGTTGGTAATGTTTAGTTAACTAATCTAGACATAACAAATGAAAAACTTTCTCTAAGCAATTTAAAAATCAGGGATATAGAAAATCGTTTAATCAAATATTTTGGATGTGATTGAAGCAATATTAATTCGCTGGCCTATTACAACGAGGTAATGATATTAGCACAAAAAAGAGTAAACATAAACGATACTGGAGGAGGAATCTATTTTGGTGAGGCATAGCACATGTCATTAACCTTCTAAAAAAATTAACCCTAGTATGCCTCATTATTAAACATTATATAGAATTCCATGTTATTGTTGTTACAATTTTGAAAATGATGAAATTGGAATGGTAACAAAATATCTAATATCTAACTGATTATATATTCTACTCAAAACTTAACATTTATGAAACGTTTCTATCATAATTCATTAGTTATTATTATTATTTAAATATTTTTGTTTAAATCAGTGGTTCTCTAAGTGGGTGCCACGAAATTTTTAATAAATAATTAAGTTGAAGTATTGAATTAAATAAAATAAATAATTTAAACAATTATAAAAAATTAGTATTGGTTTCTTATTGCAATTCTAAGTTATTTATGTTTCTATTTTCTACTTTTCATCCTTCATATCTTTAAAAATATAAAAAATCTCCTTATAAAATTAGCCCTGGGATGCCAACACTCTTTAAATATACCCGCCTCTCTCCATCCTATTCCGCGACATGTATCTTGTTTCCATCCAGGAAACATGCGACATGTTCCATACAGTCCCATAAAAGCCCTGCGACATGTAATCATACATTAGTCACCACGAGACTTAATGTTACTGTGGTTGAGGGCAGCAGTAAAGGGTTATGTTGTGAAAAATAGATGAATCCGCAAATTTAATGGTTTAATTAACTTAATAAACTACTATTAATTGTAGTAGTTCATTAGGATTAGGCCTACTTAGTAGTACTGTTCAAGATTACATTACAAGTTTTAGGTAAGTTATATCTAGTTTTTTCTCTTTTGTCGAAATATTCAATTAATTTTACAACTGACATAAAAAAAAGCAGATTACATTTTTCAGCTTATTTAAATAGTTTTTAAACTGCCTAGTAATGGGCCAGCTTATCATTTGTTCTTTTTTAATTTTCATTAGTTTTGTAAATATTTTTGGTTCAATAAAACTATTTTTATTGTGTTTTTTTTTTAATAAAGAGCTTTCAATGATTAAAAAAAATTTCTATTTTTACTTTTTTATAAAAATTTATGATCAAATCATACAATCTTTATTTTTTTTTAAAGATCAAAATCAACAATTTCGTGGATCAAAATAAACAATCTCCATATAAATATCTCAAATTTATAAAACACTTTTCAAAATTAATGCACGAAACTATGCCATTCTGAAAGAGTATATTTTTCTTGATTTTTTAACTAAACAGAATGTCAATAAGGAGAAAATGTTTGTAAAACTATAGAGTGCCTGTTTGGCAAAACTTTATCTTCACAAAGGAGACTAAAACAGTATTTGAGTTTTGATGAAAATTCCTTACACTTTGTATTGTAATCAGATTAATTATAATTAATTTATTATATAAAAAGAATCACAATAAATGAAAAATGAAACCATAGCTAAAAGATATGTGTGTGTATGTATATATATAAAATTATTAATGCCTAAAATTTTATATGGATAATATTCCTTGATTAGATTGTAAATAAAAATAAATTTATCACATTTTCCTCTATGTTTATGTATGCACATGTTAGTGAATAGATTTTTTTTTTTACCTTTCGCAGCGGTCATGATGATAAGCTGGTGCTATATACTTGTTGAATTCGCTGAAAATGTCGCTAAATTGTGAAAGGGTATTTCTACACTTCAATAGTAAACCACCAGTCGGCAAATGATACGAATATCCTAAATTTTGTCCATCCATAGCACATAACAGTTTGATTTTTAAATTTTTAAAAATAATTTATCTTTTCGATATGTTAAAATCAATGCTAATCTATTTTGTACATAATGAAATTATAAAATCTATAGGACATTTTAAGGTGATATCCCTAACAGCATGCTGAGTGAAGACATAACAAACCCCAGCTGGCTATTATTGATCCACTGCTTTCACCCCCTTCATCTTGTGTCAGTTATACAGACATGGCTTCTGTAGTATTCATTTTTATTTCTGTGTTTCATTATTTCAATTATAAACCTCTCTAATTATTAATGGAATTAAAATTATTTTTTTCGTAATTTAATTATGTTAAGGATGAATTTGATTTAAAAACTAACACTGAATATTCATCCATTACAATTATAAAATTATATGAGTAAAGATAGAAATCTTTTTTATTTTGTTATTAATGAATTTTTAAGATGGAAAAAATATTAATTTAGAAATAAAGTTGGAATAGTGGATTTACTGACTAAATACAATGTAATATTTAAAAAAATACAATTACAAATATACAGTATGAAAATGGAAAACAACTATGAGGTATATATTATCTATTTAACTAAACCATTTAAGTTTTAATTTCGTATTACCCACCCCTTTTTTTAAGTATTTAAAAAGTGATCAGTCGAATCTTAAGTAGAGACAATGCAGAATTGTATTTTTAAAATGTTACATATCGTCGCCACCATTTTTTGAATTCCTTAGTTTTATTAATTTACCAGAAGCATATTTGCAAAATAAAATAATTTAAATACGTCTCTAAATTTGGTATTGTCGCAAGAAGGTTAAAATAATTTCTTAGGAATAAGTGAAGAGAAATTTTTCTTTATTGAAAAATTCAATTGTTTTTTACGTTTCGGGGTAATTACCCCGTCTTCAGGTTATGTCTGCAATGTACCATTACATAATTTTGTAAGTTAACGATTGTATTACATATATTACTGTTATTTGAATCCTTAAATATAATTATATTATATTAATGAATATAATAATTTACTATCTGCAGTATATCAAATTTGGGTTTTGAAATCAACTCTCCTTGCTTCATTATAATATCCATACATGATATTTGGTTTGATTTTACAATTGCTCTATTTAGCAAGGATGGTCCTTTCATTACAGAGGTGAGCTGAAGAAATTTATCCCGAAATGTTGTTAACAATTAAATTTTTTCAATAAAGAAAAAAAAATTTAGAAGATTTCTCTTCACCAATTCCTAAGAACTTTTAAAAACTAATCTAGGGCTCACAGGAGTAAAAAAAAAACCTACAGATAAAAAAATTATTCACAGTGTGGAGGTTGAAAGTAAAACGAATGCACTTTTTTGGTCTCCTGAAAAGTACCCCTATTCACATTCGCTATAGTGGTGACGATATAGTATAATATTGTTAAAATATAACTATTTTAAATCTATAGTTTGCATTATAATATTGAACTTTCATGACTAGTGAACTGTTCATCAAGTATCATTAGAGAATATCAAAAGTAATTGACTTTAATTCTTGAGTACATATTTTCTATTTAAAAAAACTATAAAATAATTGATAAATATTAATACAATTCTCATACGATCACTATATATAATATAATCTATTGCATAAAACAGGATATCTGCTTATGTTTGTCTTCCGTTATCTATACAAGTCTACAGTTATATTTTGATGTTGATAACCTTTCGGTTACTTAACCCACTTTTTTCACCCTCATAAGCAGAATTAGGGTAATTCTTGCTGAAATTGTGAACATTAGGTGTTCAAAATTAGATAAAAAATTACTGTCTGCTTTCATAGGAAAAAAATAAAACGATTATATCCCTTAAAGCACAATTTAAGAAAGTAGAGGTTGGATGATGATTTCCCAATTTTATAAGACATTAAAATGTGAACAAAAGAAGTAATTTCATCGCTTAATTAAGAAGTTTGATAGTTTTCTTTTATTAAAAAAAAGTAGATATTTTAATTCAATGGTTTGTCCCTAAGACGGCGACATCATGTTATTGCCACACAAATAACTGACATTCCTCTTATCGTAAATAGAAAATAGAATTTAAAGAAATAGTTTTATTAATATTTTTTTTTTGTATTTGCGATAATTATTTTTAGTTTCGGTATAAATTATAGAGCAAGTATGAAAATAATTTTTATTTTTTTATTATAATTCAATATTGAGTATTAACATAATATTTATTAAAGAAAATTGGTAACATTTTTCACTTACGATTAATTATATAGTATTTGTTGAGGTGTAGTTATTTTAAATATATATCTAAATCACATATTCACTACTTATTTGTACCTCTAAGGTAAACCGACATAACATTTTTGAAGTTTTACAAAGAACAAAGAGATGTCTCAGATTGCGCTTTATTGCTAGTTTGGTATAGAGGTTTATCTTTATATTTGAAGTCTTGTATATTTTACTACCTTTTTAGCTTATTTAACCCTTGATTAAATTAAATTAGGATGGAATTACTAATGCTCAAATTAAAAAAATAAATTTAGGCAAACAGTCTCAGGAACTTCCATTGAGTATGAAAACAAATTATCATTTGCTTATAAAAAATTTATGTTAGTAGATCCGAGGTGGGATCTATTTGTCCCACTGTTCACTGAGTGGCAACAATTTTCACTCGATCCCTAGACTAATTAATTTTGCTACGGCTAATTTTGTGGGAAAAAAAAAATTAAAATTATACAAATACTGTTTTTCTTAGTTTAAACAAAGTATAAAATTACAATATTATTACAAAAAAAATCAGGAAATAGATTTATATATAAAAAAAAATAAGATAATAATTAATTTAAATATAGAATAATAAATAGTTAACACTAAACTTTTATAAGATGGTCTGGGATATGGTCAAAAAACCCCTTCCACCGCCTTCTCTATATAACTATTAATGATTTTCTTAATTACTACTCCTACACCGCCTCTTTAATTACTTTGCTATTTTACTTAGTCACTCCTCCACCTCTGTTTTAGCTTCAAGGTACTAAATTTTGTTTGTTTATTTATTTTTATTTCCTTTTTTACTTATTTAATATAGTTTTTTTTTTTTTTTAGTTTTTGTTATTATTATTATTTCAGTTATTTGTTATATTATTATCAGTTTAATCAATTAATAATAACTATTTATTTTTAGTTGTTATTACTCTGTCAGTTTCATCTTATAACATTTTACAATGTCATCACTGTTTTCTTTTTTGTTATTTATTTTTATATCTTGTTTATTCAGCCCTGATGAAGACCTGTAAAGTGGGTCAAAATGTCGGTCCCTAATAAATAGTTTTTACTATTTCTGATCCACTTTTACTTTTACCGCCTCTCAGACCATCTCATTCCTTCATAATTTAAATATGCCTAGCATTGAAGGTTAATTATAGTATACTCATTACATAAGTACAATCTAATAAAAAAAAAAAAAAACAGAATATATAATTTTAAAAAAATTTCATGGAACCTCAATTTTTTTTTTATGTTAGCTCAGCGGAATGAAAAATTTGTGACTATAATAATTTTTAAGTTAAATTGTATATTTAGATTAAAGAATACTTACACACATACAATAGGAATAACAGGTTGCTCAATAAACTGCATTATACTATATTCTGTATCGTACCGTACAGCATCGTACTGTATACACAGGTAAGGGCTGGAATGAACGGTGGGACATATGGAATACACTTAAACTAAAATCAGCTAGTCCAATTTCCATGTTGGTCCAGATAACAACTTTTTATTTTTTCCTCTATCTAAGAATCCTATAAAAGCCGGTTTTTAGACTGCGGTTTTTTAATGCCGCTTCTCCAATGTCCACTGGGCATAGTTAAGGTACTTATAGTCAGAAAATATGGCCAGAATAATGGAAATATAGTAAAATCAAATTCTATATCTCTGACGTATAGATATATGAAAAACTTGGAACTTTTTTTAATTGTTACTTCTTGTAAGCAGTAAAGGAAGTATTGTAATCGCCAAAATTTTTGGTTTTCAGATTTTAACGGAAATATCCATGTTTACCATTCCTGAATCCATTTTTACTAGTTTCATCAAGGCATCTGTACGTACGTTCGTTCGTATCTCAGCAGCTAGAAAGTTAAAATTTTGTATTTGGGATTGTTGTCACATCTAGTTGTGAACCTCCCTTTTTGGTCACTACATGATGGCTGGAGGTCATAATAAAATTTCATAAAAAATTATATTAAAAAAAAAAATGCAAAATTTCTCAAATTTGGCGTAGAAGACAAATATTAATATAAATAACATGCTAGATTTTGGTTAAAATTGACAAAACGGAAGTGGTACTTTACTTGAAGGTCATAATAGTCTCATCAAAAATTGTATTAAAATGTAATACAAAACATCTCAAATTTGGTATATAAGACTTTTGTATCAATATAAATAATTTACTACATTTTGGTTAAAATTGGCAAATCAGAAGTAGTACTTTACTTGAACATAAACTTTCATCAAAAATTATATTAAAATATAATGCAAAACATCTCAAATTTGGTATTTAAAATTTTTTATCAACATATATAATATACTATTGGATAATTGCCTAGTCGGAAGTGGTACTTTACCTAAAACTGTTTTTGTTTTTTTACATCCCACCTTTTTAGAAGAGAGGAATACAAATTGCACTAAAAATCACAAATCAAGATTTTCATGGATAAGCACGTTTCATGGTCCGTACTAACCGTTCTTAACATTTTTATAATGATGTGTGTGTGTGTATGCCAATAGACATCGCGACACCGAGTGTCATTTTTGAGACACTACTATCTTCGGTAACTAGTAAACAAATTCAGGATCACTTTTTCAGCCACCGATTAATGGGATACCGGGAAGTCATGTGGTGTCCACATCAGATATTTTTATTTTGGCACCCTCCTACTTCAGCAAAAATCATTATATTGTTAAAATAATAAATCTTCTTATAGGAAATAATTATTAACAGGTAATATAAATAAAGGACAAATCTTTAAAAAATATATTAACAGAATATACATACTGCTATCTGTATAATATAAATGTAGAGATAATAAAACAAAATGTCATCATCAACGAATTCTATTTACACATAAATAAACGGAAATCTTTTGAACTGTTCATGTCGTATATAAAAAGTATTGATCACAGAGAAAGAACTAAGGCAATTTCAATCCCAATATTTAATGAGACCATCCCAGCCGGCCGTGACCACTTTACTCGGTTCATGTGGATGCCACAGAACACCTATGCACACGTGATCGTGAGCCTTCCATTTCTTGAAAAGTTTTGTCGTTTTCCAATCCCATACATACGCTTTTCCATCGGCATCACCTGATACGATGTAGCTGAAAAGAGACAAAAACAACTATAGAAATATTTTATACATGGTTTATACAACAATTAGTCTTCAGGGTAATATTGATAAAATAAGAATGAATCCAATAATAGTTTATCCATTAGGATATCTTAGAAAGATTCTAAAAAGTCTCCAGTCTCTCAAATACAAGTAAATGGTAAACTTATGTATTAAGCGGTTGACAATATCTTCTATTGTCTGTTATAACGTGTTAACTAGGCCCCGGATCTTTATTAAAATAAATATTTTTCAATTTTTTAGTATAAATAAATGTTTTGTTTGTTTGATAAAATTAACAAAGTCTTCCTCAATTAATGTAGCTATAATTCAATATTTCCTAATTCTCCTTCTAAAAAAATAATGTACAAAGAAGGATAAGAATATAAATGAAAATACAATTTTCCGATGAAGTGATGGTTTAACTGAACTCTAGACCTATAGATGAAAAGAGGAATAAGTTATGAAATGAATGAATCATTCCTTCAAAATGGCGCTCTTTGAATCGCTAGCTGCCAGTTGCTTCTTTAAAACTTAAATAATTATGCTCACCTTAAATAAATAAACATTTTTTTTATTTTAATTTGGTTCAATGTTTTCCAGTATATCCGTTAATACACTGTCCCCCACAGGCTCTGCGTCCCAATCACAGACTTTGTCAAGAAAGCTTAAAAAACAAACTTCTTAGGTTGTTTTATATATTTAATATATAAAAATATCTTAAAGTTTAAATATGCTCCAATTACATCATGTGATGTGGAAAGAACCTTCTCTCAATATAAAGCTTTGTTTAAAGATAATAAATTTTTTTACTTTTGATCATTGAAAAAAAAATTTATTTGGAGTGTGAACAAATGATTTTTAATATAAATTCCGTTTATTGTAAATTGTATCTTTTATGGCTGTTTTTTTTTTCTATTAATAAATATTTGTGTTTTTATTAAATATTCCACCTTTTTTGTTAAATATTATATTTAAATATTTGTCATTTTTAAATAAATAAAGATCCGGTCCGTAGTGATAACGTGTGTCTTCTTGTTATTTATGGGAATTTATCTGGCAGAGTTAAAAAAATTAAATAAAATAACATTTCATTACTAAAATTTGTTTATTTAAAAGAAAAAAAAAAATTAAATAATCCCAAAATTTTGAATTTATGTTGTCTTTCATTCGCAATACAATTCGTATTCAATGGAATTATTAAATTTATTACTGCTTTAATCACAGCTGACGACATCCGCTCGCTGCACTTTCTCAAGAGATAAACAAACCCCTAACGGATCCTTTTCAGTGGCCATCAGAACCTTACTGTAATTTAAATTTAGTTATTTATGTAATGGAAACATCATGCCAATTCTCGCAGACTTTCTTCGATGAACTAATTCCAAAACATTGAAAATACTTTTTTGATTGCATCTTCTTTCTTTTTTTTGTTGTTGTTATTTTTGTCCCAAAATATCACAAAACACAGAAATTATTAATTAACAAAACACATATCTGATAACGAAGATTACAGTGTAGATTATAACCGAAACCAATAGAACGTATGGTCGACAGCTTAATATGTAAATATCCAGTAAATAACTAACTATTCAAATGTTGAACTGTCTTGGAGTGATGCATATGTGTTTAATTATTCATTTTTTACACTGCTGGAGTGAGATGTGCTATCTTTGGATAGCATCTATTTGATATTATCTTTTTCTCTCCTGATGATACTTATATTGGCTTTTGAAAGGGTTTGTTATTTATTGCTATTGGATAGTTCTGAGGCTTTGCAATGGAATCTCTCACTTAGAACATATTGATTGATCACAATATATTTCATCAGTTTGACTTATATTAATCACAATATTTGCCATTCCTTCTCTGTAAAAACACTGAGATTAAGAAAATCAATTTATATCCATTATTCCAAGTCGTTAGGAACTTACTCTGTGGTCAGTAAGGGAAAAACAGACCTAGGTTAGTTTTTTTCTATATAGGTCACGGTACTCCCTGGTAATTAGGCTCAAAAGCTTTCAACGTTTTTAAACATTTAATATATTTCTGTACGTCTGAAGTAAACTGTCATAAGTCCAATTTTGCTGGTTTTGATTTTATTATATTTACATTATTCTGGCTATATATTGTAAGAATCATTATCGTTAATGAGCTAAAATGGTAATAAAAAATGCAAAGCTTCAAATATAAAGATTGACCACTATCCACAATAAGCAATACAGCGCGATCTGATACTTCTTTTTACTCTCCTATAAAACTTTGAAAATGTAATGGCAGTTTACCTTTGACTTACAGATTTATTATAACATAATAAATGTTTTCAAACTGCTGATGTACGGTCATTTCAATTTAAGTGCCTTATCCCCCTAAGCAATATAATTTTTGTAAAATGCAATGGACCCTTGTTATAATACGGTCTGCTATTTTGCAGATTCAGCTATAAAAGAATATCCAATCTTTGATAAGTCAAAAAACAAGTTAATTACATATAATATTTTTCAATTAGAGACCATTCTAGTATTGAAAATGCACCTGCCACGTCCTTGAAGACTTACGATCTTGAAGTGACTAGTTGGCTCCTCGGAAGGAATGATTGGAAAACGACTACCACAATATCGCAGAATTAAATGAATGTTTCTAGCATTTAATTTTTTTTTTCCTTCGTTAATTTCTATCTCTATTGTTACTCCGACATAAAATATAAAAAAAAAAAAGTATAATTTTTATCAATAATATAAATAAATATTAATTATTTTAAATGATTTAATTTTTTTCAAGCCGTAATTTGGGAAATTATTATTTTATTGTATTTAAAATTTTGTGAAAAATATGATACAGTGCATATAAAAATATATATTCTTTTCTTTATTTATTCATATTTTATGAGTAGCTTGATGTCCACTCTATCAAGTAGTTTTACAAAATTTCTCATGCCTTATTTCATTTGTTTTAATTTACACCTGTATTGCATATAGTTTCTAAAAGAAATATCGATGTTATTTAGAATAGAATCAAAAATTAATTATTTTTCCCATGATGTTAAATCATAAAATAATCACTTTATTCTAACTAAAATTTTGTAAAATTAAAGGAAGTCTATTTCAATAATAATTATAAGAAGACAGATAGGTAATTAGGAATGCAGAAAAAAAGATTTTGGACTGATCCCAGGTACTTGGAAATTTAAAAAAAAAAAAAAAAAAAAAAAAAAAGGACAGAAGACGAGGGTCGAGTTCAAGGGATCTGAATTCTCACAATATCTATTAGCAGGAGTAGGTACTGCAAGCTTTCTAGAATGATGCAAGACTATTTCAAGGTCCAACTTCAGTAGCAGTTCACCGTTGTTATCTGAAAAACAGGCAGAAAGGGGTGTACTTCTGTAACAGTACACCGTCCTAGGAGCCCACCTAGCGCTCGACTGGTACAGCAGCACACCGTCGTTAAAGGGTTAATTCAATCCAAATGTGCAGGTGTTCAAAGACGTAAGAATGGACATGTTAAATCCCTGATTTCTGTGCAAAGTCTATTATGGGGAAATCTATACAACATACTGTTTCCAGTTCTATATTTCATAAAAGTCCTTTTTTTTTTTAAATTGATTATATTTTTTTCCAACGGTTTTCTGAACTTTGAAGCATAGAACATTTTCCTTCCTTGTATCATTTTTGTAGTTCTTATTCTTCGTCCTTTTAGGTTATGGCAGAAAATAAGAAGAGGAAATCTTACACAGTTGAAGAAAAACTCGCCATCATAAACAGAGTGAAACAAGGTACTTCAAAAGCTCAGTTAAGGAGGGAATTAGGTATTCCAGGAAGTACAATTAGGGGATGGATTGAAGAAGAGGAAAAACTTTTAAGTTTTATAGATAATCTTGATAATAATTCAGCATTGCGGAGGAAAAGAACACGCATGGGTAAATTATCCGATTTAGAAAAGTGCCTTTTTACATGGTTTGTTCAAAAAAGAAACGAGGGCGAATATATTTCAGGGCCAATCCTGAAAGAACAAGCTGAAAAATTTCATCAAGATTTAGGAATTAAAGAAAAATTTTCAGCTAGCGATGGTTGGCTCTGGCGCTGGCAAAAGAGGCATGGAGTTAGAGAAAGCACCGCTTCTAGGGAGAGTCGTTCCACTGATCAAGTAAGTACAAGCGAATTCCCACGATCATTCAATACTTTTATTTCTGAAAATAATTACAGTGAAGAACTGATATTTAACTGCGGCGAAACGACATTGTATTATAGAATGCTTCCTACCAAATCTTTATATTTAGAACAAGCGACTAATAAACCAAGATTCAAACTTAGTACTGATAGGATGACACTACTGTTAGGTGTCAACAGAACAGGAAATTGCAAATTACCTCCATTGTGCATAGGGAAAAACATAAATCCACATTGTTGTAAATCAACAGACATGTTGACATTGCCAGTTAAATACACGAGCACTCCCAATGCCTGGATGTCTCCTACTTTATTTCACAAATGGTTCCATAATGACTTTGTACCACATTTGAGAAAACACGCGCAAGAAAACCAACTAGAGGCAAAAGGGTTACTTATACTTGACAATTGCCCGGCTCACCCTCCCGCCGAAAGCCTTGTATCTGATGACGGGAAAATCAAGACCTTATTCCTTCCAGACAATACAACATCTCAAATTCAGCCATTAGAGCAGGGGATCATTAATGCATTTAAAGTAAATTATAGGCGAGAATTGCTATTATCACTTTTGGCAGAAGAAAAAGATGTTTCTAGTTTTCTAAAATCTCTCAATCTAAAAGAAATAATTTATAGGATTGGTCTCGCATGGGAATCGATAACAAAATCGACAATTCATGACTGCTGGAAAAATATCTTTAGAGAAAAATTAATGGAACCGTATAATTTATCTGAAGATGTTCAAATTTTATTAGATAGTAGTCAAATGACCGCCCTTTGTGAAATCCTAGGTGAACCTCAATTGACAGCAGAATGTTTGAACGAATGGGCGAAGATAGACTCGGACGAAAAGCCTTACAATGTTCTTACTGACGAGGATATCATAAATGTTGTAGTAACAGTTGATCAACCAATCGAAGATGAAGACAGTGGAGAGGATATTGGGTCTACAACAATACCTACAGATGACGAAGCGCTTGCCGCAATCGACATCTTATTGGCTTGGATGGAGGGGCATAAATCGTCTATTGAGCCTGTGAAATTGCTGCAAGTCTCTTCCATTAAATCAACAATCATGAAGGAAAAGCAACTTAAAATATCTGACATGTTCCTGAAGCAGAGTTAGTGAAGTATGTACCAAAAAATTTTTTTTTGTTATTTAATTGTTATATGTTATATAATATAAATTGCATATTTTATAATCTCTTTATTTAATTCATTAAACTACCTTTTATCATAGGTATATTTGAATTTCCACCCATAAATGATTTATACTTGTACCCTCACTACAGCGGAAGTATTTCTATAAAATGGGTAGTTTTAATTCTCACAGACCCATTTTATAGCAAGGGTCCACACCATACCTTAGAAGCGTTTAAATATGTATGTTTGAATTTAAATTAAATGGGAAAAAAGTGAGTAGATTTATAAGGGCCCATGAAAATGAACAAACCAGCAAAAAGTTATGTCAAAGGAATAGACGAAATAAAAGATATTAAACTATGCTAAGTTGCAATTTAAAAAACAAAACAATTGAAATAAGATAACCGTTGAAAACAAAAAGGATAAAAGTTCCACAGAGCTACTGGGGGCGTGGCCTCTTGACAGGTCGGCTAATGTTTTTGGCACGGTCTGTACATCAAAAGTTGAGTCTGTTGAGGCGGCCATTGACGATCACTTTCTTTGTTATTATAAATTTAATTTTTACTTTTCTTTTGAAAGATGTTGATTCCACTCTTTTTTAATCTTTGGGCGGGGATATCAGCTAGTTATTATCTACTTGTTTATATTTATTTGTCACTTTCATTTATGATTTATAATTTTATGAACTATTTTATTGACATTAGGAGCTTATGGTTTATGATTTGTGTGGTTATAGAATTTATTTGTTTTCTATAAATCAGCATAGTTATATTTATAGTGGGTTATCTTGCTTTAGTTGACGTCCGCATGATGGTATAGAAGGGTCAATCCAATTAGAGATTGATAAATTATTTGCCACTTCTATATCTTTATTTGTTTTAATTCTTTTAGTATTCGTAAATATATTTTAATTATCTTTCATTATATTCCTATTAATCTTTTAGCATTAAACTTTAATAACTTATCAAAATAGGTAAAGGCCCTGAAATTATATATACCTCTCAACTAGAATCCATAAATGAAGATCTCATTTTAGAATAAATAAATGGCTTATCATAAATTATAAAAGTTCTACTAAAACCAGATATAAATCATGCACAAACAATGAATTTCATAAAATAATTATAAAAAACAAAACAAAAATGCTATCATAAATTGTGAATATAGATAAACTATATTAAATAATAATAGAAGGTTGGAGTGATTGGATTTTGATATCGAAGACCAACCTTATTCTGGTCATTCAATGCACAGATTGTGCAAAAAATATTAGCCAGCCTGTCAAGAGGCCTTGCCCCACTAGTAACTCTGCGGAACTTTTACCAGAAAAAGTTTATAAAATTAACCAAAATAATATTACCATAATATATTATTATATTATGGTAATATAATAATAACCATAATAATATAATTAAATAACCATAATAATATAATATAATAATATAATATAAGTAATATAATATAATTACCATAATATATTATTATAATATTACCTCATATCTGGGGAGAAGTCAAGCGTGCAGGCGTAACCAGCGACCATATGCCCAGTGAATGTCTTTTTTCTATTTAATTTAAATCTGTTAAGAGCGGAGAATATTACAATCTTGTTGTCCATGCTTTGACATGCGAGCCACTTTTGATTAGGGGATGGTGTTACTGCAGGCATAGAATGCATGGATGGGTCAGCAATATATTTCATGTCAACTGGGATGTCCCTGTAAAATAAAAAAATAAGAATACAATATAAACGTTGGTTGGAATATAACATCAACAATTAAAACAGTAATAAAAATTAGATTACTGGCAAGCTTTATAATTTCACTCTCTAAAATTAATTGGTGAAAAAATGTTTGATCCATTTTCACAACCCACATTACTCAGAGTCTAAACAAGATGCAACTACTTAATAAATATTACAAAATAAAAGACCAAATATACTGATAAAAAGTAAATATAATTATTTTCATGTTTACCATTCCCAAACACGTAAACTTTTGTCGTCAGAAGTGGTAACGAATCTCCTATTCTCATCCACAAAAGTAATTGAATTGACAGCTCCCAAATGGCGGTCATATTCTTGTACTATTTCACCAGACCGTAAGTCCCACTATGAAAAAAAAAATTTTTTTATCAAAAGTAGAAAAAAAATGAAAAATTAATAACTTTGAAACTGGAAAAACATCAGTAAGTCATAACATATAACAGTTACACTTGGCGTTCTTTTATACTTTAGTATTTGCCATGTTATAATTACAAAATTAGATATATCACAAATCTAAAATGAAAGATGCAGAACTAAAAATCCTCAAACATTGTGAAACTGGAAAAAAATAAAAATGTAGTGCTTCTATATAGATCATATCCTCTGTCTAATATTAGTTATAACTAAAACAAAATGAGTTGCATCGCTTCTTTCTAGATTTGTGATATATTTTCATTAATAAGCGATAGCCAGTTAACAAGTTCATGAAATAAACAAAACGTTTATCAAATAATAAAAATTGAATTATATCTTTGCAGGATAATTCATAAATATAATTATTGAGGAGCACAACTAATTTTTCTGTAATAAAAAACAAATTTAGTGGACTCAAGGCATTCACTCAAATTTCATCTTTGTTTATTTGCCTAATAAAAGGTTTCAGTTTTTATTATGGAAGAGGAAATAAGAATTAAAAAAAATAAAATAAAATAAAAAACTAGAGCCTCATGCTCTAATAAATAACACTTCTTTTTCTCCTCCTGATCCCGTGCCAGCGCTTTCATAGCATTTATCTGCTTGTCTCTCTTCTGACCAATTCTAGAAATGTGTTCAATCCATTGCATTCTAGGCCGCCCTCTTGGGCATTTCCCCATGGATATGGCTTCAAAGAATTTTCGAGGGTCACGTTTCTCATCCATCCGGCAAAGGTGCCCAAACCATTGCAGTTGTCTTTTTTCAATGGACCCTTCAAGGAAGCAACAGCGAGATCTCGTGTCTGTTCGTTTTTAATGGGATCTCTCCTCGCTCGACCAACTACTCTTCGGGGATATTTCATTTCAGTAGCTGTTATTCTGTAATTTTTATACCTACCACAGAGAAAAATAGTTTGCACGCTAAAACAAATGAAAATGGAGTACGAATGATAAATTTTGCTGCATCCAGAAGCTTGGTAGTGATGAGTACAATTTTCCCCCACAAAGATAAGCATAAACAAACGTGGCACTCGCCAAACGGAATATTCATCCAAATCGACCATGTGCTAGTCTCTAGTAAGCATTTTAATGAGGTCAATGATGTTAGATCATATCGAGGGGCAGATGTGAACTCTGATCATTTCCTTGTTATAGCAAAGACTGTGGCCAGAATAACATATACACAACAGGGGCACCTCAACCAATCGAGCAAGTGGAGTAGAGATAAATTAAAGAATGAGGATATAAGGAGGCAATATAAAGAAAAGTTGGAAGAAAACATAAGGAGCATCCCTGCTATAAGTCGTGACAAAGAGGTAGAAACTCAGGAAGGAGTTGAAGGAGTCAATCACTGGAGCAGCAAAGCAATATTGCCAAATAGAGAGGAAGCCTCCAAATAGATCTTGGTTTGATACAGAGTGCGATGAAGCCATCAAGGCTCGCAATATACTAAGAACCAAGTGGCTGGGCAAGGACACACGGCAGAGTAGAAAAGATTTTCATGACGCTAGGGCCCACGCTAAAAGAATCATCAGGTCTAAGAAGAGAAACTGGATGAATGACAAGGTTAGAGAAATAGAAGAAGCCAGAAGCAACAAGGAGACTAGAAAATTCTACAAGGAGGTCCAGCAGCAGAAAACAGGCACTATAAATAACAACCTGGTTATAAGGGGTGAAAATGGACGCCTATTGGTCGCAGACATAGAGCTGCAAGAACATTGGAAGAAATACTTTCAAACACTACTGAGATCTGAGCATGAGGTTGAAGCCACGAGAGCAGTAAATTATGCGAGTGTTGGCGATGACGACGAAGATATCCCACCAGATAAAGAGGATATCAAAGGGAAAAGTTAAAAAGTAATAAGGCTCCTGGTCCAGGTGGAATACATGCAGAATTCTTAAAAGTGGCAAATGGGTCATTAGCTAGTGAGATGCATGGACTAATTTCACACATTTGGCAAGTAGAGAGGATGCCGAAAGAGTGGTCAGAAGCAACAGTCGTTCCACTCTATAAAAACAAGGGGGATAGGACAGACTGCAAGAACTATAGAGGCATAAGCCTGCTGAACATAGCGCATAAAATTTTCTCTATAGCTCTCTGCAATCGCCTACTGCCATATGTGGAGCGTAAGCTGGGAGATTACCAAGGAGGTTTTAGGCCTAACAGATCAACCATCGATCAAATCTTCTCCTTGCGACTGATGTGTGAGAAAATGAAAGAATTTCAAAACACTATGTGGCTACTGTTCATTGATTATAAGGCGGCATATGATTCAGTTTTGAGAGAGGAATTGTTCCAGGCAATGAAGGAGATGAATATTCCCTTAAAAATTATCAGACTCATAATATGCACAATGAACGATACCAGCTGCAAAGTTAGAGTCAATGGCAAGCTAACCAGTGCATTTCAGGTAAACGATGGATTCAGGCAGGGTGATACTCTAGCCCCGCTACTTTTCAACTTTTCATTCTTCAAACTATAGCAGCAAGAGCCTATCTGGATGAGGGAGGTAATATCTTCTACAAAGGGGCTCCATTATTAGCATATGCCGATGATGTGATGATAGCTGGAAGATCTCTTCTTAATGTCCAAGAGGCTTTTGGGAAGCTGGAAAGGGAGGCCAGGAGATTTGGCCTAGAAATTAATGAAGAGAAGATAAAAATTATGATCTTGAGGAAAAAGAAACCCATGCGACCCCAGATGTGCTATACAATTGGAAACTACACATTCCAATGTGTTGCTAGTTTTAAGTATCTTCGTGCGCAGTTTAATGAAGCATTGGAGGAGGAGGAGGAGATCCAGGCACGCATTATCTCGGCCAATAAAGCTTTTTTCTCTATAGCTCATTTTATGATAAGTAAATCAGTTAACCGCTTAACCAAGTTAAGGCTATATAAGACCCTCATCAGAGCAGTGGCAGCATATGCAAGTGAGACATGGGTACTAAAAAAATCAGCAGCTGAAAAGATCGACATCTTTGAGCGCAAAATATTAAGGCGCATTCTGGGACCTGTGAAAGAAAATGTGGTATACCGTCTTAGAAAGAATAGAGAAGTATATTCCCTATATGACGATGTGAAGCTTTCCGACTATGTCAGAATACAACGTCTAAAGTGGTTGGGTCACCTCCATAGAATGGATGATGGCAGAACCGTCAAAGAGCTATATAAGGATTGTCCAGAAGGAGTGAGAGCGGAGGGAGGCCACGAGGCAGATGAAAGGACAGCGTCTCAGAGGACCTTCGAAATCTTAACGTGTCTCTGAGACTTGCTACGGACCGACAAGACTGAGCAAGAGTGATTGAGCAGGCCAAGGACCGCCTTGTGTGTCTGTCGCGCCTATGAAGAAGGAGAAGCTGTTATTCTGCTTAGGTGCTTGTTCATAGGTATCCAACTGTCACTTCCATATAATAGGGTAGGCAGTTAAACGGCTTTAAAAATGTATATTTAAACATTTTTCACTACATCCCTTTTACCTATCATTGTGTTACAGAGATGGTAGTAGATGGACTTTGCCTTCTTTATTCTATTGGAGATCTCCTGGTCCAACCTCCCATTCCTGCGGATCACTGTCCCTAGGTAAGTGAAGTCATCCACCATTTCCATTATTTCACCTTTGCAGCATATTTTCTTTGCTTTGCTTTGCTCTTTCCGACATTGATGATCATTCCTTTTCTTTCCAGCTCCGCCTCCCATTCCATTACTGCCTGCTGCAATTGCGCTTCTGAATCTGCTATGAGAACAATATCTTTGCAAACACCATCACTTGTGCCAGAATTGTCCTATATTCCATTTACCTACAACAGAGCGAGCTGTCCTTCGTTTGAACATCTTCAAAATTTCGTCCATGTATATTATGAATAAGAGAGGACTTAAGCTAGCTCCTTGCTTCACACCTTTCATCATGCCAAATATATCTCTTCCGTTGATCCTAAATATACCTTTGGAATTTTGGTATATGGACTTGAATAGCATCTATTAATCCTTGAGGGATAATTCTTGGCGGAAAGGGCATTCCATAATTCTTGTCTAGGAACAGATTCAAAGGCAGCCTTGAGGTCTAGGAATGCCAAGAAGACACTCTTATCTCGATCCCAAGACTTATCTATGATAATTCTCGGAGAGTAAATGAGATCTTGGATTTGGCATTGCGATCGGAATACAGATAGCTCCTATTCCAAATCCTTCTCTATAAGCATCCTCTCTCAGTTTCTTTTCTAATATTGAAGTGTATAGCTTGTATATAACCTGAGATAGGCAGATAGATCTATAGAAAAAGTCTCTGAGTAATGGCATCTCCATCTCTCCAAAATATGAATTAATATGAAAATATTAGTGACCAATCTGCCTCTTTCATTTTTAACATTTATTACTGGTTTACTTTTCTTTTCTTTCATTGGCTTCACCTTTTTCCAAAAAACATTTACGTTTTCTTTATATTCATTTTGTAGGCTTTGACTGAACTAGGAAGCTCTTTCTTTTGGCTACTCTCACTACCAGCTTTGACTCATTTCTTCTTCGGACATAAAGTTTCCAATTTTCAGGGGTCTTATGTCTTTGACACTTCTTCCAAGCCTCCTTCTTCCTTGCGACTGATGCCTTCACCCTTTCATTCCACCACTTGGTTCTTTTCCTTTTCGATGAAATAATAACAATCCCATAAGTAGTCGTAGCCGCTTCGAATATGACTTTCTCCATTCTTGTCCATACTTCATCCACATTTCCTTTCATACTGGTGTCTCTGAATTTTAAATCCAATAACTCTGAATATTTCGTTCTGTTTTGCAGTAACTGGAGCTTCACAATATCAATCTTCTGGTAGCTTCGAGGGCGTTCCTTTCTTGGATAGAGTATTTGGGTATCTCTTATAAGCTGAAGATGGTCTGAGCCAATTTCTGCTCCCCTAATTACTTTGACATCAGTAAATAGTCTCCTGATCTTTCGACTGTATATGTGATAGTCAATTATGCTATTGAAATTCCTCTCTTCGGCCGAAAAAGTTATTTTATGTATTTTCTTATGGAGAAAGAATGAGTTTCCAATAAGCAGATTGTTGTCTACACAAAAATCTATTAGTCTTTGGGCATTTCCATTTTTAGTGTGTTCGCCTCTATATGGCCCCATTACTCCGTGTGCTGTGGCATAGTCACACCCAGTCCTAGTATTGAAGTCGCCCATTATGATTGATTACTTCTCTATTTCTATTCTGGCTTTTAATGACGTCCCTTTCTAGGTCAGCGTAGAATTGATCTTTGACCATTAGATCCGCATCTTCCGCTGGGGCATAAACTTGTATTATGGCAACTTTTTCTATCAACAACTCAATGTATGCCGCAATTATTCTGGATGATACGGGTTAATGTATTAATAAATAATACACTTGTTTAATATATCTACTACAACTTCATTGTAGTAGTAAATAACTTCTAACTTAATTGTTTGTTGTATCTTCACTAATATTGCCTCGATAAGAATTAAAAAAAAAAAAATGTATACCGGGAGATGTATAGTCAGTTGACATCTGCATGATGGTATAGAAGGATCAATATAATTAGGTATTGATAAATTATTTGCCTATCAACAACTCAATGTATGCCGTAATTATTCTGGATGATACGGATTAATGTATTAATAAACAAAATTATAGAAGTGGCAAATAATTTATCAATCCACAATTGGATTGATCCTTCTATACCATCATGCGGATGAACAAAATTAGAGAAATGACAAATAATTTATCAATATCTAATTAGGGAGATGTATAGTTTTCAAATTATTCGAAAAACTAAAAATAAGTGAAAGGGTTTACATAAAAATATACTTTTTAAGTTATGCATAAATAAAGTTTTCTTTTCTTTATAACTCTTTTCCTTCTTTTTGTCGAGGATATACTATATAAAAAAAATAAAAGGGCTTTAAGGAGAATATTTAATGCATAGATCCATTGGAAACTGCATTTTGAAATTTTGCCCTAACTACAATACCTTCCTTTACCTAGGCGGTAATAAAAGTAAAAATAGATTTATATACAATATATAACATTAATACAAAAGTAATTTTAAATTTAATGTAATATTAATGAGACAATTAAAGTAAGAAATAATGGCACTTGTCTGCTTTAGGGGCCTCAACAATCTTTATGTTACCTCTATCTTCTCTGTCCTTGCAAGGAGTTACTAGAGCTGTACGTAATAAAAGTTGTAAAGAAAGTAAAATATTAATAAAATATAGGCAAAAAATTGAAGTTTTTTAATTAAATAAAATTACTAACCCATCATTGCTGTTTCAATTAAGATTAATAATTTCCAACCAAAATCGTTCAATATCATAAGAAATCATATCAAATGCCTCACTTTCTTCCAGCTAACTTCATCATACATATTTCAAAATATATAAAATTAAAAATTCCTTTTTAGTCGTATTTTCCCGAAAATAATAGACTATTGCACTCATTGGAGAGGGATGGGAGTGCATTTTGTATCCATTTCACAACCTCTAGAGCACGATTGTGGAAGTTTTGGAGATCTCTGATATATATATATATATATATATATTTTTTTTTTTTTCTTTTTTTTTTCTACACTATATTTGGGCATTTCAAATAAGCTGAAATTAGGGATCTAGGGTTGTTTTCTTGGTAGAACGATACCATATTGGGGGTAAATTTCAGGCAAAATTGTGGTATATTTACCTGAAATTCTGCGTTTTTTAAAGTTTTGTGTACATCTACAGTCCCACAAAATTAAGTTACACGATTGGAACTTTGTATATAAATTGAGTCGGTATTATGGAAGTGACTTTTGGGGGTTTCAACCTTTTTCTCCCACCTACGGTTTTTCATGGTTTTTAAGGATTTGCACACCTCTATAATCCCTACAAATGGAATCAGAGGGCTTAAAACCTGTTGTATTGTAAAGTTAATTAAATTACCTATAAAACAATAGAAGATTCATCGAAATTGGACCAGTATTAGCAAAGTTACGGCTTATTGAACTTTTTCCACGTGCTATTAGTCATATTTTTCCAAAAATAATTGCACTGTATTGAAGGTCATCGGAGAGAGGAGTGGGATTTTATTTTGCATCATTTCATAAGCACTAGAACACGATCATGGAAGTTTTGGAGATGTCTGATATATTTTTTTTTTTTTTCCCGCTATATTTGGGCACTTCTAACAGTGCCCTTTGGGTCAAATGAGCTGAAATTCAGTATGTTGGGTTGTTTTCTAGGCATAAAATTATATGCCATAAAAGTGGGGGTAAAGTCGTTTATCTGAATCCTCCTGAAAAAAAATCCTGTGAACGTTCCTGTTGATATATATAAAATAACTAAGGGATAGCAGTTCTATCTGTTTGTGGAACAAATTAAGAAGCTTAAACTTCAACATGGGCAGTATAGCAGACCAGTATAGAAACAAAATTGTGTTAAAACAGATGAAACAAGAGAAAGCAAGAAACAATTTTTGGATTATTTAAAATTGAATCCTACTTTAAGGATCCTACATCAGGCCCACTTGCCGGACTTTGTCCCCCCGCCCTTGCCAGTACCAGTACTTTAAGGAGGTATTAACAATTCTAAACTTACACAAATGATTTTTTTGTCAGAGGTTCCAGCTACAAATAAGTTTTGTTTATCTTCGTCGGGGTTAAACTTTACACAATAGGGAATTTTTCTGCTTGTAAATCGTGATATACACTCTCCAGTTTCTGTATCCCATAACTTTATGTAGCGGTCATAAGCTGTAAAAATAATGATCATTACAGTACATAAAAATTCTATTCATTATACAAAACAAAAAAACGTATAATTGAGTCGTTTAATTCCAAAGTGAACCCTACATGATTTTATCGGAGATTGCGACTTATTCAAAATTTAAATGCTGTTTAATTAATATTAATATAATTAAAGATTTTGGAAATATGTCCTAGAATAAGGATTTACCTAATATGTTAAAAAAAAAAAAATGGTTGATATCCCAATTGGAATAGAAAGAATAGTGTTTTTGAGGTACCTAAAAATTTGTCAATGATGATTAGGGTACATTTTGGAAATAAACGAATCAATAATAAGACATATTTGAAACAGGATTTTAGTTGATTGAAAGCTACTATTTATCCAAAAAACATCATTCTCCTTCCCACAATAATCTGACACACCAACCAACCATATTTAATTTTTCCAGTTAAATAACATCTGCTTGCATAACATGGAATGTTAGTAGTTTTTTTTTTATTATGAAACATATTGAAACAATTTTTAATATTAAATTCATATTTATGTCTTCTTTTACTATTGTAGACGCTCAATCAATCATAATAAATTCAATTAGATTCAACACAATGCTTCCTTCATTTTCTTTAAAAAGCTAAAATTATTAATTACTAGAACTTTAAAGCATGGATAATATTGAAATGTAAGGACAAGCATTGCATATATGAAAATTGGTCCATTCCTCTCAAGATTTATTTATGTTTTAAACCTTTTTTCTCCTTCTTTAAACTGATTCTTCTTAAATAAAAAAAAAAAAAATCCATGAAATTAATTTTTCTCCAAACCCTTGTTTTTATTTTTTATGAAGAGAGGACAATTTTATAGATATTTTTCTCGAAAGAAGGAACATAATAGTTACATGTAGATTCTGTGAAAGGGAGTCATCGGAACATTCCCATTGGCAATTGGTTCACAAGTATGCCCCTTTTTCAAAAACATTTGAAATAGCATGAGCTCGTATTATTAAGAACCATAAAAAAAGCAGAACTGCCTTGCGAACTTATTAATCCAACATAAAAATCAAAATAACAGAAAAATCAGAAGCACGATGTTCCTGTTTGACCAGAATCTCACTGTATACTCATATAACCCTTTATTTTTCTATAAAAATTGATTATATAAAAATGTATGCGATCTAAAGCAAGCACATAAATGTTACTACAGTTAGTTTTCTAAGACCATTGCAATAAATACATTAATTCGAATTTTTACACAATTACATCCTCAATTTATAATATCCCTTCAACTATCATATCTAAATGGTCAGAGCATGGTTGAGTGTGGAAAATGTCGGTGGTGAGGTCATGAATAAACGCAAAAATAAGAAAAAAATTATTGTATAGGCAAAATCTCAAAATAATCTAATTGATAATGGAAATCACAAACATTTAAAAATAACCACTAAAAGTGATCTCTAGAAAATAAAAATAATTATATTTAAATAAAAAATAATTTTGTAATAACTTTTTTTTTTTATTTCCCAAACAATGTAAAAACTTTCATTTCAATGTTAAAGTAAATCATAATATAAAACTTACCAGCTGAAAGGAATTTTGTTCCTCGGTTATTAAAACAAACATCTCTAACAGCCTGTCTATGGCCATAATAGGTTCTAATACACCGTCTTTCGTTATATACCTCCCACAACTGTAAAAATAAATTAATAATAATCATGAGTAAAAAAAAATATTTACTTTGATAAAATTGAAATTAATTAATTGAGAAACATTTAAATAAAACAGCATATTTGAATTAAGTTGAACTAAATTAGCCCACGTTATGTTAAGATTAATATATAATCTGATACCAATTTTCCAAATCTTATGAATTTAATTTATATTATTGTTGTTTCTATTACTTTTTTTTTAAATAAATAAATATGAACAAGTTTAAATATATTTCTGATTGATTTCATTCATATCATGCAAATTGATATCTCAATTATAAAGGACTACCAAATAATAGATAAATACCACGTAATAGAGATATGAGTGTTCATGTGGTAAATAATAGTTTAAACCAGAATAAGAATTTAAATTATGCCTAATCTATGAAGGTTAACTACTTCTAAAAAAATAGGTACTGTAACTACTTTATTTAAATAAATAATGAACATAAAACAACAATAAAAGAATATCTAATAAAACCACCAAGGTTGAAATTTTTAAAATAAGATTTATAACCAGATATTAAAAAACTAAAATTTTACCTTGACACGACAATCCATACTGCAAGAGAGAAGAAGATGCGCATACTTGGGAAACCACCGGATAGCAGAAATACCTTTCGTATGTCCTTTCCAAACATGTATTTCTGACTTCGGAATAAAACATTTGTCCGGAGGAGAATCTGACTTCAGGTTGACACCAACATCCTGAGGAGGATGTAAGAAGTTGCGGCCTTGGTAATCAACTGGATCTTTGACTGTGAAGAAAAAAATATTTGTATTAAACAAATATAACCTTTAACAAATAAGCATTTAATTACCATACCCTTAGGTAATTTAAGAACCTTGGAAAATATAGTATGAAAATAAAAACTAATGTGGCAGTTAAATTAATAGATTTTTTTTTATAGAACTAAATAATTGGTATTTTTATGAAGCAACAAGCATGAATTAGCTATTACGGCAAGAAAGTTCACCTCACTAACAATTTGTAATATAGTAAAGATCTAGCAATTTATTCGTAAATAACTCATATTCTGCTAATTAGTTCAAAACAGTTGACTGCATGCAAAAAAATTAACATATAGCAATTTGAGATGACTATGGGATGTAAGCCTTCCTAGGAAGCTAAAAAATAAACACATAACACAATAAATTTTGGTTGTCTAACGAGTATCCACTTTCTAATAAAACATCCTCATATAAAACAAACTCATATAGTTTTTCTTAAATCAGTTCAGGCTTCGATCATCCCCCTAAATTATAACCACTTTAGAGGTTTGGTACTCACTAAGGACTTATCCCAACCTTTCAGTCGGCCCGCAGCAGATAGACAAAATTACTATCTATTTGAGATTCAAAATGGGGGACTTGTACAGTTAAAAATGATCATCTGATTATTTCATATTTTTTCATTCGATCCTTCGACAATTAATCAGGACTCTACTATTCCAGAAGAAATAATAATACTAATGCTTACTGTGAAGGACAGTCTTTTCCTCCAGGGGTTTATCTTCAACTTTTTTACCGAGCTTTTGTCTCTTAGCAAGATATTCTTCAAGTTCAGCAGCAACTTCCTACAAATAAATTTCAAGAGTAATAATAGCATAATAAATTATCATTGCTATGTTTCATTAATATATAAAGCATTGAAATATATACATTAAACAAATGTAAAATGTTAAAACAATATAGATTTGCATTGAATCAACCCAATCCTGGCAGGGTCGCCAATGATAATATATAACTTCTAAGATTTGATAATTCGTTTTCATTATTAACTGTTTATGACCAATGAAAGTATTAAATAATAATTAATTTCTTTATTTGTTGTTTTTAAATTGACAGACAAAAATACAAAAATTAATTTATTAATAATAAATAAAAATTATACATTAAAAATTATGAAAATTGAATAATCAGAAAATTTGAGAAATTATTACATAAAAAAGGATTAAAATTGTAAGTTTTTGCATTTTTGCAAAGAAAGGCGGATCAGTTTAATAATGTAGGAAATTTGAAAAATAATAAAAACAATTTTATGCATATCGTAAATCTAAAAACAAAATAATAAATTTAAATTTTATCTACAAAATAAGAAATTTTATTTTGATACGCCATTAAAATTCTTCTTAACTCCTGTTTGATATTCCTCTTCTTTTTTCATGATTTAAAATAATGGTGTTTCCCAGCTAGAAGATGTTACTACTTAACTTGGTCTTTACTCACCGACTTGTATTCAATTTTACTTTTATAATTCATATAATGAATCAAATTCACTTTAAAATTGGTTCACTTCAAGACATTTAATTCAGTTCATAGTCAAAACAAGCACGGCTCAGACCTAATAGTCTCTCATTAATCTCCTGTGTGGCACATCTCTGCCGAACAATGATTTGTCAATCAAGAAGGCGACATCAAATAGTGTGGCAAATTTGTATTGTCTTTTCATTTCTTTTAAATATCCACAATTATATTTTAGTTTAAACAAAACACATTTTCATGCATTCATAACAAGTTTATTCTAAACATATTTTTAATATATGTAAAAATTCTAATTTTTTATCACTTAAAGAAGCACTTGTTCAACTACTTATTTGATTTAATATTTCAATAATTTTAATATCAATAGTTTTTTCTTTAAAATAAAAATTTTTAAAGTCCATTTCATTTCTATAAAATTATTATATTAAATGAAATTTTATTATATTTTAAATTAATTGATTTTATCATTACAAAAGCTATTTTAAAATATATCCTTCGCATTAACATGGTGTAGTCAAATAATTGATGATACAAATTGAAGATACTTACAGCATCAGGTTTAACGACTTTTTTCTCATCGACGTAAGACCCCCAGGGGCCAAGGAAACCGTTGATATCAGAAGGATCATCGTTTTTGTTTCTCTTCCGTCTATCAAGAGGTCGTTTTGAAGTAGATTCAAAAACTGTCTTCAGGTTAGTTTCTTTTGCAACATCAACAGCTCCAACAACGGGTATACTTGTGTCTTCAACACGACCCATATTATCAATTGAAGGGTCAAGAGCATATCCTGAGAAAATATGTGATAAATTTACAAAACTATCAAGATTATAAGTACCTTTGGTACTAATCTGTTAGAGGCTAAGTGAATAAGGACTAGCAAAAATTGGTTTAAGTCAACACTTTGACTGCAGATCAATGTCATTATATAATATAAGTGTGGGTCCCCTGAAAACCAAACATGATAGTGCTTTTGTATTCTTTTTTGGTCCTCGTCTTGAGCAAAGTTATAATAATTTAATTTAAGAAACAAGTTTACAATTGACATCCACATGATGGTATAGAAGGATCAATCTAATTAGGGATTGATAAATTATTTGCCACTTCTATAAATTTGTTTTATTGAAAACTAGTTTCGAATGTTATACATTCATCCTCAGTTCTAAAAACACAAAAAATTCAAAAACAAGCAATTCAAAATATAGTTTGGTATTATTATACATATTATATTAGATTAATATAAATCAGTATTATAAAACAATTATGAATTTAATTAAGACAAGAAATCAAATATATGTTCGTATTCACCAAGTACTAACAATGAACGAAAGGTAGGTAGCATATTTATAGGTAAACAGTTTAAGGGTCAGGGTTTTTCCAGTAATGCCGGTGAGTAATTGTTTTTTCTGTTATAGATGGGAATAAATTTTAGATTGGACTATTGGAGATATTTATTTGGTCATTTAAGCAAAAATCTGGTTTGGAATTGAAGGATTTTATTATTTCAAGCGCTTCATATATATTTAATTTGAGGCTTTTCTCAACGTGATATATTAATTTAACTCCTGAATCTTTGATGAATTTATGATTTTTTTCATTTAAATGAATTGCTAAGTTGGAATTCTCTGTTTTATTATTACATGCACTTATATATGTTCCTTTAATTTTTAATTTTTCCCGTGTATTTGGCTGCAGAATCATTAAAATTTAGTTCGTATACTCCGAAAATTTATAGAAGTAGCAAATAATTTATCAATCCCTAATTAGATTGATCCTTCTATACCATCATGCGGATATCAACTGATATCTAATCTAATGAAGCAGTAATAATTTTAATAATTCCGGTGAATACAAATTTTACAACTGAATACGAAGCAGTTAGTTAGCACAAATGGGGCTTGTGTGGCGACCACTACTAATAAGGTGGCTACTGAGAAGTTGTACCATAGATAATTCTCATTGATACGAGTTAAAAACCAAACTTACCCCAAAAAATATAATAATTAATAGCTTAAGACATCTTCAGAGTGCTTAGCAAGAAACTGAAAACATTTTAGGCAGTTACAGCTGTCTTAATTTTCCTATTTCTGTACACACGATATCACTGCTCGAAGGAAGAGTCCATTGTTTGTAAATCTTAGGTATTGGCGTGAGTTAATGTACATGTCAGCTTTAGTCACAAATATATTTTCCAGTACAGGAAAACTGATTTAGGAGCTTATGTAAGGATATATCGGGGAATTAAGTTTCACTCTTATGTCAGATATACTTACCAAAACTTTGAAACGTTTTTCTTTGATTTTCAAACTGAAATTCACTCATATGAGCTGCTTCAACATAACCTGAAAGAATATTTTTAGGAGCTTTTTGTTGATCTGTCAAATAAGGATTTTCAGGCCCAACGTCAGCAGCGAACAGCTCTTCATACTTAAGATTGACTGTCATTTCAGTGCAACCTGGTTTGATGAATTTCAGCGGATTGTATTCTACCTAAAATAAATTATAGAACTATCAGTTTCAGTGATAAAGTTATTTAAAACTAATTTAATTCGGCTACAATGCCTTAAAAGGATATGATTAAATATTGCTTTATTTAAATAAATTTATAAATAAGACATTGAGAGTATAATTTACAGGTGGTAAAGCGGCTGGAGCAGGACAAATAGCAGTCTGTATAATAGAGGATTGCCCGGTAGAAAGAGGCGTTAAATGCAATAAAGCATCATTATTAATGTTCTGTTTTTTTTCTTCATCTTCTTTATCACTGTCACTTTCTCCATACTGTTGTAGAGCTAACATTTTTAACTTCTACACACACAGTTATAAATTTCAAGTTCAAAGAAAACACTAATGCGAAACTCCTATCAAAACAAACACACCAACCTGGAGATTGTAACCTCAACGCAATTAGCCAACCTAGAGTAATGGAAAATAAATTCCGAAAAAAAAAGTTTTCGCTATACCAACTAATTATAAATTAGATAATATTCTTCGAGTTCAAATGAGATAACAAACCAGGATTTAATTTAATAATAGAATACATTTTGCCAGTTGGATGATGTGTGTATATCGATTTATGCAAAAGAAACGATCAACTGCAAGCTAAAGAAGGGATAGGGTAGGAAGTAGACAGCCAGGAGCTGTACAGCTGTCAGTTGTAAATAAAGGCCGTACTATATGTAAACTAGCTTTTAGGAGTATTTTAGTGTTGAATAACGATTGTAATTATTTTTGTACATAGCGTATAAGAAACGTCAAGTCCTACAATGACAAATAAATTCGAAGCGTGAGTTTATTAGGTTTTAAAGATTCTGTCCCCATATCTATTATTTTAACATTTATTGAAGGCCCCTTATCAGTGTTATGAAATTTTATTTTATTTTTATAGTCAATTTGTGATTCGTATATTTTTCAGCCTTAAGAATAGTGATGACAGTGGTGAAGATGAGCATGGGTCTAAAGACATTAAAAGTGCTGATTTGATATCTTCAGTATGTATTTTTCTTCCTTCTTTTTTTCCTTTTCTTTTTTTTTAAATATATTTTTCTTTGGACTTGCTCATTGTTTTTTTTTTCCTACTTAGGTGCCTTTAGAAATACCACCAGGAGACCATAAGCTTCAATACTGTTACTGGTTGTGGTATAGTCGCCGGTCTCCTGGTAAGCAATCTCTTCATTCTTTCGACCAGAATCTTAAACTGATAGGTACATTTGGGTCTGTGGAGCAGTTTTGGGCAATCAATAGCCATTTAGCTCGACCGTCGGATCTTCAAAGTCATAGTGATTTTCATCTCTTCAAAGTTGGCATTAAACCAATGTGGGAGGTAAACTTATTTGTATTTATGGCGATTACTAATTCATCCTGCCATTGTAGAAATGTTGAGATAAATTGACTTGCCAAAATTGTTGTTTGATTTATTGTTCTTAAAAATATTTCCATCAGTACTAATATTAGCATTAATGAATAGTTATCAATGTATTATATGATTGCTATATTAAGTTGACTGAATTAATGATGCTTATCGAATAAGAAAATAAATTGATAAATAAAAATTTATCAAGTTCCTGGACCTGGAAGTATATGTATTGAACTTATCTAAGATGCAAGATGTTTGATGTTCTTTTAAATTAAGACCGAAAAAGTTATGCTCAGTCTTCACAATTTTCCAGATAATTGTAAACATTACTATAAACAATTGCTTTTATACATTCATTTCTTAATTAAGTCATATGGTATAAAAATCATATGTGTCTTATTTATTAATATTGATCCTTAGTAGCATATATATTTTTTGTTTTCCTTACAGATTGACCAAAAATAAGAATCATGCAAATATCACTTCATTTCCTTCTTATTTTCTTCTCTTCCTCCATATTTTCTAATTTTCTGGAGGATGCTGAAACAAAAGCAGTCAATAGCATGTTGTTCTATGAGAAATCTCAACATTATTTTTTCTTATAGTCGAATATTATTAAATATTAACTGGACTTATTAGATATCAACAAAAGATTGGACTTTCACGGATCTTATGAATTATTCTCTGATGCCTTTTCTTCGCAT
The DNA here is from genome assembly GCA_948150685.1 of Rhaphigaster nebulosa. Classification (NCBI taxonomy): domain Eukaryota; kingdom Metazoa; phylum Arthropoda; class Insecta; order Hemiptera; family Pentatomidae; genus Rhaphigaster; species Rhaphigaster nebulosa. The sequence continues at coordinate 7,145,122 of OX411311.1, read as the reverse complement.
TGAAAAAAATTATTTCTTAAAGGACATGTTCTTTTAAGGGCGCTTAAACCGGTTTTTCAATTCCTAAACTTGGTTAATTATTTTAAACATTTCTTTTAACTTGTGTTTGAAGCTTCATAAATTTTATCAAGCACATGTATTCTGGCAGTTTAGTACAATCAGTGAGCTTTCTATCAAAAATGGACATCTCCACTTCCGACCAAGACGAATTTTGATGAGTTCTGACATGTATCCCAAAGCTTTACTTCTATTAAATGTGTTTTATCTTCATTGAAAAGTGAATGGATAGTTTGTCTTTTTAAGCAAAAATGAAGCTCAAAATAGTAGAAAAATTAGTTTTTACTGTAACTTTGCAAACAGAAGCGGAAATAAAGATGTCCACTTTTGATAGAAAGCTCCTCAATTGTTTCTGTTTCTATAGATAGTGATGAATCTCAAAAACTATTTAGGATATTGTATGGTTTATATTTTGTTGATGTTGTTAATTAATGTAATAGTTAAAATTTCTTTATGATTATATATATTTTTTTTTAATTTATAGTTTCTTATTTAATTTGAAGATTTTAAATGTATAACATTACAACATTTCTTTAATATTAAAAACGACCGAATCCAGGGAGGGTCGTCTATGTTAATTAATGTTAAAATATAAGTCTTTTAACTAAATTAGAAAATTCTTTTTTATTATTATTAACTTTCTGTTACCAATGGAATTATTAAATAAAGATTAATTTTGTTTGCTGTCGGTTCTAAATTAACTTACAGAAAATACAATAAGACAAAAATCAATTTATTAATAATAAAATAAAATTATAAATTTCCAATTATGATAATTTAATGACTAGAATATTTCAGAAATTTATACATAAACAAGAATTAAAATGATAAGTTTCAGTATTTTTGTTAATAAAGGTGGATCGGTTTAATAATGCGGAATATTCGAAATATAATAAAATTCAAATTTATGCATATCTTAACTCTAAAAATAAAATATTTTTAATTTAATTTTAACTATAATTTAAATTTTAGTTACGAAATAATAATTGTCATTTTGGTACGCTATTAGAAGTCTTCTTAACTCCTACTTAATATTGATTTTATTTTTACATGATTTCAAATAATGCTATTTCCCAGCTAGACGATGCTACTGCTTAACTTAGTCTTTACTCACTGACCTGAATTTAATTTTACTTTTAGAACTCATAAGCTGATTTTAAGACATTTTAAAATGAACTTGGCTCAATTTAAGACATTTGGTCCAGTCCATTGTCAAGATCCGATCCTCACTCCAGCGTGTACCAGATCAAAATACCCTAATTACTCTACAAAGTGCTGCATCTTTCCAGACAATGACTTGCTAATTATGAAGGCTTAATGAGATAGTGCATAAACATTTTCTGTTTTTCTTAATTTCTTTTAAATGTCCTTATTTATATTTTACTTAGTATGTTGAACAAAACATATTTTCTTAGTTATTAGAAAGAAAAAGGCCATACGGTCACCATGCTTTTTATTTTACATTAGAACAACGTTTCGGCCATCTTGGGCCATTCTCAAGTCTGAAAAAACATTTTTGTTTAGTCGATATTTATTGACATTATAATTATTTTTTCTGATATAATGATTAAAAACATTTATTTCAATTAAAAATACTTATCATGTAAAACTTACTTCCTTTAACTTTTACATGATAAGTATTTTTAATTGAAATAAATGTTTTTAATAATTATATCAGAAAAAATAATTATAATGTTAATAAATATCGACTAAACAAAAATGTTTTTTCAGACTTGAGAATGGCCCAAGATGGACGAAACGTTGTTCTATTGTAAAATAAAAAGCATGGTGACCGTATGGCCTTTTTCTTTCTAATAACTAATAAAATAAATGGCACCAAAAACTAAGAAATCGACTAGAAGATACATATTTTCTTATTTGTAGGATAAATTTATTCTAAACATATTTATTAATGTTTGTAAAAATTTTAATTTGTTTAAAGTCCATAAAATTATTATGTTTAATGGCTATTGACATTTTAATTCTAACCAATTTTATCATTACAATATGCCAATTTCAGGATGAAGCTAATCAAAGAGGAGGAAAATGGATAGTAAGACTGAGGAAGGGCCTGGCTTCCCGATGTTGGGAAAATCTCGTTTTGGCCATGCTCGGGGAGCAGTTCATGGTGGGTCAGGAAATATGTGGTGCTGTGGTATCTATTAGATTTCAGGTAATTTACTTTGTGATACTATCGATGTTAAAAAAATCACAAAGGTTAGAATATACAGTATACTCCCATTTATCCGTCCTAATCAAGACCGAAACATCGCCGGATAAGCACAAGAGCAAGTTAATCCAGAGTGTATAAAAGAAAATTTATCTTTCAATGTCTTAACTCATTTTAATTTTCTCACTGCTAAAAGTTACTTCTAGAAAAGGGTTAACCCAAATGGACCTGACCTAAGGAGTTTTTTCCTAAGATCGCCTTTTATGATCCAGATTTCTGCTCCATACATCATAATCTTCAGTATTAAACTTAAAAAAAAAAAATGGTAACTTCAGAACATAAAAACTTATATTTATAAAAGTACTTAAACCACTACTAAATGGTATGAGCTGAATCAAGGTCTAGCTACCTTATTTTCACAATTTAATTACCCAAGTGTCCATTACCGGTATATTTACCCTAAGTGATCTTATCTTTTTCTGTCCTGATAATGCCTGAATTGGCAGAATGTTGACTGGCTAGTTATTTACTGCTATTTGAGAGACTTAAGGTTTTGTTTTTGAATCTTCTTATATCTTAACAATAATTTTTGTTCTAAGTTTTTTTTTTTTCTGAGTTTTTATTCTCATCAATTAAACCCGATTGATGTTCAGTTATATTTGAATTTTTTCTATTTTATTTTCCGCAGGAGGACATTATTTGTGTTTGGAACAAGACAGCTTCTGACCAAGCAACGACAAGCCGGATCAGGGACACGATGAGGAGGGTCCTCAACCTCCCTCCGAATACAGTATTAGAATATAAAACACACAACGACAGTCTCAAGTATGAAAATATCTCTTTGTATATACCTTTAAAAATTAAACTAACAGAAAGCGTTATGAATGGGAGTTAAATTTTTCTATTGAGTAATCTTGAAGAATTGACATTAGTTTTTTGTTTTTGTTTTAAATTTATAATTTTATCATTTACTATTTTGCATTATTTAAAAAAAAAATAAAAAAGTTTCTTTACTTTTCATTCTACATCATTTGTTTTTTAATTTTTCTTCCTATTACTAACGTCTTCTTGGTTTTTTTTTTCTTTTATTTTCATTTTAGATATGACTATTTCTGCATATTAAGTAGATATTAAATAAATTTATTTCTCTGTATTCTGAGTAAATAATTAGTTGTTTATTTTATGCCTAATAATATATGATAAAATTTTGACATGTCGTCATTCTATGTTATACTTGTAGTCTGATAGAGTAGCTATGTTGAAAATTGTATTAACAAACTTACTAATATTCCTATTACTCGTTTTGTTCTAAATGTTTCGGTTCAGTGCGACTTTCTTTCTTTTATATGTGTCTTAATTTGTTCCACTTCATCCTAATATGCTACCAATTACGGGATGTAATTCTGTTAATTACAAACTGGTGTGGTAGAGTGTTTACCAGTAAGGAAATTAGGAAAACTCTGGGAATCTTAAAAAGTTGTTTTAATACTTTTTGCTTGTTTTGTAATCATTTTTTACTTTTTAAAGTTTTGGGATTCAATATGGTTTTGGTTATTGCGTACGACATAAGTTCTAGGCCCGTGGTGCTAGGGTGTCACTATATCACAAAAGATAGGATTAGGTTTTTCCAGAAATTTCTAAGGTTTAGAATATTAATAACAAGGTTTTGGCTCGTATGAAGGCTTGGACAGAAAGTGTAGTGAATAAAAAATAATTTCAAGAAATATGATTATGTTTTTTAAAATTTACTAATTTCTATTCACAATATAATATTTATGGAGTAATTATTACATTTTACATGATTCGAGTTATCACTAATGGATAACGAAAATTGTAGATAATAATCTGAATCAATAAAGGAGCCAAATATATAAAAACTTATATGAAAAATAATTGAAAACAATAATAAAAAGTTTTTTTTTACTGTAGATGTGGTATGAGTATATCTTATGAAATTATCTCAAAAATATTTTACTCTAAATATTGAGATTTATTCATTTATTCTAAGAAAAACAAAAACTAATTTATAACCTATTCTCATCGTCAAAATATTAGACTAACGATGTTTTTTTGAAGTTCGGTAACTATACTACAGCTCGCCACAAGAATATGGCAGCAGAGAAATGAGATTAGTTAGTGAGAGAGAAGGTAACTCTCTCCCCCCTACACATATTCAATTGACCTAAGGAACAGTTGAACTATAAATTATATGTTTGTTTTTATTTCACTGTAAATGTGAAACTTTGTTAGTAACAAGAATTGATAAATAAATGGGAATTCATAAATTTATTTTTTTAAATACTACAAATTATCAAATAATGGTTTATTATTATTTATTTGTTAAATTTATTATTAACAAGTGGAAGGGTCTGTCCCTTGGATCGTTTTAAAGTACTACAAATTATCAAATAATGGTTTATTATTATTTATTTGTTAAATTTATTATTAACAATTGGAAGGGTCTGTCCCTTGGATCGTTTTAAAATGTAATATTTACTTATTTATTGCATTTCGTTTCAGTAAAAAACATGTGAAGCAATAGTTGCCATATTTTTGAAGGTTATTAACCACCTAAAATACAAATTAACCTTATAAACGAAGTTATAAACTTTTCCTCCCCTCATCCCTTTCCCAAAGACTCGGGAATTGTAAGGTATTTATGAGTCTTAAAGTAATCTTCTGTAAAGACCTGGTAGGTCTCTTGCGTTTTTCTAAGTAATCATCCTTATTTTTGTTTATTCATAAGTTATTTGTTGCAATTAAATTTAATTTAGTAAGTGTACCATTTATAATAATCAGTTTTATAATTCTGTATTAATTGATTTAATTATGTATTTTACTATTATAATTGTTGATTAGATTTTTTTTTAATATATTACCAATAAACTTTAAATAATTCGTACCTACTTTCTTTATTTCAAATCTATTAAAATTCCTTATTACTTTACACTCCTGAAAATGCTTTAGTTTTGTACCCGCACGTTAAATAAATCCAAAGATCGTTCAATCAAACTACTCGATAGCTTTAACTAAGGAATCATTCCACAATGAATCAAAGAATTGAACCTCCATGATTGGTTCTCGTATGTTTATAAGGAAAAACACCAAAAAGTGTAAGTTTTAGATTCTAGTGCATATGAGACCTCTCAGCTCATTGTGCGCTCCCAGGTTTATTTTCGATTGCGCGTTCCGATGGGTCAATAAACATTTTTTTTTTCTTAACCTCCTTTGATTTATCTTTTGTTATGCTTCTTTTATAATGCTCGTTTTATAAACATTAACCTAAAGTTAACCTAATAATTTATGTTTTGTGAACTTGCTTCCACAGTTATTAAAATGATGATAGACACTTACCTACCTACATACACAAGCTGCTTATTATATAGATTATTAATTGCATCATTAATGGTGTTTCGGAATCATTATAACTAGGCAAAAATATAAAAAAAATAATTTGTACTAATTTTTTTTGTTTTTATGCTTTGATATGATTGTTCTAAAAAACATTATGTTTTCCCTCTATCTTTATAAATGGCTGAGATATGGGTGTATGAAACCTCTAATCCATCGTATTGAAACAAAATTGCGTGCTCCGAGGATCATCCTGGGATGACTGGTGACTTTGGTATGAAATCTTAAATAAATTAGCCCGGTATTCTTGGAGATAAGCCATGGATGGCAAACAAACAAATTTATTATTTTATTTTATTTTCGATTTTTGGATTCTACGTTTCTTGAAACTTTAAACCTCAACTTTTAAGGGAGTGAATTTTTATTTTTTCTTAGTCAATTACAAAAGTTCATTATTGAAAACAATAAACCAAAAAATTTATATATCCTTCATTTTGCTTCTGGTACTACTTTTTTAAAGCTCTGGAAGGGAGAGGGCGTTATTTACAATATAATGCACGCAGTACTAACACGTAGTTCGCCCAAGGTCTGCCATATTATTGTGGGCGAACTTTAAATGATTCAGGAAAAATCTGGAAAATTCATTGACAAGTTCAATAGATATCTTTTATAGAGACTGTTATAAATTTTTAAATCCACCAGTTAATTGCATAACTAATATATTTCAATTTGATTAATAAAAATGATAAAATAAAAAGTATGTTTGTTAATTAAATTTAATATGTCAAAATTTCTGAATATGTATTATCACAAGTTAAGTCATTTTCGTGGTAAAACATTTTAAAATAATTAAATAACAAACCTTTGCTTAAATTTATAATCCACTTTAAGTCTATTATAATTACCATTAATTGATTTCCCATCAGAAAATATTTTGTGAAATTAAATAATTCTGATAATTCGTTTAATCGACAAATTTTTAATTTTTTTTTTTATTTTTTATTTATATCTACAGCCATCTTACTCTTCTGAAATGAAATGAATACAACAAATCAAAGTTTGAAGTCACAATTTTCGATTAGTTTAAAATCAAGCGATGTTAACCGTATTCAAAATTATAGATGAATGAATTAATAAAATTTGAATGATTTTCAACTCACTAAAACTTTATTATATTTTCTATTTGATGATTCGTTTTATTGGCTTTTCTATTTTGCTCTGTTAAGATATGATCATAAAATTAATAATAATTATAATAAATACTTTTAAGATATGCTAAAGTATCAGAAATAAGATTGAATGAATTTTTAACACCTTTAATTTTCTTCTCTGGGCCATTAATTACTCAACTTAGATTCACAGATTCTTTTTCTGTTTTAATTTAATTTTCTTTACATAATTTTTTTTTTATTATTATGTTTGTTGTATTTTTCTTCATATGGGAGGATTTTCTGTCACCTTCTTAGGAAGAATTGTAGACAAAAAAAAAAAAAAATATAGGGTCGATTCAGTTGATTTTTTCGTCTGAGGGAAGGGATGTCTTTTCATTATGTAATGTTGTACAGTTCCATTCTTATATTAAACGTGAAGACTTTATAAATACAAACATTTTGTCTGTTAAAAACTATTTGTGCTCATTAGAGCTCTATTTACTATTTTTTAAATTTTCATTGTGAAAAATTCTTATGAATTATAAGTTATTTTATTCAAACTGTTTGTTTGGATCTCGTAATATCCTCTTATTTTTATTTATTTTTTTTATTGATGGATTTTATTAAATTGGAAAATCTGGAGCTTATTATTTTTATGTTTATTTGTTGTGTTTTTTTAAATGGCATTGTTTATATTTTTTATTTGTAGGACCCAAATAACCTCTGTATGTTATAACATTTCAAAGCTCTAAATTTTGCTATATGTTTATGTTTACTGTAATGTGCTTACATATCATGTGTAATACATGTGTAAAAATTAATTATTGCTTTAAAACTACACATGCACATATGCACCTTTTTTTCTCTCTCTTTACTGTAGATGAATTAATTTTTTTCATTATCGGATTTGAAGTTAAGGTTCACTAATTTATTTACAATGCTCATCCTTCTTCCTTTCACAATTAGTTTTTTTTTTTAATTTAACGCTTATAATTATTTAAAAAAATTAAAATAACTTTTTTGTGATGTTTCTAGATCATTGAAAAACACATCGGACACGTCACACAATTCCGGATGATCTGAAATGAATGTGCCTACATTTTTCTTATAGATTCTCAAAACAAAACTGTCTCCAGATACCAAATACATATTTCAATAAAGATTGTTATATTTAGTTTTGACTTTGACTTTTTATTTTTCTCACTCATGCAATTCTTCATCTTAAAAATGTAATACTGCTATAATGTTTATAGCATGACAGGTAAGAGAATAGGTTTTTGTTTTTAAAATCGTGTTTTGAGACACTAAAGGCACAAAGTATTGGTGATGGTTGTCTATAGTTTTGTGACGTGGTTCCTAATAATTTTGCTTATGATTTCTGACTGTTGAAAAAGTTTGTAGTATTAATTTTTTATCCTAAAAGATGTTTGTTAAATTAGTCTAACCCTGTTATCCAGTTTATCAAAAGTTCAATTACCACTTGTTCTTAGCTTAACTAACAAGTTTAATGCATTATTTATTAAAATTTCTTTATTTGGACTGAATGTGTTATGATTACTTTCACTATAATAATTCCAAAGTGTAAAATAATGCATGAAAATAATTTTTAATTTATTCAGATTTTAAAATTAATCTTTCAAAATAGAAGTTTGAAATACGCAAACTTTTTTCAAACAGTTTCTGTAGAGCATGTAATTCACTCTGCATGTTTTGATTGTTCTTTTACTATTTAATCCATTGATGTACTAACCTATAATCTTCTAATTTTAGAGACAAATCAAGTTTTCGAAACACCGATATTTTCCCGCGGTAGCATAAGAGGCCAAAACGTAAGCGTAACAAGACAACTGACCGATAAGCAGTCATCAAGTTTCCGCTTCAACAACAGCATGCAATTTTTTTTTAAATTTTTTTTTCAGCTGTTTTTTAATTGTGTTTGTTTTTGTTTTTTTAAAATCACTGAATCTCTTTAAAACTCCATTGTATAACTATCCTCGATGTTGTGAGGTTAAAAGTAAATACCTTTTTTAAAATTTAGTTTGCTATTGTGTTTAATTAATTCCCTTAACTGTTAATTTGTCAGCATTTTTTTTTCTCCTATATCACTTTTTTTTTGTAGTATTTATTTCCCAATGAATGACATAATGATTGGCTAAAAAGATTGTCGACGGTAAGAGTTTGTGTGTTAACTTTTGAAGTGGTTTACGAGCATGTGATGAGTACAATCAGTAATCATAGTGTTCAGATTATATATTAAACTGAAATAAATAAATTAAGGAAGACTGTCCTAAGTTAAAAAAAAAAAAGAAGCTAAAAATAACTCGCCATGCTATATCTTGTACAAATGTAATGTTAAGTGTAAATAAGAGATGCAGAGAACTTTTCTTTTTTTTTAATTCATAATTTACATCAAGTTAGGGTTCAACATGGCAACAAAAGTCAATTCATAACATTTTTTCCCAATCTTAGAATCAATAATTATTAGTATTAGATTCCTCCTAAAACCAATTCTTGGGATATTTCAGTTATTAATGGGTCTAAATCTTTTCTTGGTAATCTCTTCGATGTCGAATAATGTTCTCTATTGTATCAGGCAGATTGAACGGAAAATTAATTTTAAATTCACATTATTTTTTCTCAGTTGAGATTTCCTGGCACTTTTTTTTTTTTTATTAATTTGTTTTATTAATTCAATTAGATTCTTATTACTGTGGTTAAATTAAATTTGAAACATTTAATTTGTTTAAATTTCTTTATTACGATGACGGTTTGGCAAAACATAAATTATTGCTGATTATAATAAAAATCTTACAGTAGGAATTCATATATTCTGTATATTTTTTATTCATTTGAATATATATATTTTTTTGTTTTTGTTTTTATCATTTATATTCTTTTATATTCAAAGTATTCCTAAAATATAAATTAGCTCTTTTTCCCAGTAATGCTTTGCCTAGCATGTGGTGAAAAACAAGGTTTCTCTCTCATTTGGGCACCGTCTTGTGTTTAGACTTCATTAGATATAATGATGTTCCATGGGAAAAATGTTTTGAGCTTGTTGTTCTAAGTTCACTTGTAATAAAGATCATCCCTTCCCTCGTGTTGGGACTAGTAATGTTATATGTGAGGTGATGTATATCATAGGTCCATAACTTCATAGGTCATAACTTCATTAGACCGTATGCTCATAGTCCATTGTCAGTAATGGCTCAGAGAAGTTTGAGATTACAAATCGCTTCTTTGTTCGAAGATTATCCTAACACAAAATTGGCAGTTACTAGGAAAACAACTTTAAAGTTTTCATGGTCTCGGTGTAAGCGGAGAAAAAGATTCGAAAGCTTGATTTTTAATTATTTTTAAAGTATTGTGTCACAAGATATTAATTCAACTCAGATATGATTTAATTCAAGATAAAATTCTTTTGTGGTTATAAAAAATTCTTTTTGAGTTTAGACATTTCTATGAAAAGCGCTCTCTGTCGATCAGGTTTGAAGTTAAATATATGACGCCATAGAAGTAAAAAATAATTTCATAAGTAGACTTACTTCTTGCAAATAATTTAAAAATGCGATGTTAAGATGCTCTTCTTGCGAAGTAGCGAGATTTAAAGCAGTTTGTCTAATATATTTTACTGTTGATGATAAACCTATCATTTTTATTATTTGAACAAAACTATCAAGATGAAAGTTGATTAATGTAATAAAAGAAACCCAACTGAATTTGTATATTTCACCATTTATTTATTTTGTCATCGGGTTTTATGTTTTATATTTTTTATTTTATAAGGCTTGTGCAACCCTTTAGAAAAAATATAACAAAGCATTGACTAGTAAAAAGGAAATTAATCTTAAATTCACAATTTCGTCTCCATAATTTGTTTTTAAATATTGTAGAATCGTCATCTGATAAATATTTACACTAATTGTAATTTACATTTCGTCTGTTACATTACGTCTGTATTGCCTTGAAACTTCATTTTAATAAAAATCATATGTTCCTCTTGTTCTTTAAATTATAGAATAATTACCATATGTACGTTTAATTTTTTCAATTACCGTTTATACTGTGAGCTTTCCTGTTTAGTTTTTTCATCACATGAAATATTAATTTTTTGTGATGAAATTAATAAAACATAAACAGATATAGTATAGTTTTATTTATCATTTAATCGAAATGTGATCTTCGGCTTCTATGCCCATTATTTTAATGATTTTTTTAAAAATAACTTCTGCTAAAAAGCTCGAAATGTAAAAAGTATTGTATATCGCAACAGCTTTAAACACTCAGTTTTTTATTAGTCCAAGGAAATTGGTGAAAAGAACTTAATTTTTCAAGTGTCAGAGCTTTAGCATGGCTACTCTCAAAATAGATAATCATTAATCTTGTAAAATTAACTTACTAATAAATTATTATTGTTGGCGCTCATATTTTATTAATGTCGCCTCCAAAAATCCATTCTAATTCATATTCATATCAGCTTTTGCCCATCCTTACATTTTTTTTTTTAAACAATGCAAATGCATATTAACATTAACATAAGTCTTTATATAGAATTTCAACTTCCACTCATATGTCTTTCAATCAAATAGTTAAGTTTTTATGTTAATGAGAAGCAATGTTTTATTTTATATTTTAAATCCAAGGAAAATTTTGCGAAGCTTGAAGGATTATTTACGAAACAGAAGTCATTATTTAATTTTTATCCATCAACAGTAATTAATTTATTTGTAAGTTAATGAGTATTTTTAAGAATATATTTAAAGAGTAATTTGTGGAGAGGGTGGTTTCAGGTTAGGTATAGACTTATTGAAATAGAATAATTTTCAATCTAAATTAAAATATTTTTTTTTTCTTTAAGTACAACAGAACCTCATCATTTTATGGGCTGTATTCAGTCCACAGTAAATTAAGTTAATGATTTATTCTTTCAATGTTAAATTATAGCGTATTTAAAAATAAAAATAAAATTTTTAATCGTATTAATTACTTTACTATATGAAATATTTATATATTTATCAGTTGACTTCCGCAGGATGGTATAGAAGAATCAATCTAATTAGAGATTGATAAATTATTTGCCACTTCTATAATCTTGTTTTTATTGAAAACTACTTTCGAATTTTATGCATTCATCTTCAGTTCTAAAAACACACAAAAATAAGCAATTCAAAATACAGTTTGGTATTATTATACATATTAAATTAAATGTAATATAAATTAGTATTATAAAATATTTATAAATTTAATTAAGACAAGAAATCAAATACATGTTGGTACTCACCAAGGTTTTAATGGATAATATCAAACAGAAAAGTTTGTACTGATTTCTTCTCGCACTGAACTAACAGTAAAAGAAAGGTGGGATGTTTATAAGTAAACGGTTTAGGTGTCGGGATTTTTTCAGTAATTCTGGTGTTTTCTGTTATGGGCAGGAATAAATTTAAGATTGAAAATATTTATTTGGTCATTTAAGCAAAAATCTGGATTGGATTTGAAGGATTTTATTATTTCAAGTGCTTCATATATATTTAATTTGAGGCTGTTTTCAACGGGATTTATTACTTTAACTCCTGAGTCTTCAATGAATTTATGTCTTTTTTTTTCATTAAAATGAATTGCAAAGTTGGAATTATCTGTCTTATTATTATATGCACGTATATGTTCCTATAATCTCTGATTTAGTAAACTCCCAGTTTTTCCCGTGCATTTGGCTGCACAATCATTACAATTTAGTTTGTATCATATGTATACGAAATACATGGGAAAAACTGAGAGGCCACTAAATCAGAGATTAAAGGAACATATACGTGCATATAATAATAAGACAGAGAATTCCAATTTTGCAATTCATTTTAATGAAAAAATCCCATAAAATTCATCAATGACTCAGGAGGTATGAATTAATATATCACCATGTTGAAAACAGTCTCAAATTAAATATATATGAAGCACTTGAAATAATAAAATCCTTCAAATCCAATCCAGATTTTTGCTTAAATGACCAAATAAATATTTTCAATCTTAAATTTATTCCTGTCCATAACAGAAAACACCAGAATTACTGAAAAAATCCCGACACCTAAACCGTTTACTTATAAACATCCCACCTTTCTTTTACTGTTAGTTCAGTGCGAGAAGAAATCAGTACAAACTTTTCTGTTTGATATTATCCATTAAAACCTTGGTGAGTACCAACATGTATTTGATTTCTTGTCTTAATTAAATTCATAATTCATTAATGTTTTATAATACTGATTTTTATTACATAATATTTAATACGTATAATAATACCAAACTAGATTTTGAAAATTGTTTGTTTTTGAATTTTTGTGTGTTTTTAGAAGTGAAGATGAATGTATAACATTCGAAACTAGTTTTAAATAAAACAAAATTATAGAAGTGGCAAATAATTTATCAATCCCTAATTTATATATTTATCTGTCTAAAACTCCTAACCCAGCAACTGGTCTTATTGGTTTTTATTTAAAATATTCTAATGAAGTTGGTATTTTCTGGTTTGAATGAATTTAATATCATACAGTATTTTCTATACCTAGTGTAGTGGATATTTTTTAAATAATAATTATGATTTCCAAATTTTATATTTGAAGACCGTTAAGATTGAGGTTCTGCTGTACACTGTTAAGATCGTTGGTACAAACCATGTTTACTTCCTTTATATGTTTAATGCCTTGTCTTCAGCCTCTCTCTTAATATGACCTAAGCTGATACAGTAGAGAACAGTTAATTCGAAAGATCAATTTTTTTTTTTACACTATGATGAAAATACTCTTAAAAACTGTTGTGATTGGCAAATTGTTAAAAAAAAATGAATATATATTATGATTCTATTATAAAAAAAAAAAAAAAAAAAAAAATTGAAAGAAAAATGTTTTTAAACTGAAATTTTCATTCTAAAATACTGATATTTTTTACTTACGTTTTCTTCATCTTTCTAGTCTTAAATAATAAATTACTATTAATTCCATTTTACTATATGCCATGTAATTCAATAAATAAAAATATTGTATTGGACAGAATTCCTGGACTACCAAGGCTAGAGAAAGCCGTATAAATTGGAAATTTTAACCTTTAATTAAATTAAATTATGCGTTATTACTATAATATAGAGTGATTTCTACATTTAGTGTTATCTTGAAAGGAGTGATATCAACGGGTCTGGGAAATGTACCTTTAAACTCCTTAAATAAATTATAAATAATTTTTTATTTATATAATGATAAAACTCATATACTTGAAAAAAATATATTTGTTTCTATTTTCATTGTAGCATATAAATTATTTAAAAGTTATAATTTAAGATTATTGTATGTTAGCCCTTTTGTATATTACTGTATATTTTTTCATCCTACACAATTTCTTTTAGTTATATCAAAATATCAATAAAAACAATTACAAACCAGTATTGTTTCATTACAGCCTATGAATGAACTATTTAGTCTATCACAACATGGAACTTCCATGTATCGAAAATCTCAATATATCGAACTTTTTTTAGGAACGTTGAATTTTATTATAAAAAAATATTCTGTATATCGAATAAAATTTCTATATATCGAACAAAAAATATAAAATGTTATTGTAATCAAAAAGAGCCCTTAGTTTACGTACATAAGAATGAATAATAATTAAATAAAAAAAAAAACGTTCCACTGGTTTGCAAAGCAATGAAAATTCAGAGAAGAGCTGTTTCAGAAGAAGCACAGGATTACATAAATTCTCTGAATCTCTTTCCTAGCATAGAGTGAAATTTTCATTTTACATTCAGTTTAACTTTGCCTTCCTTGTTGTGAACATTGCTCCTAAACATTATAAATTATACACAAATAGACATTAGAAACTATTTTGCATAAAAATAAATTATTTTTTATGAATCTTTGCATATTTTTAATACATGTTCTTATTAAATTATAAATGTAAATTTTTAAACAAATCTGCAATCACAGATGTAATTTTTCAAATAAGTGCTATTGACCGTTCAGTTTTGTTTTTCCTTAGCACTAAAAATTGTCTTTCTTACTTCATTGACCCCAACAAATTGTCTTTTATTCTTCTTTAACCCTAAACAATAGCTGTAATTATTTTTTGTCTGAAAATGGTAAAAATTGCAATCTTTTTTCAAGGAACCTTCGTGTTCGATATATAGAGGTTCGACTGTACTACCTTATATGTTTTCAAAAGTAATTTTTTTTTCTTAAATTACAGCCTGATGTTACAGGAATCTAGGAGGATTACAAGATGTCTTCCTGTAAGAATATTTTATTAGCGTAGAGCAGAACCAAGAAGTATTGATCGGTCATGATGGAGGGGAGGGATTGCGCAGTCCTTCCCTTTCCTCCTAATTAATATATTACCTGCTCACATAGGGCCATGTTTATTTTAAGATATTTTTTTTCTTAGAGAACCTAATAACTTCAAGTCTCTTGTAGGCTGGAGGTGCATGGAGGTTAAAGAAGTCTCTAGGATGAAATATAATAAAATATTATTCAAGAAAAAAAAGAAACGGTTTGTGCTGTGAGAATAAGACTGGCATATGGAAGGAGTATGCGCAGTAGTGAGCCCCTCCCCTTGACTGGTCAACACTAGCAAACGTTTTCAGTCTACTGAACGTTTCATCAAGCTAAAACATCAACGAATAAACTTTCAGCTCCTCTCTTAAAACTTGGTTATTACTATTGACCAAATCCTTTCCAGGAAACCTCATATCGCCTTAATTTCTCAATGATCAATAAGTACCCTGTAGTTATTCTATCATTTTTTACATGACAATCTACCCGTAAGGTTCTTGTATCCTTACTCATCTTCCCTCACTTTGACTATAGCTGTGTGGTATACGGTGGTCTTATGTGACCCATTTTTATGGGGAATTAAATTGGCTCTTCCCCTCTACCCATAGACAATATTTCCTTGGATTCTTCCTATAATAAGCCATAAACTCCCAGCAACCTTCCTACATCTAAAGCCAGACCAACAAGATCCCTCCTTTCTGACCTCTATACCCTTTCCCACACAACCAAAACATTTGAACATTCCTTTCTTGCCCACTCCATTGTCCTCTGGAATTCCCTCCCTTCTAACATTCATCTTCAGTTCTAAAAACACACAAAAATAAGCAATTTATAATACCAAATTGTATTTTAAATTGCTTATTTTTGAATTTTTGTGTGTTTTTAGAACTGAAGGTGGATATATGACATTTGAAACTAGTTTTCAATAAAAACAAAATTATAGAAGTGGCAAATAATTTATCAATTCCTAATTAGATTGATCCTTGGATACTATCATGCGTACATTAACTGATTAAGTTAAAATCTTGACCAGAAGTGAATAATCATTTTTAATGTTTAAGTTTCAACTTTGCGAATCAATTCATTATTTTTATATATTTTTTTCATTAGAATTTATTTTTTGTTACTTATTTATTTTTATTGACATTAGTGTAAATACTAATTGATTTTTAGTTTGTAGTCTTTTGGCCAGACATTGTTTCTAGTTTATTTGTTGATTTTTGTCATTTTCAAGGAACCTAATCCCAGAATAAAGTTAATTTTCCATCTATATAAATAACTTAAATCAATTTAATAATTAACTATGAAATAGGTATACTATAAATAAATACAAAACTATTTATAACCTACAGATAATAAGTCCAAATGACTTAATAGCTAATCTTCTTAACAGATGAACTCTCTCTCCCCCTCACTCCGTACTTCTCAGTTTTATTATTTACAACCACCTTATAATTCATGTCCATTGCTCATAGTCTGTATTATGGACAATGAATACAATTAACTCTTTTTCACAATATGTTTAAGTCACGTCCCTGAAAATAATAGACAATTGCACTGTATCGAAGGTCATCAGAGAGGGATAGGAGAGCATTTTCTATCTGTTTCATAACCCCTAGAACATGATTATGAGGATTTTCGGGAAGCCTGATATAAACTAATATATATATATATATATTTCCTCCTCTGCTACATTTAGGCACCTCCAGTGGATCAAATAAACTGAAATTCAGAATGTAGAATTTTTTTCTAGCCAGAACAATACCATAAAAGTGGGAGTGAATTTCAATCAAAATTTCTAATTAGGGATTGGTAAGATTGATCCCTAAACCATTTACCTATAAACATGCTACCTACCTTTCGTTCATTATTAGTTCATAGCGAGAAGAAACCAGTACAAATTTTTCTGTTTGATACAATCCATTTAAACCTTGGTGAGTACCAACATGTATTTGATTTCTTGTCTTAATTAAATTCATAATTCATAAATGTTTTATAATACTGATTTATATTAATCTAATTTAATATGTATAATAATACCAAACTATATTTTGAATTGCTTATTTTTGAATTTTTTGTGTGTTTTTAGAACTAGGATGAATGCATAACATTCGTAACTAGTTTTCAATAAAACAAATTTATAGAAGTGGCAAATAATTTATCAATCCCTAATTAGATTGATCCTTCTATACCATCATGCGGATGTCAACTAATCAAAATTTCGGTATGTTTACCTAAAATTTTGTGGTTTTTAAAGTTTTGCATGCCTTTACAATCCTACCAAATTAAGTTAAAGTGTTGAAAATTTGTATATAGATTGATTTGGTGTTAGGAAAGTGCCCTTTTGGAGGTCTCAACTTTTTTCTTTCACCCTCCCTCCCCTCCCGCTGTCTCCTAAAACAGCGAAAAATGTCGTAGAAAACTGTCTGAAAATGTGATTTGGAGACGTTTCAAGAATGGAAACCAATTATCTTGCTAAGATAGCATACTCGGCTGAAGTTTATGAGAAATTACTCATTTTTCCATTTGGGAAAAAGGGATTAAGAAAATGCTATATAAGGAGAAGTATGGGATTGGAACAAGAGAAAAGAAGTGGTCGATGAGCTTGGATTGTTCTAGGCTATAAAAAAAGCATGGTATGAGCTGCATAATAGCTATTATGAATACAGAGGAAAATCTCTTCCGATATTATAATGAAACCTGTCTCGCTTTCAGTTCACTTATGGTTATAAACTTGAAAAGATCAATTCTTTCACAATCATATGAGGGAGAAGTTACAGAAAACTGACTGGCACTTGAGGAGCTGATTGAGGTAAATTATAAAAAAAAATAAATGGTTCTCATGCAGCTATCTTGGCAGTTTCTAGTGCTGCAGATAGTGAGGGCAGTGAAGTACGGATTTGCAGATATCTTGCCCACAAACTAATGTTAAATGGAATAGAATTAGCACTCCAATAGGTTCCTGAACATTCTGGAGTTTATGGGAATGAAGAGGCCGACAAGCTTGCAGATGAACCAACCTCGTCGAGCTCTGTTTCTAGTGTTGCAGATTGTGAGGGCAGTGAAGTACGGATTTGCAGATACCTTGCCCACAAACTAATGTTAAATGGAATAGAATTAGCACTCCAATAGGTTCCGGAACATTCTGGAGTTTATGGGAATGAAGAGGCCGACAAGCTTGCAAAGACGGGATTGCAGATGAACCAACCTCGTCGAGCACTCAGTTTTATTAAGTCCGTCAAAAGGATTACGCAAGGAATACTAAATGACCACTTAAGGCAGAGCTATTCTGAAATGGTTAACCCTTTAACGACGGCGGGTTAGGAGGAAATAGCGAGCCCTTAGGACGGTGGCCGTGAAGTAACTAGTGGGCTCTCCAGATGGAATGCTTTTATTGAAAAACGACTACCGCAATATCGCATAATTGAATGAATGTTTCTAGCATTTAATTTTTTTCTCATTAATTTTTATCTCTATAATTACTCCGACATAAAATGTAAAAAAAAAGTATAATTTTTATCAATAATATAAATAAATATTAATTATTTTAAATGATTTAATTTTTTCAAGATGAAATTCAGGAAATTATTATTTGTATTTGTATTTAAAATTATGTGAAAAATATGATGTTACAGTGCATATATATTCTTTATTGATTCATGTTTTATGAGTAGCTTGGTGTCTGCTCTACCGAGTAGTTTTAAACAAATTTCTCATATCTTATTTCATTTGTTTTAATTTACATCTGTATAGTATATAGTTTATAGAAGAAATATCGATCTAATTAGGGATTGATAAATTATTTGCCACTTCTACAATTTTGTTTTTATTGAAAACTAGTTTCGAATGTTATACATTCATCTTCAGTTCTAAAAACACACAGAAGTTCAAAAATAAGAAATTCAAAATACAGTTTGGTATTATTATACATATTAAATTAGATGTAATATAAATCAGTATTACAAAACATTTATGAATTATGAATTTAATTAAGACAAGAAATCAAATACATGTTGGTACTCACCAAGGTTTAAATGGATTATTTCAAACCTTGGTGAGTACCAAAATGTATTTGATTTCTTGTCTTAATTAAATTATAGAACTGAAGATGAATGTATAACATTCGAAACTAGTTTAACAATAAAAACAAAATTATATATATAAGTGGCAAATGATGAGGGTCGAGTTCGAGGGATCTGAATTAACTGAATCCTTGCGATATCTATTAGCAGGAGTAGGTACTACAAGCTCTCTGGAATGGCCTAAGACTATTTCAAGGTCCAACTTCGGTAACAGTTAACTGTCATTATCTGAAAAACAGGCAGAAAGAGGTGGACTTCCACTGCAGTACACTATCGTTAATGGGAAGAGGTGAGGTATGTTATTGGAGGAACAAAAACGTATCCCTCCTAATCTCCCTCACAAACAGGTACTTGACGGGTCACAAAAACCTGTAAAAATATTTACATCAGATTGGGATTACAGATTGTCCCCTCTGCAGCAATCGAGAACACCTCAACTCATGTCCATTACTTGAGGACAACCAAAGCATATATACTAGTATATATATATATATATATATATATATATATATATACTAGAATATCTAAGTTAAAATTGGGCTGCAATAAGCCTAAGAAATTATGGAGTAAGAAAAAAATAAAATTTAAAATATTGGAAATTAGATTATTTTCTTATATCTCAAAATACAACTATTTTCATTATTGTTTTATATATGAGGCAATTGATCATGGATATAAATCTAGATGATGGTTAGCAGGAGATTAAAATAATTACGTGATAGCTGTTTTCTTATGTTTCATTTCTCTTTGCACGACTCCTGACAGAATATAAACAATAATTTTTTTATGCATAAACATGTAAATAAGAAATAAAGGAAATATATACATAAAACTGCATACAATATATAAAATCAAATTTACCAACAAGATGGAGTACTTTGTAATGTTTTTATTACTTAATTTGGTTTATTATATATATTTCCTTTACTGGTATTTTTTGTTAATATTCAAATCTTATTCATTGTTGATGCATTTTTTGTAGCTATGTATAACACAGCAAAGTGAGTCGAAATGTATTTAAACATTAAATATTACAATATTATGTTTTTATTTTAACCTGTCCTGCCTTTTAACATCACCTAGACATATTAATTTTATTGTTCTTTTTGTAATTGAAATAGTATATTTCCACAAAAATTTCTCTTAATTGTTACATACAAAATATTGTATTTTTCT
Source organism: Rhaphigaster nebulosa (assembly GCA_948150685.1). Taxonomy (NCBI): domain Eukaryota; kingdom Metazoa; phylum Arthropoda; class Insecta; order Hemiptera; family Pentatomidae; genus Rhaphigaster; species Rhaphigaster nebulosa. The sequence goes on along the minus strand of OX411311.1, from coordinate 7,124,826 downwards.
ATTCTACTCGCAAGTCAATAAAATAACACAGTACACAAAATAAATATTTTTTACATCATATATATTTGGAAATAAATATATATATTTGTAAGTTATTACAATTCACAATATAAAAATTTATCAAGCTGATGGATTACAACAGCTCAATTAAAATTGCTTATAAAAAATAATTACATTTACTTATAACATCAATTTAAAAATGTTTCATTTATATATATAGAATAATATTAAAATGGTACATTGTTTTTGTAATAATTCACTTTTGCCTATTTTTATATAAGTACCAATGCAAAAAAAAAAGCATGCATACGCAGCATAACCTTGATTGAACAACATAATAAATCAATTCCAAGCAAAACGATCCTATACTATTCACTTATGAATATATTTATCGTAATAGAAAGACAAAAAGGAATTTCAAATGTAGGAGGGGAAGGCACGCAATGCGTTAAAAATTTATAACACAACTTCTATTAATATTTGAGCTAAACACTTAAACGTACAATTATCGGGAGAATGTAGGATTATGTACAACGCATTATGTATATATACAACATAAGAGATATTTGAAAATTCAGGATCACAAACACTTTATTTAATGCTCCATCTTATATAAATACTTACTTTTATAAAAAGTCAAAGAAATTAAATGCACTAGAATATGATCACAAATGACTCCACTTAAAGTAAAATACTAAAAGGAAAATTATAAAATAATAATGATACAAATCTGGAGGCTACGGTTATGAATTGAATGGTCGGCAATCATTTAAGACCAACACTGTAGCCGTATTAATCCATCGATACAATCCTATGATAAACTCCATAGTTCAGTTAAGCTTATATTGCTTATGCTTGGTTCTATAGTTGCCTTCATGTAAATTGATGCTTGAGACCTGCAATATATGGGGATTGTTGCCGCACTGTGCACAACTTCTTTAAAACTGGGAGAGTGTAGGAGTGAGGAAAACTGATGGCAGAAGTGGATAAGCCATGATGCCAGTTCTCTCGATGAGAGCCAGCTCACGGCATCACCTCCCGCCCGCATTTCGCAACACCATGTCAACAGCGCCTTCATCCCAAGCATCTATTTCCGTGAAGGCAACTATAGTTAAGGAAAAAAAAATGTATTTTTTTTTTTGTGCTCTTATTCTGGTAAAACATGAAATCCTTTTTTGCCATACAGAACATATAACGCATCCAAAATAAAAGAAATCTGTTCATTGTCATAACTTTTTTATTTTATTTGGACCTCCATCATCCCAACAAGGGACCAAGAATTACAAGGTCAATAGAATAAATATATCAGACAATCTCCAATTATGCACATTTTGATTTTATCAATGTATTTGCATTATTAAGGTCATATTTTTCCAGTATAAGTATTATAAAAATGCTAAGAGGGTGACCAATATCCACAAGAAGCTATAAAGTGGGATGTGAAACTGCTTTTTGCTCTCCGGTGAAACTTTGACTATTCTATGACAGTTAACTTTTTATTAAATACAGAATTTAAAAAATTTTTGAGCCCCTCTTTTATTCTGGATATGCACGATCTACTAGGATGTTATAAAAGTCTTTGTGCATTAATTCACTGCTGACATTAGAGTCTCCATTTGAATTCTTATTCATCACTGATGTAAACAATGCATATTTCATCGTTTACTTTGACTAATCCTTTATTTAATTATGTATACCAACTGTCTCTACCTTTTATTCCATTTTATAAATTTAACTGATAATGCTAGAAGAAAATATTGTCATTCGTGATCTTCTTAGGCACTACTGGAAAAAATGATTAAGTGCGAAGGCAGCTGCCGAGGAAATTTGTGTGGTGGAAGGTGAAAATGCAGTGCAGGATTGTCAAATTAGGATGTGAGGAGCTTTCCGCCTTGAAAACCAACTTCAACTTATGGTAGACAGATGGGTTAAAGTAATTGGCAATGATGGCCTATATTTTGAAGAATAATTTTAATGTGTAGATTTTATGAAATTTAAATAAAACTTATTCTATGCACAAACACTTTTGTAACAACCTAGTATAACATAGATCTAGTACAGTATTCAGTAGCTAAATAATAAAATTTATGGACATTACTACAGATACAATCTGGGGCTATAATTAAATACATAAGAGGGAAGGAACTGAGGGAAGGGTTCAACTTGTTCAATTTAAATTTCTTTAATTAATGATAATGAAGCTTTAAATGCTCATCTAAACAAACTTAAATTTCTGATTATACATAACACACAACAGTAAATTTATAAGAAAAAAAACAAAGTTAGCTAAATCCATATTTATAAATATAATGAAATATTATTTTGAACTGTCTTAAAATTAAATGAAAAAGTCATTTTCGAGTACATATTAAACTATTCATCGCCTTGGAAGACACAAAAAATCTAAAAAACAAACAATACATTTTGATTCATAACATAACTACTTAAAAATAAACATTAACTTAAGTTAAAGTGGCTTTCTTATAGCACCTGACAGCCACACTTTTAACTTATAAAAATCAAGTCTTTTAGTTTTTTCGATAATAAAACATTCAGATAAATAATTATCGATATACAAATCACCTAACAAAATTAAAATAAAAAAAAAAAAAGAAACTAAACAAAGTAATACAAAAATAAATTAACCTCATAGAGGCAAATGAAGTGAAGTACAGAACTAAGACTGCAAGATGACCATGGTCACTAAACCTAAAAAAAAAAAAAAAAAAAAAAAAGAAAAAGAAAAAGAAATGATTATTAATCTACGTTTTTAATAACATAATCAATTTTTTGCAAAAATAATATCATGTATTTTTAGTATAAACTTTCCACATATGATAAGAATAGTCTATGAGGCGATGCAACGAATAGCATGACCATCTAAGTCTGCTCGGCTTCAATTGTATTCTATATGATAGTATTTTAGAAAAATGAAGCATAGAATCGATTCGATTGGGTGTGCTAATGAGAATGTTATAAAATTCGACACAAAAAAAGTTAAAATCATTTGAGCCCGAATTATATTTTGATACCTTATAATATTCTCGTGAATTATAAGGAATTAATTATATGAAGTAAATTATATAAGGAAAACCAACCGTCAGTCACTATGGGCTGTAATAACTTGAAAAATTAAAAATCATTTGGGGAAGGCTCACATATTGGCCTTTTCTCACATATTGTTTGTTTCTCATATATAAGTAACAAAAATATCAATCAACCAGTCCTGTAGGGTGAATCATTTTGCTTCCATTAAATAATATAATAGTAAAAATTATAATATACTGCATATATGAAAAGTTAAAGGACTTTAAGGAGAAGACATTAGGGAAGTTTGATCAATATCGTTAAAGCTATTTACGTTAAAATTGTAAAATCGATGATATTATTGCTACTTCCGGTAGTTCCGATTCGCTGTATCTTTGCTAATGCTGGTCTGATTTTGATGATTTTTTTTTTTAGATAATTTAATTATCTTATATAAAATTCTATACACATTTTACCATAAAATACATACTCTTATTAGATCAATTTTAAACAATATAAAATCCTGAAACTAACAATTGCAACTAAGATATTATTTTTTAATTATTTAAAAAAAAATTATAAAAATTGAATTAAAGGATTGTAAATAGGAAATTTTAAAAGATCACATTACCAAGGACATAGGCCAAAACCAGCTTTATGTGACAAGACAGCTGAACTGAAATTGCACTAGGTTCACCTTCATTCGGCATCAAGAGGCCCACAATGCATATTATACCAATCAATATAATAAATGAATTTGGCCCACTCCTTCCTCTCCCTAAAATAAAAAATAAGTAATTATAAAATTTACAAGCAAAAAAAAATTATTTCAACCTTTTTCCTCTTCAGAAAACTAATGATAATACTAATAAACTAATAATCCAATACTAATGATAATCTTAATAAACATGAGATAAGTAAACTATTCAAATTTAAAGAATACGATGAATGAGGCGATTAGTTTCAAAACCGACTCAATTCATTTATAAATTTTATAGGAGATATACCAAATATAGTCTAGTTGGAAGAAAAAGAGATCCACTGGCATTTTTGCGAATATGATGCTTGTTTTTACCTTCCTAAACCAAATTTACACATTTATCTTTCTTTCTTATTTGGCGCAACAATCCATTGCTGAACCTAGGCCTCATCCAGCAGCCTCTATCTTGTGCTGCAGCTGTCCAATTCTGTATTTTAAGAAGCAGTACAGCATCCGCTGCCACTCCATCTAGCCATCTTGTTTTTGGTCTTCCCACTCTGAGTGCCCGATATAGGACATCTGTCTTGAGTTTCTTGGGGATCTCAGTGTCGTTTATCCTTGGTACATGACCGGCCCAACAAAGTATTCCAAGCTTGACAAACTTTACCACGTCCATGCTTTGGTACCGCTCTTGGAGCTCCTGGTTGGTCCGTCTTCGCCATGTGTCCCACTCACGGATAGGACCATAAATCCTCCTGTCAAACATACAGAGGCGATTCTCATGAATGGCAACTCTCACACCAGCATCCATCTTGAACTCCTCAGAAAGGTCTAGGCCTATTTGCACAAGGCATTTCGTGCTTCTCATTGTCATTTACACCAGCCGGATCAACTTCCCAGGTATACCCAGCACTTCTAGGGCATGGCATAATTCTGTCAACACTGTCATAAGCTGCCTTTAGGTCAACGAAAAGATGATGCGTGACCATTTGATATTCGAGGCTCTTCTCCAATACCATCCTCAGAGAAAACATTTGGTCTATAGTGGAGCAAACCTTTCTGAAGCCATCCTGATATTTGCCAAATAGCCTCTCAGTTATGGCATAATATTCTTAAAAAGTGTTCCTGACAGGATCTTGTAGGCACTTGATAGGAGTGAGATACCTCGGTAATTCCCACATTCAGTCATATCGCCTTTTTTGTATACTGGAAGAATAATAGCCTTATTTCAGTACTCTGGAATACTTTCTTCTATGCAGATAAAGAGAATGAAATCATATAAGGCCTTTTGAATTTCTTCACCACTATATTAAAGCAGTTCTGCCTGAATTCCAAAGGCCTGGAGCTTTATTGTTTTTCAGGTTCTGAAGAGCTTCCTCGAACTCTTGATCAGGTGGTGGCACATCCTCGTCATTGACGGTCCTTTCCACTTCCCTATCTCTTCTGGATCCCTTGGTCAGTAGGCTACGAAAGTAATCAGTCCACCTCTTCAGAATATTCTCCCTTTGAGTGAGCAGAACACCATCTGATGATCTGCAGGAAGAAGTTCTTGGGTCAAAGTCCTTCCTGTGATTATTTATTCTTTGGAAGAATAATCTTATGTCATTAGAACATTGAAGTTCTACTTTCTCAAGATTCTTCCTTTGCAAATTTCTCTTCTTCCGTCGGTGAAACTTCTTCTCCTCCCTCGACATAACTCTGCTAATAGTCTAGTCTAGTGTGCCTGCCAATCATTTCCCTATAGGCTTCATTGCCTTGAGTTGGTGGCCTCTAAGCATTCCTGATCAAACCACATAGTTATTAAGAAATTTATGAAATTATCGATACTTATTAGTCAACTATTCACAATTTCGTTAATACTGAAGAGTAAATCTGGTTTAATGAGAGAAATATAGCAACAAAGCTCATCTTCGCAAAAATATCAGTTGATCACTTTAACCTCCATCCAGATGATATGATTGTGCTCTATTAGACTCAGGTAAACCCACTAGTTTACACCTATTTTTTTAGTGGATCGAGATGCTTTTGGTCAATACGGCATTGCTAGGTGGTATAGTGCATTGAGCTGGTTTAGAAATTTATCACCAAAAGTTGGAAACTAATAACATAGATATTCTTTAAAATAAATAACATAGTTTAAAATTCATAAATAATTATTTTTTCTCAGAAAAACCTTGAAGTATACATAGAAATTTTTTTTTATATATCTGTTGTTTTGAGTAGACAGACTACAGATGTATTATATTAATGTACATATACATATCCTTGTGAACTCTGTATGCCCACATTTTGTATGTAAAAAGGAAATATACAATTTATGCAGCTGAAAAAATGAACCACCTAATAAGCTATATTAATGATAAGAAATCGCAATTTTCCTATGCAACAAAATTTGTATAAATCAATTTCTGTTATCACAGAATCTTCCAGATCGATGTATACACAGGTATACTGTATAATAATACATAATAATTAAATTAATTATAATATTTATTATATTAAAACTAATATAATTATTTATATTAACAGTATCTAATGATGGTAACATAATAATCAAGACAGTACTAAAAAACAATGTACACAATGTTACCCGTGAGATCTCTAGAAGTACTCTCCCTAAAGGTTGGTCGCAATTCATAGGAGGACTTTTCAGAACTCCTACTGTCGTCAAATGTTTCGTCATCTCTATCAGGAAGTCCTGAATTTAACGTAGCCAGTATATCCCTTTTTCCCAGCACCTTAAAAAAATAAAACAATACTAATTAATAAATAAAGATCATTTGGTTATAAACTAATTTGATATATTTTTTTACAACCTTTTTAGTTGAATACTCCAACAATTCGATCCTGAATTTGTCAGTGATATTGCAATTCGCAGGTTTGACATCTTTGTGCCGCACGACTATATCCAATGAACAATGTGGTTTTATGGAGCCTTCTGAATCAACGACGTTATACTTGTCAGGAGCAGTGCTGAGAACTTCAATAGGAAATAAATAACATTAGACAACATGGTTAAATCACAATGTGAAATTACATCAACTAAATATGTACTAGTATACCCGAGCAAGAATTCTTGCATTAGATATCTATCCTTCTTCTAATCCCTTATACATTCGAAGTAGGTATAAGCGATTTTAGGGAAACATATATATATATACCAAATAAAGCATATAAACATGGGGAAACTTACACTACTACCAAGAAAGTTTATTTAATACAGACATTTGGTAAAGCTACGTAGTTTATAATGACTATGTTGAAGCAACATTGTACTTAATAAGTAATAAGCTTGGTCCACTGAAAAAATATCCCTTCAGTTTAACAGCTTAGCAATTATACCATTTTATATGTGTAGTTTTCATATTTAACAGTGCCCTTGAGGGTTAGAAATGTGAAACAATAAATAATGTCCTCTCTCATTCATAGAAACCTAAAAACATTTTATTTAAAAAACAATGTTTTCACACTTATTACAAAGTTTTTGTATACAGTCTCAACTTGCTTTTACAGATATAAAGTTGCCATGACGACCCGTATGCAAGATGGCATAGGGTCCATGTGGCTCTTTACCATGTGTTATCTAAAAAAAGGTAGGTTTTAGGGCTTTACAACGCTGGACCAATATGTTCCATAGGAACATAAATGATCTTGATGCCCGCGTCAAAAACTTTAAAACCGGACCCATCCCTCAGATTCCCCATCTCTGAGCTTTGAAATCTTCCAGTATTTCCATCACTTTTATTTAAGCCCTAAGAAGAATTTAACAATTGAAATTAGATTTCGTCACTTCTCTGTGAAATTCCCTTTCATTTGATATGTCACTCATCAAAATCCATCACTCCTGAGAGCCGGAAAAGGTATCTATACTACCGTATTACATGTAGAGACAATGTTTAATTTGATTTATCAACCATGTGAAAACATCTAAAGAAAAATTAAGAAGAGCGTATGCCTATCTTTTTTGCAGTACAATTCCTTTATAATTTTTTTTTTTTTTCTTTAACTGAAATATCATACAATAATTGTTATATTCTACTTAAATATATAATTAAATAAAGAAAAAAAATGAACAAGCCATTGTTGAATTATTAAGGATAACTTGGAGATAATTAACATATATGGAATTGAAACCAACAAATATATGAACAATTAAAGTTTTGATTACAAAACCAGACAAGTCAATAAAAAAAAATAAACATTTACTCAACAGCCTGATTGTATGTTACAAATTGATCGAGGCTCATGAATAAATTGAAACTTTAAATTTATTTAAACTAGTAATCGCACTATATACACACACACAAATATATATATATATATATATATATATATATATATATATATATATATATATATATATAGTTAATTTATAAAATAAACCTTAGAAGATTAATGTTTAAAGACGGTCCACAGTGTATGTTGTGTTTTAAAATGCCTAAATAATATTTTCAAATAAAAATATTCTTATTTAAGATGAAAATTAAAAGAAAAATATACCAAAGTTATAATCTAGTATATTATTACTTATATTTCCTAATTTTTTTTTAAGTACATACCTCTAAACCGTACAGCAGTTTCGTATACATTATAGATTGTCAAGACTTGTTTGTGTGTTTTTTGATCTCCCATAAAAAAGTTCACCGTATTTGGAAAAACAAATACGGGAGATATGGTTGCAGGAGGGACTGACTGCATCCCATAAAAAAGGGGTCATCCTGAAAAAAAAACAAATTGTATATAAAATTAAACTGTTACATAAAGTTACAATGTTCAAATGAAAAACAAAGAAAAAAAAATAAAATTCAATGGATAATTCATTATCTACACTCAATCATATAAACAAACAAGATAGGAAACAATACAAACAACCCAAAAAATAAACATCAAACATATTGTCAGTTTGGAAATAAAAGTGATCAACTACATTTTAGTGAAAATGCAAAGTTATTGCTATTTACTGTTTACAATAATTATTGATAATTTCACAATGTTGTCAATATTGAAGCTACATTTGGTCCAGGCAAATGTAAATAGTAACAAACTTTTATTTTCACAACAATGCAGTTGATCATTATTACCATCAAACCTATTTTTACCATATATAACTAACAATAACTTCCTTATTGTAGAAAAAAAAAAGTGCAATATTTAAGATTATTGATCCACAGATAAAACTTTGAACTTAAAAAAAAAATTAAGCATAAGCAAATTTAAAATCATGGCCACAACAATGGAAAAATAATATTTAAAATAAATATAACTTGATATGAAATATATATGCAGTTAATTATTACAATCAACACTTACAATATTACAATATGTTGATAATTTATTGAGCTATAGAGTAATGATACACAGAATTTTAAATATTAGCTAAACTTTCTAATTGTTTACAAAATTAATGAATATTTTAAAATAAATTACAATGGGAAAAAAATCCGTAGCAAGAGGAAAAAAAAAGTATTCAATGCAAAACGTTGACGTTTTGAATGACAAACAACAATAGAATCACAAATGTGCTTACCATAAACACAAAGACTTCAGGTCAAAAATAATTCTAAATTATTTTATTAGCAATAACTTTAAATAACAACGCTCCAATTAATTAATATAAAGTACTCACAACAAATAAACGTCTGTCATTCGGATCCTTGAACGAATATTCGAATATTTAAAATATAAATTCAAAATTCAAAGCAAATACATACGCACTGTTAGAATAGAAGTCACAAAACGTCATTTGTGATTTGTAGAGAGAACAGCTGTTTTTTATTAGCATTTACTCGCCACCTGATTGGTTAAATTTTCCACCAATCGGCTCGCGGAGGCGGGATTGTTTATTTCCTTCTTTTAACTGTTATATTTTGATTACGGAATTTAACTATCTTCGGTTTTTGATATAATTTTTTAATTCTTCGCGGGCCATGATAATTTTTAAACAACTTAAACTTCCAAGAGGTATGCATAGGCGTTTAGGAGATTCTTTTTATTTTATTGAATATTTTAGTGAAAAATGGCTATGTATGTTTTTACTTTTAATAATTTTCATTAGTAATACAAATTATACCGTTTAAAGGTTTACTTCTTGGAAGAATTGGGATGAGGAATGAGTGATTCAGATGATACAGATGTCCTCCTTCTTGCAAGACCGGGTATTTTCATCGAAGACAATACAGGAGTTGATCCTTTGGCCTCTGTGGAGATTGTTGATAACCTTATAAGCCATTTGAGTGATTTGGAAACTCGAGTAAGTATTATTGAAAGTGTCAGTAGTCCGCGCTCTTTTAAAGATTATAGAAGTATTTCACCGATGGTACTGAATGATTTTGAAACTAATTTAGAACAGTCTTTACCTTCTGTAGCTAGTGATGAATTGCAAACACAAGTGAACTTGATCGCTTCCCCTTCAGATGATCACTTAAGAACACCCACTCTTATGTTAAATACCAGTGGAGTTTGTTCCAACACTGAAAGTTCTAATGACTTGACTCCTTTATACGCTAATGATCCTCCTAAGTATAAAGAATCTCTTTTGAAAGAAATCGACACATATTTGAGTAATGTGAGTACCAATAGACCTAATATGGAATCAGATTTGTTTAATATTGACAGGAACAAAGTAATGATGGGTAAACCAGCCGAATCTGTAGCTGATAGTATTATAAGGAGAACATCTCCTGATGACAGGCTGGATCTACCTGCTGTGGACAAATTATTGAGAGAGATGGAAGCTACGCATCAAGAAATTGAGAGCAAGCTTAAATTGAGAGAAGCAGAATACGGCTTTCTTAATCAGAAGTCTTTTAGTAATGTTGGTCATAGGAGGAGCTTTCCTCTGGGAGATAACAATTCCGTAACCGATCGAAGGAGTGGTTCCTATGAACACCATTCTTCTCCTTTGAAAAGTAGTGGTGAAGTAGACAGGCCGAAAAGTTTGGAAGACCTGGCTGGAAAAAGAGATGTTTATCTTGTTGGTAGCAGCCATAACAGTGATAGTGATGATGCCAGAAGAAATAATAATGATATTCTTTCCCCTAATAAAAGAGATTCTTTTAAAACCGCATCAAATTTAGAAAATAGGCGACGCTTTCCATCTCCAAGAAGACGCTTATTCGCTCAACCAGATAGTTTTGGGAATAGAAAAATAACATCAGGGGCTTCATCCTCGATGACCCATGACCAGGATATTCAAAGGAGAAATCATTTTCCTCATTTTGGAGCAGGCGATGGACCTCATCTCTCCTCTCCTAGAAAAATGGCTGAGAGTAAAATACAAAAAGAGAAGCTTCTTAAACATCAGTATAATAGGTTAGATAATCTCAGTATTCAAATTAAATTTTCGTGTTGTTTTTTATTAATATATGTTAGTGATCCTATCATTCATTTTGTAGGAACAATTTGTTAAGTTTAGCAGAACTATGGAGAAATGAAAGGGATTCATCCGATGAGGATTCAAAAAAACTACGCCAGAAATTGGAAGAAGAAAAGCTGAGACGGATTGTAAGTTTGTGAGAAATTTCATTACAAGCTTGTTTTATTCCTACATAAGTGTTGATATTATTGTTAAGATTTTCAATACTTTGGTTCTAAATGAAATGTTATTTATGGTATTTACATATTAAGCTGCTGACCATATCTTCTATTGTTGTCGGTTATAACTTTACGCCATAACGTGTGCCTTCTTCATATTTATGGGAATTTTCGAGATGGCGTTAAAAAAAAATTTAATTTGAATTACTGAAATTCCTTCTATCTTTTAATTTCTTAGGAAGTTCCTATGAATATATTAATTGAAGGGCAATATATAATTTCCAATAAAATCTTCTCCATTATTTAATTACGTTTGACATTTCTGGGAAACATTTTCTCATCTTTAGAACACTTTTTTCTCAGCTTTTATTGCTCTACCATTCTCATTATATAAAAATGTCCAGCATCTATTGTCAAACTTCCAGCAAAAGGTAGACAATAGATGTTGAAAATTTATATATAATGACAATGGGAGAAAAGTAAAAGTTGAGAAAAAATATGTTCTGAAGATGAGGAAATATTTTCCCGAAACATCAAACATAATTAAAAAAAGGAGAAGATTGTATTGGAAGTTATATATTACCCTTCAACTAAAATTCCTTTATTTAAAAAAAAAAATGGCATATATAATCCCGAAACTTTGAATTTATGTGACAGCGTTAAAAATTCTTATTCATTGGGATTATTAAAATTATTACTACTTTAATTAGATCAGAACTGTGGACTTCTGCTCGCTCACATACATATAGAGACATACAATTCCCCGAAGGTTCCTTTTGAATTGAGGTTGGGACCTCACCGAAATTTAAATTTAATTATTTATATAATGGAAATATCATCATCATTCTCACAGACTTTTTTTGATAAAATATTTCTGAAATTTTGAAAATATTTCATTGCATTTTATTCCGTATAAGATAATTTCCAAATTTTTATAATTTTTCCTCCAAAAACCAGAAGAAAAATATAGCAAAACATAGAACTTATTAATTCACAAATTATATTAATAAACAAAACACAGAACTAATAACAAAGGTTACAGTGTATAGCCAAAACCAATAGAACATATGGTCGACTGCTTAATACTGAAGTACTGTACTTTTAATTAATAATAGTTAGTATAATACTGAAATTTTTTATAAAATTTAAAATTACTAAAATAATTTATAAGTGTTAAAAAATTAGCAAATTCAAAAGTTGTCTCCACTAATGCTGCTGAAGTGACACAATATATTAATATTTCACCCGTAAAATTAAGCTGTTTTTGAGAAAATAATTTCTTGCACCATATATATAAAATAATACAGTTTTTGATTTCTCAAACAAACAAAAAGATTGTTATAAAATCGAAATTTCAGTTCTAAATTTACATTATCTGAAAAAATTGAATTTTTTGTTATTTTAATTTGTGTAATATTATTTACTTTATTTGAGAAAGATGAAAAAAAAAATGGAAAGTATCATTTTAGAAAATATCTCTGTTGATAATCTGATAATGGTTTATTTTAAATTATTTTTTAAAATTATAGTTATAATACACTTGTGAAATCTGCTATCCAAAAATCACTTATAGTCTCTTCGCTGAGAGAATACTGTTGAAACGCCTCCTACTACCAATCTAACTTGACCCTTTCCAAACACACCTGTCTGTTTTCCCTCGACTCCCTTTGTCCCTTCATTGTTCATTGTTATTTAGTCATTCTTGTCTAGAATTTGTGAGTTAATAAGTTGGCAGGGGGTGAGATACAGAGGAACGTTGGATAATCATGCTCCACTACTTAGAAGCATTCTCTTCTCCAACAGATATAGAAAATAATACTGTGCTAATTCGTCAAGCTAACTGAAATAAACACAGCAAGGGGATTTTTAAAAATTAAGTAAAATTTGTATGCAAATAGCTTTGTTTGACTCTAATGAGTTAATTTAGATTTAATCTTAATTATACTTGGAACTTACCAAAAATCAAAAATAATTACAAATACAGATGAACGGATAGTAAAAATGGAATTAACATACTACAGAATATTCAAAACAATTCATTTATCTCGGACAGGAAATTTCTTTAGAAAAAAAATTTAGTAAAGAATTGGATAGAAGACTAAAAATAGGATGGCACAAATACTGGTCCTCAAAGAAAATCTTCAAGGATAATTTCACAATCGACCTAAAAGTTAAGATGCTTCAGTCTTGTTTTACCCCACAATCCTGTATGGCGCTCAAACTTGGGCACTAACCAAGAAGGAACAGGAGAAATTGCATACAATGCAAATGAAACTTTTGAGGAGAATGGTGGGAATCAGAAGGAGGTAGAAGATAATGACACTAGAAATTCTTTCTTAGGCAAAAGTTTAAGTAAGGAAGCCCAAAAACTGAAATGGAGTTGGGCTGGTCATCTGGCCAGACTGAAGGACGATACGTGGTCGAAAAGCATTACTGAATGGAATCCGATAGACCAAGGGAGAAGGAGAGGAAGACCATACTTGAGGTGGAGAGATGAAATTACCCGCAGAGTGGGAACAAACTGGATGAAAGTGGCAAGGGACAGAGAGTGCTAGTTCAAAATTGTTAAGAAACTAAGATTTTTTTATCTGAATTTTGAATTTTATCTTATCTTATTTGAATTTTGAAAGAACTAGTTTATTATTATATTAATGAATTTTAAGTTTTATCTTTAAAGGATATATTACAATTATATTTTCTCTGTTTTGTTTGTATATTTTAATAAGCACTGAGGGTTTTATTTTATTTTATATGGTAGTATATTATTATATTTGTATCTTCAATATTTATGCTTTAATAATTATATTGTAGAGCTGAACTCCATTGTACCTCCTCCAGGAGAGGCTTTTTTCATGAAAATGATGTCAATCACTACTATATATTATTACGGTAGTATAGATCCCTTTTCCGGCTCTCAGGAGCGATGGATTTTGATGAATGAGATATCAAAAGAAAAGGAATTTCATAGAGAAGTGACGAATCCTGATTTTGTTTCTTAAATTCTTACTAGGGCTTAAATAAAAGTGATGAAAAAACTGGGAGGTTTCAGAGATTCGACGTTTGAGAGTCGGCGGATCGAGACGGGATAAGTTGGGTTTTAAAGATTTTGACGCGGGCATCAAGATCATATACGCTCCTATGGAGCGTATTGGTCCAGCGTTTTAAAGCTTTAAAACCTACCGTTTTTGAGATAATGCACGATATAGGTCCGCAGGGGTCTCGTGCCATCTTGCGTACGTGCCGTTGTCATGGCAACTTTATATCAATTTGAGTCTGTTTACAAAAAACTTTTAATGAGTGAGAAATTAATATATTCTTTCCCATGCCCAACCCCAAAGGGCACTGCTAAATATTAATACTACACATTGAAAATGGTAATCTAATTGCCTAACTGTTAAATTGAAGAGATGTTTTCTAGTGGGGCAAGCTAATTACTTATTAAATATGAACTGTAACTTCAACATAGTCATTACAAACTATGTAGCTTCACCAAATATGTGTGTTAAATAAACTTTATTGGTAATATTATATTGTTAGCACGAAGAAATATGTTTTCCTACTTCTAATATATTAGGGATTAGAAGAAGGATTGATATATAATGCGAGAGTTCTCGCTCGGGTATACTAGTAAAGCTATATTATTATTATTATTATTATACTGGGAACTTTTGGGAACAAAAAACATTTTTAGTATTTTTTATTTGTTTCAGCATCTTGAAAACACTATTCAAGAGTTGCAGCGAAGGGTTCTTGAAGAACAAGAAAAATTGGCTGTAGCAGTTAAAGTTGATGAAGGGAAAGATAAAGCAATCGCTCAAATAACTGAAGCTTGGAAACAGATGGTGAACCACTGGAGGGATATAGAATCTGACAGACATGCAATGTCACAAGTAGTTATCAAAGAAAGAGCTGCGATGAAACAAGCCCACGAAGAAATGAATAAGGTAAAGATGATTCAAAAGGCTTTGGTAGGTAAATGAACACAAGTAACTAAAAAAAAAAAAATTAAAAATGAAAGAAAAAAAATCAAGTTTTTAAGTTAATATTGCTCTGATCTATATTTGTGATATACATACGATCAAACCTACATAAATATCGATATCGAAAGTTCCTTGAAAAAATGTTGTGATGTATATATAATTTTTTCGATTATATATTATTATTAGATGTGGAGGTACAAAAGGGGATCACTCCAACTTTGTAAATTATTCAGGAAACCCAAAATTATGCATGATTTAGGTATTTACCCGGTATTTAACTTCAAATGTAAAATTAAATTGGACTTAGTACATATTGAAAATGCTGTATGTGTATCTACCTTAAAGAGGATGCTAAACAGTTTTGAAAATATTAATATAAAAGAAGACAAGACATGGATTTATCTCCTTTTGCATCTCCATGTCTCATATGGAACTTGATATATTTTATCTGTTATATGACTAACTTTTAAAAATATTCTAAATTTCATATCATGAAAAATAATATGCAAGTAAAATATAAAATTGCCATAATAAAATGAAGTCTTTTTGTTTTTTTCTATGATATTTAAATGAGTTAATATTTTCTGGGCTTTGAACTTGAACTGTTATTATTGCAAAATAAACTACTGGCCAAAAGTATTGCATCATTATTCTAGTTTGGAAATAAAATAAAAAGGTATTGACTCTTGTTTACATTGGTAAACAGTTCATCATATATAACTTATGAGTAAATAAATAAAAGTTTATCTGTATGGATCTGTGGCATGATTCTAGAGATAAAAACACAAGTGATGCGATACTTTTGTCCTGGAGTTTATTGCAAATCTATCATATTTAAAGGAGATAAGCGTACCCATTCATATCATATGAGGGACTTGAAAAAGTAAAGATACAGTACTGCAATGATACATGATAGTCCTGACCAATTTCTTTGGCGTTAACCCAAATTAATTCTCATTAGGGATTGATAAATTATTTGCCACTTCTATAAATTTGTTTTATTGAAAACTAGTTTCGAATGTTATACATTCATCCTCAGTTCTAAAAGCACACAAAAAATTCAAAAATAAGCAATTCAAAATATAGTTTGGTATTATTATACATATTAAATTAGATTGATATAAATCAGTATTATAAAACATTTATGAATTATGAATTTAATTAAGACAAGAAATCAAATACATGTTGTTACTCACCAAGGTTTAAATGGATTATATCAAACAGAAAAGTTTGTACTGGTTTCTTCTCGCATTGTTCTAACAATGAACGAAAGGTTGGTAGGATGTTTTTAGGTAAACGGTTTAAGGGTCAGAGTTTTTCTAGTAATGCCGGTGAGTAATTTTTTTTTCTTTTATAGATGGGAATAAATTTAAGATTGGACAATTGGAGATATTTATTTGGTCATTTAAGCAAAAATCTGGATTGGATTTGAAGGATTTTATTATTTCAAGTGCTTCATGTATATTTAATTTGAGGCTGTTTTCAACGTGATGTATTAATTTAACTCCTGAGTCTTTGATGAATTTATGATTATTTTCATTTAAATGAATTGCACATATTAAACAAATTTATAGAAGTGGCAAATAATTTATCAATCCCTAATTAGATTGATCCTTCTATACCATCATGCGGATGTCAACAAATTAATTCTCATTATTGAATCCAATATGAAAAATTGACATTCACTTTATATTGTCATTTCAATCGTAAAACACAGAGCTTGTTCATAACAATATACCAGATTATTTTTTCATTATAATTTCTCAACTTACATTTTTATGGATTTATTTAATTTTTTTTTAAGAAGGTGGAGAGGTGGGAAAAGGAGGTGTCCCAAGCGTTGGATTTAGCTGCCGGCTACAAAAGCAAATGCGAGTTTCTTGAAACAGAACTTAATGTAACTAAAGAAGCTAATGATGAAAGAGTAGCCAATCTCGAAAGCAGGTTAAAAGAAACCGAAGCAGAGTTACAAAAACTCAATGAAGAGAGAAAATTACTTACGGACAAGTTAAATCTTTCTGAAGAGGAACATATGAAAGTTAGTAGTTATTTTTATTTTTGTATCATGTTTTGTATTTTTTTCATGGTGCTGGTTATAGATGCATGAACGGTTTTCAGATTTATTTGTGTCGGCATGTTGAAAAATGTCTTTCTTTCTTTGGGGCTGTGGTGAGTTGCTCCAGTCAATTAAAATATCTATTGTAAAAATATAAAAGCCAATTATTATTATAAGACCTATTTAAATCCAAATATCAGAATGTATTCGAATAATGCAGATTTGGAAAATCCTACATCATGTTCGAATATAATAATCATTTAGACGATTCAGTTTCAAAAGCCAGATTTAATGAAGAGAATTGAAATCTGGATATTAAATCCAAATATTAATTGAGGTTTTCAGGTTTTAATTTGTCACATTAAAACCGTTTTTTAAAGCATTAATTAAAAAGGGTTCACTAATATTGCTATTTAGTTTACTGTTGAACTTATTCATGTTAGATGTGTGGTTCCACCAAACTTTTGAATTCTTCTTGCATTCTATCCCTTAAAACGAACAAAGTATAATTGTTTAGATGAATAAGAGAGCACTTTATTTATTATCAATGAATGGAGGTGATGACAATTTCAGAACATCATTATATATATATATATATATATATATATATATATATATATATATATAAATATAATATGGCGTAGGAGTGATGACCCTACCCCGTGTCCCGTGTACCTAAATTGAGAATCGCGGTGTGGTCTTCCAGGACATAAAATGGCCGCCTGGAGGTCCATTGATAGTCTGCTTCGGGGAAAGAAATATAGGTCCTCAGGTGCCTGCTGACCCCAAACAGCCATAATCCGTGGATCTTGACCGGTTTGTCACTGTTCTTGAACCCGAGTGAATCAGTGGGAAGGACACTGCCGAATTGGCTCCAAAGGGACCGGTTATAGAGCAATGGGCAGCCTGTCGCTGCACCATGGAAACCATGGTTCGTAGCAACGTGAGGTTGGGTGACCCCTTTCAGGCTGTCTGTTCTCTCGCAAGTGATATATGTCTGTATGAATACCACATTGCGCGGCCAAAGATCTCCATAATCTATAATGCCAACCGAAAAAAAATATATATATATATCTATATCTATATCTATATCTATATATATATATATATATATATATATATATATATATATATATATATATATATATATATATATATATATATATATATATATATATATTGCTTCCTATATATTGCTTCCGTTTTATATTTTAGACATCAAGGAAAAACTTTGGTCTTGTGTCTTTCTGTCCGACTGTCAAATCCACATGGTAGGTATAACATCTATTATTGTTAATCCAGTTTAGACAAAATTTTCAGAGATTATGCGGGTTGGTACCTGGATGGTCCCATATCAATTTTCTATCCATTACTTTTGCTTACCCAAGTGGGAATGTCTTTTTTCTTGACACCTATATTTCGAAAATGGCTCATTCGATTTGGCCCAAACTTGGAGAAAATTGAGGATAAGGGTGAAAATGGTTCAGTCATTGCCAGAAAATGGTTTTATCAAATTCCATCTACTACTTTCCCTTATACACAAACGCGTTTTCCTTGACACATTTGTAATTCAAAAACGATTCATCTGATTTCGTCCGAAATTGGAGAAACTAGGTTTTTCACCAATACATGTGTTCCGAATTGGCCACTCTGTGTGGAATTACGGCTGCGCAATAGCCGAAAAACATGTTTTTCTATAGACTGTAGCGCCAAAATGGCTCTAACGATTTTGATTAAACTTTCCTAAAATCTTCTCCTTTAATCACTTTTAATTTTCCTATCACAATATTCTGTACATGCCGATCATATGCATGATCATTTGAAAAGAAAAACTGGTTCAGCTTTATTTAGTTTTTTTATGACTCGAAAACTTTAGTATCTCCCAGACATTCCAGATGCTCGTTTAAAAGGATAACTTTAATATTTACAAAGTTAAATATATTTAAAAAAATCTTATTCAGACTAATATTAGCGAAGATACATCAAACAATTTTTTTTTTTTGGACTTTGGTCCAAAGCAGTAAGGAAATTTGCGTGAGTGTGCATACCAGATTTTTTTAAATCAATTTTTCAATAGCGCATGCGCATTTCGATTTACTGTTTTTTTTTAAGTTTTCTTCGGTATAGGAATCGTTTTATTAGATAGTCGAGAGTTCTGGTTACTTTCTTTAATTAGATTTTCGATCGTGCATATATATTTTGAAGTATTATTTTTCTGTGTAATTTTCCGAAATATGTCGAGATAAAAAGTAAAACATTAAATTTATCTTAAATTTTCCCTCCTTTCAGGCTAAAAACAATTGCAGATATTCTTTAGGGTTAAAGAAGTACCGAAGGCAATTTTTTGTGTTTAATGAAGTAACAATGGCAATTTTTTAGGGTTAAGGAAAAATAAAACTGAACGATCAATAGCACTTATTTGAAAAATTGAACAAATTACACCTGTGATTGCAGAATTTTTACAAATGTATATTTATAATTTAATAGGGACATGTATTAAAAATATGAAAACATGCATAAAAATTAATTTATTTTTGTTTTCGCGCAAAATAGCTTCTAATATCTATTTGCGTTTAATTCATCACCGAAGTCATGTTTAGAGCAATGTTCACAACAAGAAAGGCAAAGTTAAACTGAATTTAAAATAAAAATTTCGAAGACTTAACTAATTAGTATAACTAATTTATTCTGTGCCAAGGTTACGGCCTACGTTTCAAGCCATCATCAAGGCTAAAAGAAAAACAAGATAACAACATTGAAAAAAAATGGAGGCAGTACCAGTAACAGTAAAAAAAAAATGATAATAAACAGAAATGACAAGTATGATAAAAATATATGAAGTATAAATAAAAATATATATATATATATATATATTAATATAGATATTGTAAATAATGAAAAATTAAAATAATGTGAAAAGAGTGAAGGAAAGGTCATGAATTACATGAAACAATAAAGTATATTATACATGATATAATAAAATATATCAAAACCATAAATTAAAATGACTACTAGTATGAAGATTTGGAAGTATGTAAAGTATATCGAGATAATTATGATATTATAAATTTTGTAAAAGACTACAATGATGTTAAAAATGTTAACAGGTGATTAATGAAAATAAAAAAATATATAAAAATTAATTGAATTAAAAATAAATATTTTTTGGTTAACCCCCATTTTAATAATTATTATTTTAATTAAATCATAATTATAATAGTATATCATCGGCAAAAGTGTGGAACAGCGTATCTGTCAAATCCGAACTTTGCAAGAGAATCATTTTGCAGACATTTTTTTAAAAAATTGAATTTTCATATTGAAATTTTTTAAAATTTGAATGTACTAGCTAGCTAGAGTGATACACTATTGAGTAGACAAAATTAGCAATTAATTGTTGTGCATTAAATTTAGGCAAAAATAAAATAACTCTAAATCAAAATGTTTCGGGCTTAGATGGTTTCACATTTTTGCCGGCGATACGATTATTTGTTTTTTTATTATAACATCTGTTTGTAATATAATTATTGCAGGAAAAGAAATTGGTGGAATTAGCTCAGAAAGAACTTTCTTCACTTCAAGAAGTTCTTAAAAAGTCAGAAGCAGATTTGTCTATCGTGCAAGAACAACGAGAACTACTGACTACGAGGCTTCGAGAAGAGAAAGGAAGAAACACGACCCTAGAACAGCATAAAAATTCCCTTCAGGAAACCCTGGATGATATGAAACAAAGGCTGGTAAGATTTTTCTATAACATTTACAACATTGAGTTTGTTTAACTCAGAAAAATCTGATTATGTTAATATTCACTTTTGAAGTTATTTATGATAATTAGATGGAATTTCACATTAATTAGTCTTTGTATTGGTTAATATTTATTTAATTTTTTCTCCTACCAGTGTGATAATTGTTTTTACCCAAGAGCCTACTTCCACATATGAAGTAAGGATTAGGTATTAATACGAGTTATATATATATATTTTTTTTAGTTCTATGTTCCAGATAATAGAGACTTGGCTTGATCTAGCATTGATCTCCAGTTTTCTCGGTTAGTTCCTCCAGTTGTTGAAACCAAGTAGGGTTTCTGAATCAGTAGCGACACTATCTTGCCATCATTGTCTGGCCTGGTTCCATAGATCTGTTCGGCCAATGCCTTAGCGGGTATTTCCTCCAAACTCAATTCTAACCTATCGTAGTTGGGAGAGCTTGATGAATTGGCAGATATCCATATCGGTATACATTGGATCTTCTTCTCCAGGTTCCTTCTGAGCAGATTCTTCGGAGAACTTATCTTTCAACCCGGATGATTGATTCGTTGTTTTTAGACATAGTTCTGAATTCTGATTCATAGGTGAGAACAGGTCTAACAAGGGTTTTGTATATTCTAAGTTTAGCATTCCGAGACAAGGTGCTGCTCCACAAGTATTGCTGTAGAGCAAAATAGCATCGATTGGCAGCAATACGCTCTTCTATTTTGTCATTGATGCCATTTCGGACATTCACCTGCGTGCCTCGATATACAAAAGCTTTGACTATTTCAATGTAGTGTTGTCCCAACTCCACGTACCCATCAGATGATTGACTAAGAGGCTCGGTACACATGTATTTAGTTTTTTCTCCGTTTATGAGAAGTCTCAATCTCTTTGCCGATTTTTCTATTGCAGCAAACGCATGTTGCACTGCTTTTAATGACCTTCCGAACAGATCTAAGTCATCGGCATATCCAAGGAGCTGTACACTTCTGTTCAGAATCGTGCCTTCTGTCTGGATTCCAGAATCTCTTACAGCTTTTTCTAGAGAGAGATTAAAAACAAGGCTGGTTTATATATTATAATGTTGGTATTTTTATGTTTAAATGAAATTGGTTCTTTTAAAACTCATGATTAAATTTATTAGTAAACCACTTTTTTAACTAGTTTGTGTTGACTAAACTAATAAGACACATTATTTAGCATATCAACACAGTGATTCACAAAGCCTAACCCAAAAAATTAAAAAAAAAAAATTTAATCACTTCTAGTTGTCAGAAAGTTATGGGACTGGTTTTAATATTTTCAGGAAATGCTCTACTTCCAGGAAAAAAAAAAAATGCATTCATTGACTCTAAAACAGTCGCAGCCCTTAAGAGTAGATTAGTTTAGGAAGTTATGTTATGGGTTTAAACTCAAGTCTTTAATTATGGTTTATTATCTAGGCAATTATTAATAGTATCAATTTATGTTATACTAAATTGATTGGATTCTTTTGGTTAGCATTAAATAGAAACATATCGCCACTGTAGAAACAATATGACATTTCACAATTTTTAACAAAATTGAATCTAAAGACAATAACAAGTTTAATGAAATTCAAATTAATTCAACAATTAAAAATAAAAATAAAACACAGGATCATATTTATACGGTTTCATTTTTTTTCATGTATTTTTACTCTCTTGAAAAGTTGGAAAAATGGAGATGCTTTATTGTGCTTCTTTAGTGACGTTGATGGGTATGTAGGGGTTGACTGGCCTATTATATATTAACCTATTTTAACACTGTATGCTTGTAATGGTCGTGAATATTACATAATAAAAAGTGCTTATCGTATCATATCAGCTATTATTAATCGGGTTGTGAATATTTTTTGGGAACTATTTGTTGTTAACATTTAATTAATAAATATTACATTCAAAATAACCCTATTTATTTCTTATAGAATGAAGCTGAAGAAATGGTGAAAAACCTAACCTCTACTCTAGACAGGACGAAAACAGAATTAAGAGGCGTATATCAAAACCAGCTGGAAGCAGTAGTGAAAGAAAAACTGGAGGAGTTTCAGAACCAGCTGGACCAAGCACAGGCTTCGATGAAGGCGGAAGTGAACGAAGCTCGGAAGCAGGCGCACGAGAGAGCTGTTGCGGAGCAGCAAGCTCTTGTCAATAGGTCTGATATTGAAAGCTTTATATACCCGCTATTAGTTTATCTCTCTGTTTTTTTCTTATTATATTTGTTCTTAAAATATTAAGGGTTTATTTATTTATTTAATTGTTAGGTTATTTTTATTTTATACAGTTTAAAATTGAGTTTATTCTTTTAACAAATAATAACAATTCTGTTTGACCAGATGTTGCTATTTATCGGTCAGTATCAAGAATAACATATGAACAATTACAAATATAAAATACATTTTTTTTTAACAATTTTAATTAGTCAGGTATTGTGGAGGCTAAAACATTAATAATATGCATACAATTTGAAATTTACAGCCAAAAGATTAAGTATTGTAAGAATAATTAAGATATCTTATAATTATAAGTAACGAATAAGAATTTAAAATAATATAGAAATAAAAGACATCATTAATAAATAAAAAAGATAGTGAAAAGTCTTCCAGTCAAAAATATTCATCATAAAAGGCATTATTAATGTATTATGGAATAACATAAATTACATAGAAAAAAAACATAATAAAGAAATGAATAGGCGAGACTAGAAACAATCAGTCCAGCAGTCTTGGAGAAAAGCCGCGAATGGATGGATTTTTTATTTATTTTTGGATTCTACATATCTTAAGACATAAAACCTCAAATTTTGAAGGGAGGAAGGAGAGGTAAATTTTTTTTCTTTGTCGATTACAAGGTTCATTATTAAAAAAAAATAATTAACCAAAATTATTTAGATTTTTTTTTTTAAGGCTTAATAAAAATTATTCCAAAACACTTTTTATTTTTATTCTATCTTTATAAATTACCGAGTTATGGGCTTAAAAAAACTTTTAATCGGCAACAAAATGGCGGATGGTAATGTCAAGATTCCAGGATCATCCTGGGGTGACTTGTAACTTGCAAAATCTTGAAAAAATCGTCCCAGTAGCCTCGGAGAAAATAGGCCGACAAACAGATTTTTTATTCTATTTTTGGATTCTACGTATCTCAAAACATAAAACTTCAAATTTCGAGGGGAGGAGTAAATTTTTTTTCTTCTTGGTCGATTATAGAAGTTCATTATTGAAAATGATAAACCAAAAAATAAAATTAAGTAATAAGCAATGATACTAATTTGACTAGTTGGACTTGCTTCCAGTTGAAAGATTTCTGTCTTAATTATTGTAGTTTTGTGATTTTATTATTATTTCTAATAGATTTATAAAAGGAAAAACAGATTGATATTAAGGAATCATATTATATTTTTAAAATTGCAATTTCAAACAAATTTTTGGTCCTTAGTTCATTAATTCAGCTATATTTTATTCTTGTTGGACTCGATATCACAAGGCCTACCCAAATGGTTTTGCATAATATTAATTAGTTAATACACACCAGTTCCTGGACTATTTCTTTATTCTTATAGCTACGTATCTTCATCTGATGGTGTATAATGTTTATATTCTAAACATTTTTATATTCGACTTATTTCTAAAGGCGGTCAATGACAAACATTTTTATATTCGACTTATTTCTAAAGGCGGTCAATGACAATCATTTCAAATGGAACAATTTAACAATGGATTGGAGTGACTGGAATGTATGGAGTGAAGATTTCCAGAGCCGTATTGACCATCACTCCATCCCATCTTTCCATTCTGTACCGACAGGTGGTGATTCATGCTCAAGTATACATATAAGCGACCCAGTGACCCCCTTAAAGATATTAAATATCCAATGGATTGTCAGTGAACCCCTTAAAGATGTTAAATATCCAATTTGATGCATAATTATTTGAACATGGTTAGAGAATAATTTTTGTAAGCATCAGCAAAGCATATCTTTAAACCATTTCATTTATGAAATATCTACATTATTAACGAATAGCTTCTTTTTTTTTTTTTTAACGTTCACAGTGAATGGAAATTTATATTGTTAATTAGGAAAACAAATCAACTTATTCAAATATTACGTATGAATGTTATATAGTCAACTCGTAAACAGCTCAAATTGCGGATTGATAAATTATTTGCCACTTTTATAAATTTGTTTTATTGAAAACTAGTTTCGAATGTTATACATTCATCCTCAGTTCTAAAAACACACAACAAATTCAAAGATAACCAATTCAAAATATAGTTTGGTATTATTATACTCGAGAGCTCACCTTCGAACTCTCAGAGGCTTTTACATTTGTAAGTTTTACTACATTTAACACTATTAAGAATGAAAACTCGCTTGTATGAACGCACCGTTTTTTTATTTATTGACTTTAGAAATACTTTTTAGGGGATCAGGAAACAATTTGTTATCTAAGAATTCAGATCGAGAGTTTACTGTGTATTGAAAAATTTATTGTGTACCGAAGGAAACAGAGTGAAGGGTACAATAAGATAATAATTTAGTCTATTTCAAGTTCTTGACATTTGTATTACTTTGATGTGCATGGAATATTTATTATTATATTATATTTTGTTATGAATGTTTACAGTATTTTTTTTTTTGTAAATTATGGTTCTAGCCATGTGATAGAAATGAGAAGGTTGGAAACCATTCATAAAGAAGAAATTAAAGCCCTAGAAGATAAACTGGCGGAAAGTGAGAGGAGGCGAGATAAACTGGAATCTGGCAAAAAGGAGATTGCCCATAGGCTGCATGGCGTCATGGAAACGCAATGGCAACAAGCCCTTTCTATTATTACCAGTGAGATCTCGATGAAACAGGTTTGTTGAGGCTATTTTCGTTTGTCATTGCAGTGGACCCGCGTTATAGGGGTACTCGCGCTATAGTGGGGTCATAAAGGTATAAATCATTGGAAGAACTATACACACATGTATGTAATAAACAGGGTGTCCAGCAGCCTCGAATTTCTTGAAGATCGAGAATTCTGCTTGAATTTTTTTGGTCGGAATTATGCTTGAAAAACAGCCTGTCATCGGGAATTTTTAGTTTTCAATATAATAATTCCATTTTTCCAAAAGTACTAAGCAACAAGTATATAAAATATTTAGATGAAGATAGTAGTAGTAGAAGATTAGATGAAGTATTTGTTTTTCTTACATTTCTAATTCCATGAAAACTAGGAAAAGCCTCCTTCCACTAACTTTGTTCTTTCTAACCTTACCGGGTCGTTCTACCTGTCGCTGAGTAAACTAGGGATGTTATGGAACTGATAATTGATGTATTAATACTCTAGGAGTAATATTGGAGCTCCAAACAGCTACGAGTTTCAATTTCAACTGATTTTCAGTATTTTTATAATAAGTTGCCTTTGAGGCTGAGGGATGATTACATTACACACACACACACATATATATATATATATATATATATATATATATATATATATATATATATATATATATATATATATATATAAATAATTTTGTTTTGTTATGTAAAATAAGTTCGTGAATAAACCTCTTGATGAAATTTATCCCATTTCGTGATAAAATACTCTTGTTGTTTTTGATACAATAAAGGATTGGGGTTGGCCTTACTAATTACTCTGGGGTCAGAGAATAAAGACTTATTACCCCATATTAATTTCTATCTGTTGTGATACGACACCACAATATATTTTTTTAATAAATCATGTTTTGTTCGGGGTGTCCTTCCGTACTTCCTCTCGGACCATCATTCCTTCATAAATGTTTTAAGGTCAACTACAGATTACTCTAAATTTATTCCAATACGTGAATTTATTTATTGGAATACAATTGAAATTTTTTTGTATTGTAGTTTCTACTTGTTTTTATTTTTGATGTGTTGAGCCCGCAATGTAAGAAGTTAAGTAACAGTTTCTCATCATCAAACAGGAATAAAACCCTTGTAATCATTCTCAAGTCCGAAATTTTACATTTTATCATAAGCCAACCAAATACAACATTTTATGGTTCCAATTTTGTTTTAAATTTAATCTAATAAATTGACGATTATTGCCTTGAATTTTACAGTTCACAGCCTTGAAATTATTTTCATGTTTTATTGCTCTACACCCTGAATAAAACATGATTTATTAAAAAAATATGTTGTGGTGCCGTATCACAACAGATAGAAATTAATAAGGGGTAATAAGTCTTTATTCTCTGACACCGGGGTGATTAGTAAGGCCAACCTCAATCCTTTATTGTATCAAAAACAAGAGTATTGTATTACTAATTGAAATGGTCAATAGAGAGTTGACAGACTATATCGCTCAGACTTTGTAAGTCTATAGAGTAAGTTATGAGAGATGTAAGCACTGTAGCTAACTACTAGGGAAACTGATTTCAAAGGAATAACTGACGTGGATTTAGTCTTGAACTCGATTGGGCTTACACAACCTTTTTGGCTGGAGTATATATTGGATTTTGAAGTGGAGGAGAGATTTAGTATCGAACCCGCAAACTGTCAATGAATGTAGTAGGTGACTTCAAAGGAGCCGTTATCTGAGTTTCTCTGAAATCTTGAGTTAACCAGTTGGTTGAGGGAGACTACAGCCTGGGAAGTGAGATATAAGTATTCAAATAATAGATTTAATGTAATTGGGTGCCCAAGAATTGGCGACAGTAGCCAAATCAATAATAATACGCCATAATCCATACTGTCTGCCTTAATTGGAGTTGGCAAGGACGTTAAACCCAAAATAATACAAATAAAAAGTTTAATAACACTTCCCAGAAGGGACTCTTTAACTTCTATTCTCTGACTTTTTCCTAGAAGTGACTGACAGAATGACATTTTGACTTTAAATTAAATTTAGGATGTACATATCTTTCTTGCTATGAATGGTTCCTAAACGATAATCATTAAATATAAAAGAGAAGTTGTATTTGACTAAAGATGTGAAAGAAGAATGAAAAATAAAGTGCGTAGCAAAAAAGTACAAAATTACAAGTACATCACTTATGCACTTAATTTCTTCAATTATTTTTTATTCTGCATTGTGAGGTAATATAAATACTATCAGGTGTACAAATAAGTTTCCGCCGTTGTTGAGAGATGCCTTCACCGACAAGTTGAAATTGTCTGCTGTGCAACGGCACATGACAAGTTTGGGCATCTGGCAACAACATAACCTTAAATACTAGTGACTTTTTGTTAGCAGTACAAATTTTTTTACGTGCGAAAACTTCAAGTTTTGTTCCAAATAAGTGTCATTTACGGGAAGTTTGATTTATTTATTTAACTTAAAGAAATCTGCAGCTGAGGCCCATCAATTGCTTGTAGAAGCATACGGTGATGCTGCTTTAAATGAGAGAAGTTGTCATGAGGGGTTTCAAAAGTTTAAAAACGGCGAGTTTGACATGGAGGACAAAGAACGTAGTGGCTGGCCGAAAGTGTATGAGGACACAGAATTGGAAGCGTTATTGGTAGAAGATTCGTGCTGATCGCAAGAAGAACTTGCACTTAGATTAAGAGTGAGTCAACAAGCAATTTCACATCATTTAAAATCGTTGGTAATGATACAAAAAGAAGGAAAATTGGGTCTCATATGAGCTGAAGCCAAGAGAAATTGAACGCAGATTGTGCACATCTGAAATGCTGCTTGCTAGGCATAAAAGAAAAGGTTTTTCGCACCATATAGTCAATGGTGATGACTACCCCACCCGTCTGAGCAGCGCTTTACATCATACGAAGATACAAAAAATTGGATCGATTCCTGGATAGCCTCAAAAGATGAAGAGTTTTTTCGACGTGGCATCCAAATGCTTTCAGAAAGATGGGAAAAAGTAGTAGCTAGTGGAGGCCAATATTTTAAATAAATGTAATGCACCATTTTTTTACAATAACTTTGTAATTTTTTATTAAAAACGGCAGAAACTTATTTTTATCCCTGATATATTTTTATCTTATTTTAAGACTTTTCAGAGACGATTTATCAAAATCAGCAGTACAACCAGAATCCATTGTATTTAAAATAAAATATATATTTTCTTTGAATGTTGTCCAACAGAAAAATCATAAAGACTCATATGTTCTCTTTGATAAAACTCTTTCTTTTGATTAAGCCTTCATTATCGGAGCGACCTCATTTCGGAATTCCTTTCTCCATAATACGTTTAAAATCCCGTCTCTTGCTGCCTTTAAATTCTGATAATTCATTCATTTCCTCTCTCTTTAGGACTCCCAACACCATTACTTTAATCTCCTTCTCCTCATACTTTAGTTTCTAATACATGAGACAATTTATTCAATATTGAAAAAAAAAAAACCAAGGCCAATTGTTTTTTGCCAGATTATTATTCTTAACGGGTGTTGTTGGTCTCCAAAGCAGAGATTGCTTAAAACATTCTTCTACTATTAATGTGAATATATTTTTCATTGAATGTTTCTTTTGAAACTAAAATTTATTTTTTTGTGAATTAGAGCGAAGACATCGGGAATAGAAGAGACCATAATTTAGAAGAGCAAAATCAAAGATTGGCAGGAGCTCAAAGTGCCGAAGATCTTAAATATAGTAAAGATGGACAAGTAGCTAATCGTCGCCAATCAAAACAGGACACATTGTTAAAATATATACAGATGGTTAGTAACAATTTTTTATTATAATTTTTCTGGTATATTATATTTTACTGTTTTCTCAGTATTATTATTATTATTAAATTATAGTGATAAAATGAAATACATATTCAGGACTCAGTCAATATAATTTTTTATTACAAAAGCTGAATTTTCGACCCAAGGGTTGAAATTAAATCAGAGATACAAGAAATTAATTTATGATCAATGTGTACAGTAAGACAAGTAAATACAAAAAAAATAAAAATTAAAGATAAATAATAAAAGCAAATTAAAGTAATTTTATTTATTATTTACAAATAATAATAAAGTAAATGAGAGAAAACTGAGGAATTATTTTATTTATTATTTATTGACCAATAAAAAAGATAGTGAAAAGTCTTTCCAATTTTTAATTTTTATTGACACTCACAACAACAAATTTTCAACGTTTCGGGTTTCTGCCCCATCATCAGGAGTTTCAATGTTACTACAGAATTCTTTTGTAACATTAAAACAGAAAAGCATAGTGTTGGTGTTTTTATAAAAGAATTTTGAATTGACAAAGCATTTAAATACATCTTAATGAAATATTTTTAAATGAAATTTTTCAAACTCCTGACTATGCTTTTTAGATAACTATCATGGAATGAGGTAAATTAGATTCATTATTTAATGTACCTATTTGTTATATTTAAAAATAAAAATGTTGTTCTTATTTAATTTAAAATTTAGTTTTTAATAACCATCAAATATTATATCGCAGTTTGGTCCTGATGATGGGGCAGAACCCCGAAATGTAGGCAATTTGTTGTGTGCCAGTAAAAATAAAAATTGGGAAGGCTTTCCTTTTCACCATCTTTTTTAATGGTTAAAATAATAATCACATTCAGAAATATTCATCATAAATTTATTATTTATTTATATCCTTATTACTTAATTTATCTTTAATTTACTTTTATTTTTTTTGTTAACTTAGGTTTTTTACTGCGCACATATCTACCACTACGATATATTATTACGGTAGTATAGATCCCTTTTCCGATTTTCAGGAGCGATGGATTTTGATGAATGAGGTATCAAAAGAAAGGGGATTTCATGGAGACGTGACGAATTCCAATTTTGTTTCTTAAATTATTACTAGGGCTTAAATAAAAGTGATGAAAAAACTGGGAGGTTTCAAAGTTTTGACGACTGAGGGTCGGAGGATTGAGACGGGATAAGTTGGGTTTTAAAGATTTCGAAGCGTGCATCAAGATCACATATGATCCTTTGGATCATATTGGTCCAGTCCAGCCTTTTAAAGCCTTAAAACCTACCGTTTTTGAGATAACGCATGATATAGATCCGCAGGGGCCCTATGCCATGACGCCATGACCCAAGTACATGTCGTCATGGCAACTTTATATCAATTTGAGTCTCTTTACAAATACTTTTGGAAAATCATATATTTTTTTCCATGTCCAACCCTAAAGAGCACTGCTAAATTTGAATACTACACATAGAAAATGTTATAGCTAGATCTAATTGCCTAACTACTAAATTGATGAGATGTTTTCCAATGGGGTAAGCTCTAAGTACTTAATAAGTTTGAACTGTAACTTCAACATAGTCAGTACAAACTATGTATGTAGCTTCACCAAATGTGTGTTTAATAAACTTTTTTGGTAATATTATATTATTTACACGAATAAATATATTTTCCTAATATCGCTTATACTTTCAATGTAATAGGGATTAGAAGAAGGATAGATATCTAATGTGAGAGTTCTCGCTCGGGAATACTAGTATCTCTTATTTCTGGTTTAATTTGAGCTGTGATAATGGCCTACATGTTTGGGCCGAAACGTCGGTTTTTAGAATAAAATACCATGTTGACTAAATCCTGATCATTTATTCCACGATATACATCACAGTTAATTATCTACCATCCATAATGATAAAGTTTGTAGTTGACGAAACCTGATTCTAGGAAAACGAACTAAATTTTCTACTATATTGAATTGTTAAAGGGTGATGACATATTCACTAAATTACTGAGTGGGATCGACTGACATAAATTAATCATCATGTACATTACAGATTTACACTGTTTTTGATGATTCACATTTTTATAAATCAGTTTTTACCATTTTTAGCATTCCATTCAGTGCCTTATTGCAATATTTGGCATTTTGTCAAAAATTAAATAAAAATTGAATTTTGTTTTTGTAATACATCTAGAGCCTCATTCACAAATCTACGTTATATATTTTTAATGCTTTAACAAAATAGCATAATAGCATAAAGTTCAAAAAGAAAACAATAATATTTAAAAATGTATGAATTAAATTAATCTGTAGTATTTTGCTTCTGGATGATGATATTAATTTAAAATATTTTACTGTTATTAAAAGTGGCTAGCAAAAGTATTTTGTGAAGTTATAATTTGTTAATATTAATAACAATATATTTCCATTAAAAATGTTTTAAAATAATTTAAATGTTTCGGTTGCATTGTAATTGAAAATGTTTTGGGAATATTATTTCTTTTTTTTAAGCAGAAAGTTTTGGTAATTGTTTCATTATTGACAGGTGACATAGTGTCAAATATTGTGCGTACTTCACTCAGCTTTTGAGCTGGAATCATTTACAGACAGAAATCATGTTAGGATTCGAGGAAACAATTCTTTAAAAAAAATTATATTTAAAAAAAATTACAGGATTTTGTTGGTAAATATATCAGTTGTTTCTCCGCACAGTCGCCTTTCCGTTCTATGCAGGTTATGAGCTGTGACACAAGCTTTTTAATGCCCTCCTCAAAGAATTCTCCCCACCATCTTCTTCTTCCAGTTCAGGACCTCTTGTTTCACCTTGTTGTTGGTTGAAATTTTTTTTCCACCCATGTTAGTCTTCAGAGAGGTAGGTAAAATGATGAAAATCTGAAAGCACCAAGATAGGGGAGTATGTGGGGTGGTTCAGAATATCCTAACTGAATGAATCCAAGAGCACCTTGGTGGCGTTGGCCATTTACGGGCATAATTTTCCCAAGAATCCCATTGTTTCTGTAATTGTTTCATGTAAGAGAGATTTGGAGAGTTGTGGAAATATCGCAGAAATTTCATCCACTGTTAAATCGACGGTCTTCATAACCAGTTTTCTCGATTTTTTTTTATCAACTTAAAAATGGAAGCTCTTCAACTCCTCTGATTCGTTATGCCTTCATTAAACTCACTACACTACATGAACTCGTTCGTTCGGTTCATAAGATCTTCGCCATAAACAATTTTGATCCACAAAAATATTTCAGTCAGTGTTTTTCGTACTAAATATTTCCCACAAAACAGAAACTACACAACGATTTTTAGTACACTAACAAGGGCAGCCTGTGCTCGTTGTGTTCAAGAGAACCTCCATTGCTATTCAATGCTGCCTACCTTGGAAAAAAAATTCTCATTTTCTGGACATGCTTCGTAAAACATTTTGAAATTCTGACTTATACTATTTCTACTGCCCTCCTTAGATATTTCCTTCAATTTACTCTGAAAAAAAAAATGTTTTGGTGGAAGAACCACATCGCTTTAAAAATGTTCTACAGTGTGTAAAAACATTTATCCTATTTTACTCATTTTCTGACTTATACTACTTTTACCGCCCTCCCTAGATATTGGAAATGATAAGCTTTAATGTGATGTAAACTGTGTGTAATTTAAAATCTAACTGTATTTGTGGTTGTTCTCCTAATTTACATCTTATTGCTGCTGTTATTTCATACTTGTCAAAGTTAAAGCTGTTTACTTCATTGCCTTCAATGTCCAGTGGCCTCTTAGAAATGTTTTTAATTGTTTTTTGTATTAATATTTATCTTCTTCCCTTGCCTCTCGGCAGCTCAGGTTTAGGACCATAAACCCAATCTTCACATTTGTATTCTTTGAAAGCCTCAAGTCGTGGATTGTCTCCATCTCCTTCACCATCTTTCCTGCTGTCGTGGGTCGCACATCTAATCTTCTCCTTTGTGAATTTTTTTTCACTTAAAATTATTCAGTCGACATACTTTTCTTTTGATCAAATATTTTATGCACTATGTTAACTAATACAAATTTGTTTCCTCTTCTATTTTTATTTCTTTTAGGTATTGTAGACTACAAAGTTTTTTTTAACTTTTCTATATATTAGTTTTTTAGAATTATCGGGAATTTTTATTTAACATACTGGAACAAGTGAGATTCTTCAATTATTCTGTAGTCTATACTTGGACTCTATATATTCTTCCAATTGTTCAGCCACTGTTTTATTTTTTTAGTTCTTTGTTTAATAAGAGGCGTAATGATTAATTGCCTATAAATAAAATCTAAAAAAAGTGGTAATTATAATAATTATTGCCAAGAACTTGAATGTTTATGAGAAATTTAACAAATCAAGCTTTGAATAAGTGAAAATCATTGTTTAATTATCATTAACGAAATTTAAACGATTTACATACTTTTGCAAGCTTACTTTTCATTAGGCTATCTGATACTTTTTTTTTTAACTTCGATATCAGCGTTATATATTCAACAGGTGAAGAACGATACTAAATGAGAATTTAATTCTTGTCTAAACTTACTCCGTGATGAATTTATGTGAATATTTACATCCCTGAGGTGAGATATATTTGTATTTTTGTTTCTTTAGTTTCTCTTGTAATTTGTTCATTAGATAAATAATCTTCTCAATGCTATTTTCTATAATTTTACTAAAGATGAATTTTATGTTAGCTATTAGATAAGCAGCCTGGAAAACCTATTGATAGCAGTAGTTCCGGACAGTGGCCAGACTTAACACAGAGTGATGTTGTTGATGATAGTGCATTAGGTGAACAAAAGTGGAATCAACTTATTTCGGTAAGGTGAATTATTTAATTATTGTTTGATCACGGTAATTTATTGGGAGCTAAACATCACCCAAAGATCTGATAAATGAAATTTTACGATGGTTGAAATATATCAGAATGCTGTATGTGATTATGAAATTAATGAACAAACTAAATAAAGCTTAAGTTATATTGAACAAAAATTACAGTAACACAAAGAAAAGTGCACAAAATATGTAAATAGATATTGGTTAAAGTAAAAAAAAAAAAAAAGGAGGAAACAATTTTGTTATCAGGTTAATTGTATCTCTGTCGAGTTGGCATAGATTTGGAGAATTACTTTAGTGAAGTTTTGTGGTTCCATGACAAACAATTGAGACAACATTAATTATAGCAAACTAGTATTTATCTGTCATTTATTGATTGTTAAATTTTTTTTCAATCACATACAATGATCTCTCTGGTCAATATATTTGTCTGACAATTTAATATTATCTGGTCGTATCAAATATACTGCCTTTAATATAATAATTTCCACCAAAGACTGACTTACAAAATGGCCCTGTATGGCAAAAGCAGCATGATCTTCCATGAACCCCAATTGATCTCTATGATCGTGAGAAAATTATATATTGCTGAGTTGTTTGCAGACCTCAAATCTGATTTTAAATGTTAAAGTTTATTTGTTTTATAGTAATAATATTAACTTTTTTGCTGGATCAGGGGTACACGACACCCATAGTTTATACATTATTAATATTAGAGGAGATGTTGTTGGTATTGTGGGGTTTACAGCTCTCGACAGCTTCAGTTAGGATTTCAAGGCCTTGTAGTAAAGACAAAGTTGCTTTTCATAAACTACTTCTCACGATAAGTAGAGACCTCCTAAAACATATATAGTATGGTAGTGTATATGTGTGTTAGTGTATATTTCTTTTTTATCTCTAGGAGATAGTTTGTACCCATGGTCCGGTTAGTGTTTTGTATTTTTATTTCTACTGGGTATAACATACCCAGGGGGTTAAACAGCAGGTGGCAAATGCCACGGGTCTCGGCCCAAGTGGGGCCTCGGATTGGCCTTTCTAACAATAAAATACTTTCTCAAATTATGTTATAGATAGTTATGCAATTGATAACTAACATTGTATAATTATGTATAGTACACAGCGACATCTTCCAATTTTGAGTAAGAAGCTTAGAGGGGCTCAAAACTTGGCTGCCACATGCCTTCAAAATACTTATGCTATTGAACGTGAACTTTTTTTTTTCCTATCTTATGATAATGTTGTTATTTGTATTTTTTTTACAGTATGTGTATATATATATACTTCTTTTTTATATTTGTATGGTATAATATGTCAAAATACAATAATACAATGTTGTATGTCACTTTATGCCTAAAATCTATTAGTCCTGTCAAATAAGGTGAAAAAATGGCTGAACCTCGAAATGAAAGATACTGAGCTGAAAATTTGCATGAATATTTATTATGACTTTTATTTATTATGTTGATTACAAATTCTAATAAAATCTTGTGCTGGCACTCAAGTTATTAAAGATCAAAGGTAAAAAAAAGTGGCAAAAATCGGTTTATCATAAATAGCTCCTATTTGAGTGGTAATAGTCTTCTATTACCGTCTGTATGTCTAAAAGTTCCCAAGATGAAGTTTAAAAAAACAAAACAATTTTTACTCCAAAACAAAGAGAAATCGCCATTTTGTGAATATGTTTTGATAAATATCATGGAAGCTGTTCTTCCTACAAAGATAATCATTATAAACTACTTTATGGTACACCTAACTAGCTCTAATTTGAGCGGTATTAGATACCTTTACATCTAATAGTTCCTTAGATATCCAACTTTTCCTCGAAATATGACTGTGTTGTATAATGTCAAATTCATGTGCAGTATGTTTTTTGAAAAACATTATGTCTGGAACTATTAAATGCACAGATGTCTGTTACCACTCAAAGAGTTTTAGTTAAATGCACCATAAAGCAGTTGATAATGATTATCTTCGTAGGTATTCATAATATTTTTCACATGATTGGTAGTCTTCAAGATAATGAGCATGGAATGAAAAATGAGCTAACATTTTAGGTTTTTTGTTGAAAAAACTTAAAATGCCATTTTTGAAGTTAGTGACTGTGATATGGCAGACAAGGTTTTTTTTCACCAAGAATATCCTACATTTTGTAATTCACATTCAAACCTCCTAAAATGAATGCCTTATTTTGCCCCTGGTTCCAGAGCTATCCACTTTATATCTATAGAATGGTTGATCATGTAAAAAAAGTTAATAAGAACAAACTTCTAGATAATTTAATTTTCTGCAGGTTTTTACACAAAAAATGAGGTATTTATAAAAAAAAAAAAAAAAAATTATTTTTGTCAATTTTTTTTACCTTTGACCTAAAATAACTTGAGAATTTATGAAACTTTTTAACCAACATTTAGAATCTCATAATAAAGATTCATGCAACTTTTCAACTCAGTATCTTTCATTCCGAGGTTGAACCCTTCTTGGACTGGACGATATCTTAAGTTAGAAGTAAGAATGTGTTTTTTTTATTCATTGTTGTAGACATTTTATTCTAAGATATTTGAGTTCTTTTTAAAACATATTTGTAACTACGAATGTTACCTTTTTTAGTTGACGTCCGCATGATGGTATAGAACAGGGGTCGGCAACCTTTTGGTGACAAAGAGCCAAATCTATATTGAAAAAGAAAAACATGGACAAACATAGAAGTGCCTATTTTATCTTATTCTGTGGTACTTGGAATATTATGTGTAGTGGAATCAAAACCTTAAAAAAATCGTATCTAAAATTTGGAATGGTTTTTTACTGAAATATTTAATATTCAGAGAGTCACAAAATTTTCTAAAAGAGCCGCAGGTTGCCGACCCCTGGTGTAGAAGGATCAATATAATTAGGAATTGATAAATTATTTGCCACTTCTATAAATTTGTTTTATTGAAAACTAGTTTCGAATTTATACATTCATCTTCAGTTCTAAAAGCACACAACAAATTCAAATTATAGTTTGGTATTATTATACATATTAAATTAGATTAATATAAATCAGTATTATAAAATATTTATGAATTATGAATTTAATTAAGACAAGAAATCAGATACATGTTGGTACTCACTTGGGCGCTTTCAAAACTAGTTTTCAATAAAACAAAACTATAGAAGTGACAAATAATTTATCAATCCCTAGTTACCTTTTTTAGTTATCAATGTGTGTTGTAAGATTTTATTTTTGAATTTTTTTTATTATACAATGTCTATCCAGTTTGAGATGGATAAAAGGCTTTTTTATGCAATCTTGGTTGTTAATTTCTATCCACTAAAGTTTTCTAGTAAAATTAATAAATAAAATATAAAAAATATGTTAACAAAAAACAATAATATAAGAAAATAATAATTGAATATAAAAGTGGATTGTCAAAACATTTTTAAAGAAAAATCAATGAAATTTTGGCATTTTTCTAAATATCGTCATCATATCCTTAATCCGGTCAGGCGACTAAGTAATCATGATCCGACTGAAGGATTAAATGTATGTCTTGTCTTGCTGTTAATTTTTATTTATTTACTTTATTACAGGGTAGACCTCAATATCAAGCAGGCTCTGATCCTGAGAAACCCCCTTTTTATCTGAAGAAACCTCCTTGGAAGTAAAATATTATTGTACCATGATGTAAATAACAATAATAAAAGTTGTTTATATCTTATATATTGTACATCACTTTCTTACTTATAAAAGAATATTGGATTTAATCGTATATAATTGATTATTGTATTGTTTTTTTGTTTATAATTAATTAATATGTAAACATTGTATAATAATTTTTAGCTTCTGTATAATAATTTTTAGCTTCTATTCTATAATTTAAGGGTTGTTGTTAATTTTTTATACAGTATTCCTTATAGAAAGTATAAGATTTATTTATTAATATTAATAATTTATGAAATCATTTTTACTATAATGTGCAATGTTTGTAAGAATTTATATTTTTGTATCATATTTTATTATTGAAAATAGCATTTTTATTTCGAAATGTAGTTTTATTCCCTTTTTTTTTTTTTTTTCACGGAGCGGCCTTAGAGACCACTCGAATATCATTATTTTCACTTCCCTTCATACCCCTTCTTTCTTTCTTCTCACCTTTTCCGATTGTTCTTTCCTTCTTTCTTCGGTCCACGCCACTCTTTTTCTCACATCTTTCTCTCCCACAAGGACCTTAATTTCTTTTAGTCTTCTTCCATAGTCATCCACATTGAAACAGTCTTGGTCTGTTATTCCCTTTTATTGACTAATAATATTAATTTGTATTATTTAATGCATACAATTAAAAATATTTTGGTGAATCAAATGAAACTTTACTTGCTTTAATATCATGCAATTATTTTTTGTGAACATTTTAAATGTTTGGAAATTTTATTTTCTATTCTTAACAGAGAGCGTACAATAGAATTCTCATGTTTCTATTTGTGGCTTTTGCCCAACTTTAATGTGAATGAAAATCATAAAAAATTTATGATTATTATCAACTCTGCTAACATTTTGTATGTGTGTGTGTTTGGTGCGCCGGCATAGATGTTTTATATATATATATATATATATATATATATTTTCATATTATGGCACTCTGTAAAAGTAATTCATTTGAATAGATACCATTTCATAGAGCTCAAAGACAACTAAACACCTTCTTGGATGTGATGTTTCCAAAAAAATAGGCGCAGGATTTAAAATGAAAATAGAAGTATACTTAGGGATCGATTGAGTTATTTGCCACTTCTATAATTTTATTTTTATTGAAAACTAGTTTCGAATGTTATACATTCATCTTAAGTTCTAAAAACACACAAAAATTCAAAAATAAGCTTTGATTTCTTTGTCTTAATTAAATTAATAATTCATAAATGTTTCATAATACTGATTTATATTGCATTTAATTTAACGTGTATAATAATACCAAACTGTATTTTGGGTTGCTTATTTTTGAATTTTTGTGTGTTTTTAGAATTGAAGATGTATAACATTCGAAACTAGTCTTCAATAAAAACAAAATTATAGAAGTGGCAAATAATTTATCTATCCCTAATTAGATTGATCCTTCTATACCATCATACGGATGTCAACTGATAAAAGTATACAATTGGAATTACAAGATAGGACCAGAAGGAAAAGATTGATTTGACATGATTTTTTAAAAAGTTGAATCGAATTTTAATAAAACTAAAAAAGCTATTACTTTTTCATTCTTTGTAATAAGCTTGTTATAATAAAGGTAAGAGTTGTAATAAAATTATTCTAAATATCAAACATGATAACACTTACTCATTGCTACAATTTGATACCAGGATAAAGAAAATTGGCTTCTGCTGTACCTGGCAAAATTTTGCAGATGTTTTTATTTTCTCATGCGACGGTTGGAATTAAAACAAACTGTGACTTATATGCCTGGACGTGTGCTAGACAAAGTTAACATAAACCTAAAGTATTCGTTCAACTTACAATTCTGACTTTTTTCTGTCTAGATTTGATTTCTGGCCCATAGTGCACTGTGGTCTAAGCGATGGTTCGGTTTTATAATAATATGTGAAAATATGTAATTTAATTAAGGAGTACAATTAGCTTAAATAAGAAGTTCTTTTCTATGAGAGAAGGATGAATTGGTTTTCTTAGATTCAAGTGTTAAATACTTTTTTAAATAATATAAATCAGAACCTATGTCAAATACCTAGCCCATATCATATTGTTATAAGTATATGATAATACAGATTCATATAAGTCTACCTAAGCAATATTAATCTGAAAAGGTAGTTACGGAGCAGATTTCATTAAAATTGAATTTGCAAACAATACTGAAACTCCCAATTCATCAAGAAAGAATAAAATTGATTTATTTTAACAATATTTATAGATGAGAAACATGGATACCGAGTTTCGTCACAATCAGCCCATTTGTTTGTAAGTGATGTTGATCTTTCAACAAGGGTGGATTTGCCCCTAATGTATTTCCAGTCAGCCAATTAGAAATAAGTTTGCCAAGTATGGTTGGAAAATGGAGTCTGTATAAATAAGATTATTTGCAAATACGGATCCTGTAGTTTTGCTGGCAGAT
This sequence comes from Rhaphigaster nebulosa, assembly GCA_948150685.1. NCBI lineage: Eukaryota > Metazoa > Arthropoda > Insecta > Hemiptera > Pentatomidae > Rhaphigaster > Rhaphigaster nebulosa. The sequence goes on along the minus strand of OX411311.1, from coordinate 7,084,166 downwards.
TCTCAAAGAAAATTTACTATAACATTGATCTAAGTAAAAATAAATATATCTAAAACTAAATATACCGTAATTGCTTGGCATGAGATTGAAGGATTCCCAACTGTGGATGGCATCCCAATAGATAGTGTAGGCATCGTTAAACATCTTGAAGTGAACATTAGTCATGATAAAAAATGAAATGTTAAAATAAAACAATTTGTTACAGTTAAGTCCTACTATTTAGAAATGTGAACGGGATTAAAGCAAGGTGAGAGCTTAAGCCCACTATTGTTTTTAATATATATGGACAGAATAAAATGGGAAGCTAAACTGAGGAGCCCAAATTGAAAGGAGAAAATACTAAATTATAAATATGTATAGGATGCACAGATTCAGAATTTAGTGCTTGCCAATAACATTCTCATAATGCAGAATGCATGGGAGCCTCACAAAAAGCACTACTTGTGTGGGAGGAAACTTTGAGCTGAAAGGGATGACTATCAATCTGAACAAAGCTTAGTATATAGTTGTGTCTAAAAGTGATTATAGGTAACGAGAAATTGTGTCTTGTAGAGGCTTAAATTCAGAAAAAGTTGACGAATATCAGTACTTAGGAATCAAAGTCAGTAATGATAGCAGGTTGGATTCCGAAATAAATCAGTTCATTAGGAAATCAACAAATCTGTACTACCAACTCCACAGTGTCATACTCGGAAAAAGGGAATTGGAGATGAAGACAAAGATTACTGCATATAAACAAGTGTTTATCTCTACACTGGCATATGCAGCTGAAAGCTGGTCTACCATTTAGAAATTTTAGAGATGTATACAAGCCGCAGAGATTAAATTCCAGAGGAAAGCTCTTGATAAGAAAAGATTTGACTGAATGAGAAATCAAACAATAAGAGAAGAGATTGGGCAGGAACCGTTAATGGAAAACATTCATAGGAGTGGTTCAGCCATGTACAAAGAATGCCGATCAATAGATTATCAAAAATGTACAGGGAGCTAAAACAGAGGAAGTGACCTCGAGGATGACCTGAAATAATTGAGAACATCTTATATCAGATTTGGTAAGGAACAGAGGACTCACTCTAGGTGAGGTTAAGAAGTTGGCAGCTGACAGAGAGGTGTATAGGAAATGGAGACAGGCTGCCACGACACTGTAAGGTATAAGGGCTGGATAAAGAAGAAGAAAAAGAAGTCCTACAATTTTAAGCACTCAAAGATTCATAAGAAAGAAGTGACTATAAAAACAAAAAAGTTTTTAGGAAGAATTAGAAATTAGTTTTATTGAAAAATAAACATCAAAGTAAGCTACAAGCTCAAAGAAAGTAAGCAGTTGCAGACAAGGCTGTGATCGGAATCCCTCAAATCGAAATGGAAATAAGGACTTTAGAGAAGCTGAAAAACTCCAACTTCAGAACAATGGAGAAGTTCTCCAGAGGATTCCTGGGCACTGTGGACTGCATAGCAACAATGTAGCCGATCGACTTACAAAGAAAGGAGTAACATCCCCTCAAGTTAATTCCACTCAGACTCTCCAGGAGTATAAATAAGGAAGCTATATGGCAAAGATGGAATGATGTACCCCCATATCATAATCCAGATGATGTCTACAATAAAATGAGCAGGGAGAAACAAGTTGTGCTCTTTGAATTCAGGATGGGTGATAACAGACTGAAAGCTCATCTCTATAAAAAATTCAGCTTTGGAGGAAGCCTTCTCTAAGGATACCTGAACAGGGGATCAAACCAGAGAACACATCATTTTGACTGCTCTGAGCTGGAGGACATCAGGAAGCGGTTCCGGCCAATTTTAATCCTGGACCTAACCATTTGAGGAAAGAACGAAGAAGAAGTTCCTTTATCTCTAAGGTATTTTTATTTTGGCCAAGAAGAAACGTACGTGTACAAAGTTTCTTCAAAATCATCCTAGCCGTTCGAAATTGATATGGGCCCCTCCATTATCAGCGTTCAAATTACGTGTATTAAAATTTTTATGAGATTTTTTGGGGGTTTCGAAAAATTAACGTATTTCACGTGAAAAATATCATAACAGTTCTAATACTTATAACTTCACTCATATAAGTGAAATCTTGGCAAAACTGATTGTTTAGAGTAGGTTATACCGTTGGAAGTTGTTTATAGTTTCAAACCAACTGGAGTAAGGTTGGTTTGCTGGGTACTCCGTTTATCCGATTATTCAAACATATCTTTTAGTATTAGAAATATAAGATAGTTTTCTACTCAGAAAATAAATATGGGGGACGCTAATATTATTGATAAGTCTATGCGATCGGTGTTTGGTGCGTATTTTACCGATAAAGTTATAAGTTTGTGAAAAATTATCTAGTACAGAGTTTATTTATTCCTATTTTTTTTTCAGTGGGTAATATTCCCTATGAAGCCACAGAAGAAAAGTTGAAAGACATATTCAATGAAGTTGGGCCTGTTCTCTCATTTAAGTAATTTTTTTTAAATTAATCTTGTGGGGAATTATATGCATGTGCTAATTTATGACAGTTTATATGATTGATTGGTTTTTCTTTTTTATATCTGTAGATTAGTTTATGATCGGGAAACTGGAAAACCCAAAGGTTATGGATTTTGTGAATATAAGGATCAAGAAACAGCCCTTAGTGCCATGAGAAATTTAAATGGATATGAAATTGGTGGGCGTTCTTTGAGGGTAGATAATGCATGTACTGAAAAGTCAAGATTAGAAATGCAAAGTGAGTTACGTAATTGTACACTATTCAACTGAATAATGCACTGTTTGTTTTATCTAATACATAATGATTTTTCTATAGGTCTTTTAGCTGGACCACCAATTGATAATACGTATGGGGAATCAGTGGAGTCGGATAAGGCACCTGAAGCTATAAGCAAAGCTGTTGCTTCTTTACCTCCTGAGCAAATGTTTGAGCTTATGAAGCAGATGAAGCTTTGTATACAAGTAAGATTATTAATTTGCTTGAAACTTGTTTGTAATAAGGATGTTAATGTTTAGAATGAAAATGACATTCATCCATTCTTAGAGACCACAGGAAGGTTATGCAGGTTTACTTGTTATACAGGTGGATAGGACATGGTTATCTTATCAGCAGAAGTTGCGTTGACAAGCTGGTCAACTTGAACCAAAATCAAGCATTATTATCTTTAAGGTTACTTCTGTTATCAGGTCATTTTATTTAAGTTGCAGTTGTTGAGCTTTTGTAATCTGTATGACTTGCACTGGCAAATACCCTTACTAATATCTCAACCTTATGAGTCATATGTCATTTGGGAGTTTATATTTTAAACGATTTGCACAAATTTTTCTTCTTAAGTGCAAGACGAAACTTTTGAAAAATGCTATTTTTTTAAAATACTTTGTTACCTTAAGCAAAAAAAAAAAAGGATGATTACTTTAAACCAGGAACATCAAAAATATAGATTGAAATGCTTTTTATTTATTTGTAGATTAAATAAATTAAAACAAACAAATTTGTAGTTGTTTTTTATGATTTTCCAGTTATAACGCTCTTTTTCTCAGGGTCCTAGGATAGCATTATAACGAAGTTTTACTGTACATATCTTAGCAACACTTTATTTTATTCAGTTTCCAATGTATTGTAATCATGAAGCTGTTTGATGGAAGACAGAATGGATTTTGTTCTAGAGTAGGGCTTTAGTAAAGATGAAAAAAGGATAACTAAACTAGAATTGTAATTGTTGTGTTGTGCTAGAAGCAATCAAGTCCTTGCCTACTGTTATTGATACGGCAAGAATAAATTACTTTAATTTCTAAATCTTTTTATTTTTTTTTGAGGTTTTTAAGTACTTTTTGTATTTAGTTTTGGTCTATTTTATGTTTGCAGAACAACCCCACAGAAGGTAAAGCAATGCTATTACAAAATCCTCAGTTAGCATACGCACTTTTGCAAGCCCAGGTTGTGATGAGGATAGTAGATCCACAGATTGCAATCGTAAGTAGTTTTAGTGGTACAACTTTACAAGAGGGGCGCGTTATCACTTGTTCCTCCCGATCTTACCCGAAGGTCGCCAGACTAGCATACTCAAGCGCCATTTGTGCTAACTAACTACTTTGCATTCAATTATAACATTCGTGTTCATTGGAATTATTAAAATTATTACTGCTTTAATTATATATTATTTAAAATTATTAGTGCTGCCGACTTCCTTTCATTACATTCGCCCAAGAAATAAACAAAACAGCAACGGATCCTTTTCAGTTGAGGTCGGGGACTTACCATAATTTCAATTATTACAGCTTTAAATAGATCACAGCTGTCGACTTCCACTCGCTCAAAAAATACACAAACCCAAAAGTTCCTTTTCAGTTGAGGTTGGTTCCTTACCGTAATTTAAATTATTACTACAACTTCCACATATCAGCGGAAGTCGACTGCACTAACAATTTTAAATAATATGTAATTGAGGCAGTAATAATTTTAATAATTGCAATGAATACAAATGAATGCAAAGCAGTTAGTCAGCACAAATGGCGCTAGAGTATGATAGTCCGGCGACCTTCGGGTAAAATCGGTAGTACCAGTGATAACGTGCCCCTCTTGTAAAATTATCTGTTATATATTTGAAGTAAAATTCTTCCATTTAACGAGTGAAATTTTATTTGTATAAATGTGTGCCAAAATTAATTTTTTTATTTCAGACAATGTTGCACAAGGCCAACCCGAGCGTACCTCCTCTTCAGCCACCTCCCGTTGAGGCCATACGGCCGGTACCTGTGCCTCAGCCTGCTCCAGCTGTTGCACCACCTCCAGTGGTGCCACCTGTAGTGCAGTCAAGACCTATTGTCGAACAGGAGTGGGTACCTCCGGCTAGGCCGCATCAACCCCCTCATCCGCCAACATTCATTCCTCAGCCTGGTGAGAACGAATGACTATTGAATTCGCTGTCACCTTCTCTTTATATAAAATAATGATGATTTAGGCTTAGTACCCACTGTCATTACCAGTATCGAGCCCTCATATTTAACTAAATGAGCCGTTTATTTTGAAAGTGGCCAAAGTCTATTTGTCAGTTGTTTATTGTTAACTGTAGCAAATAACATAAGCCACTTGAAGTTAGTTTTAATTAAATAAATTAAGTGGTTAAGTACCACGTATGTAAATATGAAACTGAAATTTTCGTGTAGATTGCACAAAAAAATGTTCAAAAATATTTTATTCGAAATATTGTACATTGCTAGCTATAATTTTTTCCCATCTCTCTTGACAATTTATGAATGACATGCCAGAAAAACTGTTGCTCTTTTGTGGTGAACCAGTCATCAAGCCATTTTCGTACATTTTCATAAGAAGTGAAGCACTGCTGCATGCACTGGGCAAGTGCATGCCCTATTGATGCAAATAAATAGCAGTCGGACGGAGTAAAGTCTGGTGAGTAAGTCGCATACTCTAATATTTCCTAATTGAACACCTCAATTGTTTCCTTCACTCGTTTTGCTGTGTGTGATGGTGCATTATAATAAAGCAAAATCACTTAATGTTGTATTTTTTTATAATCTGATAATTTTTCACGCAATATTCGATTCAAATCTATCATTTGTTGTCGATAACATTCAATTCACTGTCTTCAAACTTTTTCATTGGTCTTCCACGTTCTTTATTTTTCATGTCAAAATCGCCACTTTAATTTCTTAAATCACTGATTTACCAAAAGCATGCCAATGGTAACAGAAAACTAATGCTATCCACAAATTATAGTTTATAGACACAAAACTCGACATGTTCAACACAATTAAAACAATGCTCTTATATGAAACTTGTATTGTTGTGAGTTGAAAATCATTGCCAGCTATCGAATAAACAAAATAGTGCCAATAATGCGGTTTATCGCTCACTACATTAACAACTAGAGCCATCGATGGACGAATTCTGGTTTCATATTTGCACACCTGGTATATTCATAGTATATGATAATTTTGCAAATATAAATTTTCTCTGTTATTTCGATAGTTGAAAAATTTGCTTTTAAAGTGGCCTAATTGATAATGTCAGAAAATGCAGATTTTCAAATGTCGAATGGCAGTGATGATGATAATTACAATTAATTATTAGACAATCTTCTTCATAATAGAGATAATTTTTATTGTTGATAATTATAAAAAATTTGGTTGCGTGCGCAGGTGGTGATCTAGATATGAGAACTTTGGACCCGAGGGTACCGCCTGTGCGGTTGAACCAAGACCAAGATTTGAGGATACCTCCGATGGTGCCGGCACCTCAGCAGCCTCCGGCTCAGCCTCCTCAGCCGTATCCTCAGGAACAGTTAGTATTATCATTATTATTTTATTATAGATATACAGTTGAACTTCTGTATATCGAACTTTCATATATCGAAAATCTTTTTATATCTAATTTTTTTAGGGACCTTGAATTTTCAATAGAAAAAAATATTCTGTATATTGAATAAAATTTCTATATATCACACAAAAAATTCCCATTTAAAAAATATAAGTGTGATTGTCATCAAAAAGAGCCTTTAGTTTACGTACGTAAGTATGGGTAATAAGAAAATAAGAAGAAAAAAAAAAATGTTTCACTGGTTTTCTAAGCATTGAAAATTCAGGAAAAATATTTTAGAAGCACAGGAGAACCTAAATTCTCTAAATATCTTTCCTGACATAGAGAGAAATTTTGATTTTAAATTCTGTTTAACTTTGCCTTTCTTGTTATGAGCATTTTTCCTAAACATGTCTTCGTAGATGAATTATACACAAAAAGAAATTAGAAGCTATTTTGCGTGAAAACAAAAATAACTTAATTTTTATGTATATTTGCTTATTTTTAATATATGTCCTTATTTAATTGTAAATGTAGATTTGTAAAAAAATCTGCAATCACAAATGTAATTTGTACAATTTTTCAAATAAGTGTCATTGACAGTTCAGTTTTGTTTTTCTTTGATATTTCTTTAACCCTAAAGAATAGCTATAGTTGTTTTTAGCCTGAAAAGGATGAAAAATTGCAACCTTCTATATATCGAAATTTCCACCTATCGAACTTTTTCAAGGAACCTTCATGTTCGATATATAGAAGTTCGACTGTATCTGACTTTTCTCTCATGTGGCAAGTAAATTAAATCTAGCAGGTTTGACATAAAATGTAATCATTGGTACCTCTTTTACATTTATTGATACTATTTTGTTTTATATGGGTCATTCCATGTCAAACCAACCAATGGTCTGGAACATGATGTCTCAGAAATCAATGATTTTTTGTAAATAACGCACATACCGTAGAATAAAAGTACAACACAAAATTAGAAATTGTTGGAAAATCATATTTAAGTTTTTTGTCTGCACTTTTGAATACACTGAACATTCATAATACCCTACGAATGCAATTAATTATGTTCCACATATTACTTTCATCACTGTAACTGAAGATTTTAAAATGTGAATCTCAGATGTTTTAACTTTTTTTGATTATTACATCAGTAAAATAATAATCTGGAAACGAACTATTTTACATTTGCTGCACAACCGCTATTGCTTGAATAATGAGTCTTATAGAGATACCTCTGACGCACTTACTCCTTAAGGCAGGAGTAAATGCGTACTAATAACTACCAAATTGAATTATCAATCTCATATAAATGAACAAGTTGGAAATTGTGGGCTTGAATGTAATAGTTAAAACATAATCATCTAAGGAACGTTTTTTAATAAGAGGAACAATCTTGCTTCAAAAATAAAGATTTTATGCTCATTTAAAGTATATCTTTATAAAATCTATATCAACTAATTTTCTAAAAGAGGTTATGTAATTTATAGTCTCACTCATTTTCATAAATAAAAATTAATTTTTGAATTTATAATTTATAATATATTTTTAAATAGTTATATAAATTAAGTAATTGCGATTTATTGTACATGCTTCTTCTGACAACCAGTTTGGACAAAATAACTGAGAGGTTGGTATATTTACATTAAAAATATTTCATTTTAATGTAACTTTAAGAGAGCTTTATTACTCTGGGCCTGATTCCTACTATGCTTCCAGGCTGCCATAAATAGGTTTTTCTTATTTATATCAAAAGCTTTCAGTACCAATTTCTAAAAGTTTGGTAGAATCTTAAAAAAACAAAACAATTATCTAAAATATATCAAGGAAGAATATTCTTGCCAATAAATATTATTTGAAAATATAACTAATTGAACACGCACGATTTCACATTTAAAAATTCCATGTTTTTAATACTAAATGACCCCTTTTCTCAGAAACAGAATTTTTCACACTTTACTTTTGATGATATCTTACAAAACAGACACAAGAAAAATCAAGATGTCCAAATAGAATTTAATTTCCAATAAAATAGGAAAAAAGATTAATTTAATTTTGAGATTTAAGAACTTTATAATTTGAGTTGTAATTTAAAAACCTCCCGTTTGTTTCTTTTCATACCCTTATTGATAAACAGAAAATTTTTCAAGTCAATAGCTTTTATAGTGAAAATGGGGAGTTTTTATGGAGGGAAAAAACGTAGTTTTTCAGGATAGCCAAAAAACTGAATTTCTAGGATTTTTAGTTCATATTCAGGAAAAATTCAATATTTCATTTCATTTTTCTATACGCTCGATGGTTATGATGAATAATATTTTTGAATAGATAGGGGAATATCACTTTTATGGTTTAAAAAAAAAAAAAAAAATTAGTTTTAGTTATATTTTCAGAAAGAGAAAAAAAAACATTTTTTTTCATTATTTTTCGGTGCTAGACTTTCCTTAACATTGAAGCCAATTGATGCCATAAATCAATTTATATATTATTTTTTTTTAAAATGCTTTCTTTTGTTATATTATTTCTAGTCTGTAAGAGCTCAATGGCTTCATAAGAAAAATTTGTGCTTTCCTTGACTATTTTGGTCTGTGTGTCTGTGCCACAATTATCTCTTAAACAGGTTCATCGATTTTGTTAATTATTGTTTTATAGGAATTTGCCCTCAGATGTGTCCGTACTAAATCAGACATCCTGTGCGCAATAGCGGAAAAACTAACATCTATTGACTAACGCCTCTAACGATTTTGATGAAACTTTCCTAAAATCATCATTCTAAAGCACTTGTAATTTTTCTATATAGCGCAACTCTGAAAAAAAAGTTATGAAAAAAATAAAACTTTATTTGTCTATAACTCAAAAAGTATACATTTTTTTTTATGAATCATATATTATATTATTAGAATTGGAATTTAATTCGAACAAATCGAAACAGTAATCATACAAATCTATCCAGAATTAGCAGAGATATAGCGTTTTGAACTTTATATACTTCTAATTAGGGATTGATAAATTATTTGCCACTTCTATAAATTTGTTTTATTGAAAACTAGTATCGAATGTTATACATTCATCCTCAGCTCAAGGTTTATTGTTAGTTCAATGCGAAAAGAAACCAGTACAAACTTATCTGTTTTATATAATCTATTTAAACCTTGGTGAGTACCAACATGTATTTGATTTCTTGTCTTAATTAAATTCATAATTCATAAATGTTTTATAATACTGATTTATATAATTTAATATGTATAATAATACCAACTATATTTTGAATTGCTTATTTTTGAATTTTTTGTGTGTTTTTAGAACTGAAGATGAATGTATAACATTCGAAACTAGTTTTCAATAAAACAAATTTATAGAACTGGCAAATAATTTATCAATCCCTAACTAGATTGATCCTTCTATACCATCATGCGGATGTCAACTGATTATATACTTCTTATAAATTATTTCGCATATATTCTTATGCACACTGGTTCACCTTAGTTTAGTTTTTTTTTAACTCAAAAATTATACATTTCCTGAAATATTCCAGATGATAAATTTGATTTAAAGATAAAGATTTAAAGATAATTTGATTGTTCACGAAACTAAATATAAAAGAAAAAACAAATTAGTCGGACTAATATTAGGTATAGCAAACATTTTTTGTATTTGACTTTAACTAATAGTGGTATGAAAAGTTGTGTCAGTGGACATACCAGATATTTTGAGTTGGAGATTCTGCTCATTGTCCCATTTAAAAGCCTTTCATTTTTAGATGATGGGAGTAAAAGATAAATTAGAATTTTGCTTTTAAATAAATAAATATATATATATATATATATATATATATATATATATATATATATATATATATATATATATATATATATATATATATAATTTAAAATACATACTTACTGTGTAAGTTCCTGGTGTCTTACATTCGAATATTTCAGTTGACTATATTCGTCTGGTATCTGCGGAATGAGTTAGGGTGTACTGTATTCATGTTATCTTTAATTTTTTTATGTTTCTTTCTTTGTTTTTTTTTTATATCATCTTTTAATAATCATCAGGTAAATAGTAAAGTATTGATGTTTAATATATAATTAATAATGCAATAATTGTTATTATATTTCCTCAAATTAAAGGCATTTTGAATCAATACTTCCTTTATAAAGGGAGTATTAGTTCACCATTACTTTCAATTTGAAAAAATATAAAAGATTTCACACAAAATTAATTAATTAATGCTATTATATTTGTTTTCAGTGTTATATCGAGTACTGTACGAGATCCAAGGCAGTATCGTGATCCTCGCACGGGTAAAGAAAATGTTTTATTTTACATACTTTATATATATTGTAATGATATTTCAAGTATTCTAAATAAATATTTTTTTTTATCGGACTATTTATGTTGTATGGGGAAATTCCACTTTAGTTGCATTAAATTTATGTTGTTAGCCGCCCCTCTTTATTATGTTTACCTAAATTAAATTTTTCTCTTGAAATTTTGATCGTTGATGATAAAACATCTTGAACTATTGTTTTATTAATTAAAAATAAATAAATAAATAGTTTGTTGTCGAACAAACAGTTATGGAACCCTTAGGATTGGTCTAGTAGGACAAAGAGATCTTTCTATATAAAAATCTAATGACGGTTTCATGATGTGTGATGTATTTATTTAATCTAGTTGAAAGATTTAAAATTGTTTTTAATTCTAAATAAATATAACTTATTTTGTTCGGATTATTATGTTGTATGAGGAAATTTAACTTTAGTTGGATTGAATAGATGTAAGCCACCACTCTTTCTTATGTTTAAATTAAATTTTTCCCTCCAAAATTTTGATGTTTAATATTAAAATATCTTGAACTATTGTTTTATTGATTAAAAAATTAATTAATAGTTTGTTGTCAAACAAAAGGTTATGGAATGTTTGCAATTACTCTAATTCAAAAAGATCTGTCTATTTAAGGATCTATGGAAGAATTCGTGATGTTTGATGAATTTATTTAATCTGATTTTATAAATAATTTAATCAATTTAATTTAAATTGTTTTTAAATTATTTATAATATAGAAATATGAAATAACAACTTTGAATGTTCTGGAATAAGCAATTATACCTGCTCTAGAAATGTAGATTCTCTGATATCAGAGAATTCTCGCCAACTGGGGAGTCGGTTTATATTTTGAAAACAGTAGTTGTTAATTGCTATTGTTTTCTTTTTTTGTGCATATTCAGTCAGTGATTCAAACATAAAAATTTTGTAATTGTTCAGAGAATTGAATTATTATTATTATTATTAAGGATACCATAGAACTGAGTTCGTTAAATTTATAATTATTGCTAAATTATTGCATAAAAAAAAGTTACCTATTAAAAAGTTAACTATTAATTTGGTACCAGAGCACATACATACATTGTATAAAATAATTCATATTATTAGTAATTAGTGTCTTTTTTAGGTTTTATTTTGTTTTACTATATAAAGTTTAATATATCTGTACCTTGGAGGTAAAGGACACTATGTCCATAAAGTAACTTTACAGGAAGAGAGTTTCAACAGATGTTTCTCTCCAAATAAAAGTGGACTTAGTATTCTTTTAAAAGTATGTGACTCCCCTCATAATTGGTCTAGGGCATAGTTATTATGTCAATGGATTAAGCAATAGTTTAAAAACAATTTAATATAAATGTGTAATAATGCTTAATTGGTAAAAAATGGACATAGTGCCCTATGTATGTATTCACTCCAATGTAGAGATATATTCATAGTTTAAGTTTATTAATTTACTCTTCGTATGGAATATTGTCTTTGCCTGAATATTGTTCTGGGTCACTCGCACAACAGAGTTTAACTTTAAGAAGAATAAAGTAAAGAGATATAAGTTAGAATAAATAAATAATGTGCAAAATGGAAAATATTCATTTAAGTATTTTAGAAAAAAAGTTTGTTCAAAATTTTTGTTTAGAAATCTCTATTGTTGGTCATATCAGCTAAAGTAAGAAAAGTTTATTAATATTTTTAACTAAAGAATATATTTATATTTAAGAAATGATAAAAGTATATGAAGAGAACACGGAAGAAATGGAGAGTCACATTTTTTTCAGAATGAAGTTATGCACATGTTCATATCGTTCAGTAGAATATGATGGTAAAAAGAAACTGCTAGAAATGGTCAGTTTGTAAGAAGCGTTAGAAGAATACCCATAGAATGAAGAAATTAAAAGCTTCAAACTTTAAATCATTTTTGCGAAATACCTTGTGGATGACATTCCCCTTTTCTCTGTGGACTCTTCAGATGGAAGAAATTCAATATTGCATGGTTTGTTATAGAGTGTATAATATTTTTAGGTGCAGCAACTGTCCCTGTGCCTCCACGACCGGTTGTTGCGCAGGCAGTGGTGCCGCCGAGGCCTGTAGCTCCTCCAACCAGTCATATCACATCAGCGCTTCCTCCTGCAGCCTCAGACCAGGAGAAGGTAACTACCTCTTTATTGTTATTTTGAACATTTTTTAGTGATGGGCAGAAATATTCGCCCAACCGGATGTTGAGAAAGTAATGGCCTTTTAAATATTCATAAATCGAAGTGATGGTCCAATCAGGAATTGATCTATACAGGAGGCATTGGCATTTCCTTTGTCAATATACGGGAGCATTCCTCCCAACTCTCTGGCCATTTCCATCTTTTAACCAAGTCTAGTCTAGTTCTGGTTCGCCCATGCAGTAGTTGTCTATCTCCATCACCATAGTTCTTTTCTTTGCCTGCCTTTCAAGTGTCATCAGTGCCAGTGCAGCCAGATATCTTCCATATGAAATTATTTTATGTTATTATTTGCGGCCATCAGGTGCCACCATCATTTATATAGTGCCTCTTTTCTATAAGAAAATCTGCTATTCCTTTTTCTACTCCACTTTTATCCATTTTCCATTATTCCTGCTTCCTTTATCTCCTACGTAGTTTCTTACAGAAGAATAATACAGCATAAGTCTTCAAAATCATGAGTAGAACTACTTTTTTATACCTTACATTTGACTGTACATGTTATATTTTTCACAAGTTTTCATTCTTTTTCTAATAGCGCTCCGATTTCGACCCACTCTATGGGTTTAGAACCTTTTTCGCACACCGGACCAAAGTCAAGGTTTAGGCTCAAATGGTTAATTATATTTAACTTGCTAAAGATACTGTGCTGTGGAAAACTGTTTTCTGCCCCTCTTCCAATACTTTTTCAGACAATTTGGATGAGGCCATTGTTTGATACTACTACTTTATTTGATAAGTCCTTGTGCATGAACACAACCCTTAATTCCAACTCTCATAATTAATCCTATAAGAATATTTTTGTTCCTACTATTAATGTCAATGCTTACTTTGATTAATCCTTTAATTTCTTGTGACTTGAGCTGGCTTTATCAGGCTATTTACATTTAAAAAAAAAAAAAAAAGTTGGAGAAAATTACAATATTTTATAATATAGTTGAGAAAATTATAATATTTATTATAGTTGGGAAATTTTTGATTTTGTCGTATCCAACAAATTGTAACATCCCTGCCTAATCTTCAGTTCAATGTAAACCCCTTTTCCCTTCTTTTAAAGGTTAAAAATAATGATATTATAAGGCTATTACAATATAGTTGAAAAATGACCAATATATATATCGATGTTTAAATCCCTAAGCTCTCTTTAAAAGATTTAAAAAATATCGAGGCCCAATATATCTGTATTTGTTTTTGATATATCGAACTACTATATCAATATATTAAAACAATTTATATCGATATATTTTTTTGATATTCACATTTCTATTGGCAATATATACATATTGGTTTGCTACTTCTTTCAACATCCCTTAATCATCATATCAATATTGTAAGTAATTATGTTCATAAATTCAAATATAATTCTTGTTAGGTATCAATTTAATAACTTAGAAAAGAATGCTGATTGCTTTTTCTCTATGTTTAGGCTGCCTTGATAATGCAAGTGCTACAGCTGTCCGAGGAACAGATAGCGATGCTGCCACCGGAACAGAGGCAGAGCATTCTGGTACTGAAAGAACAAATAGCCAAGAGCACTCAGCGTTGATTGTTGGGTTTTAGTTTTAGTCCCTACAACCTTTCAAGGGGGATGGAGCTGCGCTTCCAAGAATTATTTCAATATCTGTATTATAACTAGAAATGAGTAAAATAATAAAAAAAAAAGAAAGTCTTATAAATGAATTTAATGTTTCTTTGTCTTAATATTTAATTATGTAAGTTCATTCAAATTCTATTATATTGTTCTCAAACAATGCTGATTATTTTGCTGTATTGATATGAAATCGATCGAGCGCCCATTTATAGAATTACAAAATTTCTATTTTAGTTACTATAGCAACCTTCGCATTAACTCCAACTGCGATCTTCTGATCTGTCATTAGCTATAATGATAAACTCAACACAACTTGTAAACAATTTAAAGATTTTTAATGCATTTATAAAAATATTTTTAAATTAAACAAAATTATAAATTCAATATTTTTATTGATTTTCATTTGTATTATTCCTCTCCCACCAAGTGGTTTAGTATCGCTCTAAATCAGTTTCTTCTATGTTATGTGTTCTGATAAAATAATAGTTGAATATTCTATTTTCATTTTTCTTTTCTGTCTATTTGGCCGACTTATGCTTTTTACAACTGTTATCTATTTAAAAGTGATGGGTGGTTGACTGCTTTGATATATGAAGATTATATATTAGTTGGGATCAGTCGATGTAATTTAAAAATAAAACTGTGTTTTTAATTTTTTATTTTAGCTTACACATGCTTATTTGACACACAGTGCATCAAGTATAGGGAGAGGGATTTATTGAACAAAAATCTATTGATTGTGAAGTCTTATAGGAAGTGCCATCCTGATTATGAAAATACCCCATAGCAAAGGTCAAAAATGACTATATAAAAATATCTATACAGCAATAAAAATAACAGGAAAACAGTTTTTATTCGATTTTTTAAATTTTAATGGGCACAAATGATATGAATAATGCAAATAAAGAAATTTCAATTTTTTTTTTAATCAAACAAAACCAACTTCAACTATTTACAATGATTAGTTATTTTATTAAAACAATATAACATTCTGCTGAAGCCAAGATGCTTAATACAAAATTTTTGACGGTTCCTAGCGACACTGTCCAGTTTAGTTCTGAAAGCCAGGCAAAATAGCTATTAATATTGCTATGAGTTTTGGTTGGCCCGAAGTTGGGAGGGGAGAGTGCGGTTAAAAGTAACACTTTAATAAGTATTACTTATTAAAGTGTTACGTTTTGACCGCACCCCCCCCCCCTCCCCCGACCAACTTCTTCCTTAAGATAGTTGATTAATGTTTAATAATTCTCGTGGGTATTGTTCATTAGACTTCTCCACATGCAACAGTGAATAAATTTTATTTTAATGAAAGAAACATATCTCCATTGTCTGAATGTTCGTTGAAGAAAAACATATAACTTTGAAGGTTGTACGCAGATGCAGCCAAACTATACTGCAAATAGAAGCTAATACACAAAGCAAAAAGTACAAAACAATATTTGACGATTTTTTTCTAAAAGCTTCTTCAAAATTAGAGCTTTAAATAAAATTGATCGCACTTTAGAGGTGTGCATTGTTCTCTAAAGATTGAATCTTCCTAATTCAAATGCACTATTTTAAAGTACATCTCTTGGCCAGTAAATTCCATGATTGATGTTTTTTTCTTAAGAGAAGAGATGTACTTGGGCCAAGCAATAAATTGTAACTGATGAAGTATTTATTTACCTCAGAAGTTTGCCCAGTAATTTATAAAGTTTGACCATTGTATTAACTCACAAACAGATGTAAACAAGGGGGGGGGGGGAATAGTTGATATCAGTGGATTAAGGATTAGTTTAAATTACTGAAGTTTCATTCCAACTAAGTCTGCCCCGAATATTAGTCTTCAATATCAAAATACAATCACTCCAACCTTATAATATCACTTAATATAGTTTATCTATCATAAAAATTTATGATAGCAATTTTGGTGTTTCTTATAATTATTTTTTCAGTGAAATGGATGACAAAATTTATAGGGTGTAAATGATTTAAACCAGGTTTTAGAACTTTTATAATTTATGATAAGGCATTTAATTTATTTATTCTAAAATGAGATCTTCATTTGCAGATTCTACTTGAGGGATATATATAATTTCAGACTCTTTACCTATTTTAATAAATTATTAAAGTTTAATGCTAACAAATTAAGGAATAAAATGAAAGATAATTAAAATATATTTACAAATATTAAAAGAATTAACACAAAAAAATATAATCCACTGTAAATTTAACCATGCTGAGTTATAGAAAACAAATAAATTCTATAAGCATAAGAATCCACTAATTTCAATAAAATAGCTTGTAAAATTATAAATGCAAGAGGCAAATAAGGTATAAAAAAAGTAAATAATAACCAGCTGAAATTCATTCAGGCTGATATCCCCGCCCAAAGGTTAAAAAAAGGTTTATCTTTCAAAAGAAAGGTAAATATTAAATATATAATAACAAAGAAAGTGATTGTCAATAGTCCGTCTCAACAGGATCAGCTTTTGATGTACAGGCCAAGCCAAAAACATTAACAGGCCTCACCCACCAGTAGCTCTGCGGAACTTTTATCCTTTTAACTTCCCTATTGTGAATAATTTTTTCATCTCTGGGCCTTTTTACTATTATGAACCTTAAAGTTGTGTTTAACGTGGTGGCAACATGTTGGGGCTGGACAGGATGTAATTTAAACAAGAATGTTATGTAAAAAATATTTGACCATAGTTTCAATTTCAGAGACTGGTTGGAGGTTAATCTGATCTACTTTATATTCAACAGATTCAACATATGTAATCCACATAATATTATCACAGAAGCAATTTCACTATTTTAGAACTAAAAGTTTTCAACAAATCTTTAAAAATGGACTAAAATAATTTTAACATACATTTGATGGTTAATATAAAAACAGAATAATGTTCCATTAATGGACTAAGCTGACAGTAAGGCCAATTTTGACTTTCAATTAGTCGGAGTTCTAAAATTCTGACTAATTGTAAGTCAATTCCTCATTTACAATTGTCTTTTTTCTTAATAGATACTCTCGTGACAATCGATGAAGTATATACAACAAAAAGTTCAAATTCTAATAAAATATAATTTTATATTTTAAAAAATAGCATATAATACAATCAATAATTGGATTAATAAAGTTTATTTTACAAATATAATAACAATAAAATACATTTATGCAGCACAAGAGAAGATCAAAAGAGTTTTGGTTTTTTTTCTTGAACGCCTTCAATTTCATCAAGTAAATTTCCTAGCTCTTCCTCATCTACATCATCATCCATTTCACTGAAAAAATCAGTAATCGTAGACTGTTTTGCCCCCTGAAAAAGCAAGAAATATTATATATTAATTATAAAAGATCCGAACTGTGTAGCAGTGCAGGCTTCATTTAAAGTATATAATTTTCAATATATAATGTATATAATAACTTTCAGTAACTAAAATTTTAAGGGAATGACTTTGAGTTATAGATGTTAGCTTTTGGACATTTCGAGTTATATTGGATTGGAAGATATGAAAAGTCAGTTGCTAGGCAAATGAAAGAAAATTAACTTTAACGATATTATTTTTATTCAAAATAACTTTCGTTAGCTTCAAGAACTTCCCCAAGGATGATCTGTCCCAGGACAACAAAGAAGAGGCAATTTGTGAGATGCGCCATGATATACCCACTTGGTATGGACTATGTCTGCCATAGGACATCTGAGATCTGTGGTTAGGCAAATGCTATAGGTAAGCGTGCTACAGGACGACATAGATGCGGCGATATGAAAAAACAGTATCTCTTTTACTGAGGACCGCCTTCTAAAGATATACAATGACGTTTGGATACTGGATACTTCCCTAAAAGGTGGAAGATAGCTGACTTCAGACTACCCTACAAGCTGTGGTAGCCTCCAATAGCAGAGCTGGTGACAAAGAGGAAGCAGAATGTTGTGTTAACAGTCTGAGCAGATGGTGTGAGGGGAAGAGATGACTGCAGCTAAAACTGAAGCTATCCTGTTGAAAAGAAAAACTGATAGAGCACACTCTATAAACTTGGACATCCAGGGTCTGAGTGAGTCAGCAACATACCTAGGTTAAACGAACACCAGAATATGACGGAGATGTGGAATGGAGGCTGGAGATGTGCCTGGGAGACAACAGAACCATGGCGGCAAAGGAAATGGTGCCAATACGGGACATTGAACTAATTGAAGAGTAGAAAAATTAAGAATTGATTGGGCATACAATCCGGAAACCCTGTATTGCCGAAATGCACGGAAGGAGAGAAAGAAAAAACACAAGGTTTTCTATCCTTTGTTAGACTTTGAATCAATCAACTCGAGATATAAAATTTTTACTTCATTATCATTTTGTAATATGGTGGAACTTGGATTTTCACATCATGTAATGTAACATGTTTGTCAGTTAACTTAAAAAAAAATGTGTGACCTGAAAATTGAAGAATAAATTTTTAATACTGATCAATTTTGACTAAAATAAAAGATAATGTTTTCAATGTGTAGGTGTTAGCAGAGAATATTATTCTGTACTCCTCTGGGCTTATCCACCATCATCTGTATGGTAATTAACGGAGTGGATAATTATTTTATTTATTTGTTTTTTTATTTATCACTATCTCTCTAATTATAAATATTTTTTCCTATACCTGTTTTAGTCTATATGTATGTGCACTTAAAAATTTTAACATTGATGAGCTCTTTAATTTTGAAATTTTATAAAGGTTTTATAATAATTAAGAAATGGGAAATACTGGAAGAGAAAATGATAAGAGTAAAGCAGAAATATTGAAATAAACAAAAGAGATAAAAAAACAGATACAATATAATATTTAGCACAACTGCTAAATAAAATATTTCTTTCTAGCTTAAAAATGAATTCTTAGGATTGGGAAGGTCAATTTTTTTTTGTTTAATCCCGGACTAAATGAGGTTTTTTTGAGGATATTAAGAAAAATGTTTACAGGCCTACTTCCATATGAAGGCACACCAGTTATTGTACTGATGCTTTGTAGAAATAGAAATAATGTTTAAACAAACCTGTTCCTTCGTTTCTGCGACATTGAGACTGTTACTGTCAGAGAGACCTGTCCGGTTAAGGACCCTCAACTTCACTTGGATCAGCGGCCAAAGATAGTCATCGGCAGTCTTGTGGGCTATCAGGTACTGTATCAAAACGTTAGACTGTTGCCCTATCCTGTGAGCTCGATCCTCTGCTTGGATAAGTTCCTGTAAAAACATTCAATGGTTCATATTAAGTAGATGAAAAGTGTGATTTTTTCATCACTTGTCAGTCTATAATGGACATTTATATAAATGTTGGAATGATTTATGTATTGAAGTTTATTCAAGTATTTTACCCCAGGATTCCAAAACAATTCGGCGAAGACAACTAAGTTAGCAGCTGTTAATGTGATTCCAGTGTTCGCGGCTTTCAAAGAGAGCACTGCTACCCTGAAGTTTGCTTTGTCCTGAAATTGATCAGAAACATTTTTCCTCTCTTCGGAAGATACTGATCCATCGATACGAACATAACTGTAACATTCAAATATATATTATATTACATATAATTAAAAAAAAAAAATCTTAAGAATCAATAAAAAAGTTAGGTTAAATAACAAACTACAACTTACTAAGTTTTATTCCTCTCCAACGTGTCTGAAATGGCATCCAATACACATTTATGATGTGCGAATATTAAAAATTTCTTTTCCTGAGATATGAGCTGCTCGACATATTTACTAAGAAAAAAAAATGACTAAAATAAAATAATTTCATTGAAATCGACAGGTGGTATTTTAATAATAGAATATTATTACCAAATAGAGTTGATTTTAGCTTTTCCCGTTTCTGAAAAATATGACAACAATGTGCTCCTTTTTTTAGCTCCGCTTATAGCTGCATGATTCAATTTTTTTGCAAACTCATCCATACGTATATCATTTTGTGGCTCGATAACAATAACTTGCCTGCAAAAAAAGTTGGTATTGAAGCTTTAGGAGTAGTTCGAAACAAAAGTGAAATTTATTTTCGAAAGAATTATATAAAAAAAATAGTCTATTCAGTTTATTATCAATCAATTATCATTATCAAAATGTAATTAATTAGAATTACTTTAAAATCCTCCATTAACCTTTAACAAGCAAAGTTCATGTACAAATAATATTTTAATTTTTTTTCCGGCATTTTTGGCTTTCTAATTTTTCATATAAAACAAAAAAATTGTCAGTGTTAGTAAAACAATTTTTTTAGTAGGATTGTCAGTATATTCCCAATTGGGAACAATGGGCGCAAATGATAAAGTTTTTTATTTTTACATATTTTTTTTTAACTTATGAAATAGGGGAGGCACTACAAAGGAAAATATAAAACAAAAAAAAAGTTATTGCACTAATCGAATTGATAACTTTGTTTTAAAAATTAATGAAAAACATGAAATATAAAAAGGCATTTTTCATGCATAAAAGATAACATTTAAAATAGTTAGATCAAAAATAGTAAATTAAAAAAAACATTGAATAAAATTATTATTATCTAATGACGATAAGTAACCTGTAACCTATAAAAATGAACATTTTCACTTGTAATTTCACCACTTGTACTTGTACTGTTGTACTTTATTATGAAATAGAGCCCAGGTGTATAGTTAAAAGACAGATAAAAGCTAAAAGATAGGACTAGGAACAACTAATGGCTGTAAACTGTTCCTAAAATATCTAATCTAGACACCATAAGATTTCCTTGTACGCCTATTAAACTATGAACCGGTGGCTCAAACAGTGATCCTGATTTTGGCTACTAGTTTCCGAAGATAGCAGTATCTCAAAACTGACACTGGGCATTGCGAAATTCATCTATTGACACACAAACACCCACAAGCTCTTGTTTCTGGAAGTCTAATTCCATTTCTTTCAGTAGGTAACAAGTTTCTAAGAGATTTCTTTGTGTTCAGTGACAACATTAGAACTGTCTATATCACTAGATAAAGCATTGGAAATCGACAGTTTTGACATTTTAAGCTTATTGATATCTGATTCTTCTGCTGCAGACTTGTTCAGCTCACAAATGAGGAGGAAAACAAGTTTTACACTCAATTTTAATATTTAAAACAAAAATGATTTAATTAGAATGAAAAAAAAAATCACATTTGTAACCTTTATCACCGAATCACATGACCTCTGTATTAAAAGTTTATAACTTTTGATATATGTTTATTTATGACCTTCAAGTAAAGTACCCCTTTCGGCTCACCAATTTCACCCAAAATCTATTATATTATTTACCAAATTTGAGATGTTTTACCTTATATTTTAATATAATTTTTTACGAAAGTTTATTATGACCTTCAAGTAAAGTATCGTTTCCGGTTTACCAATTTAGACAAAAATCTATTATGTAATTTAATTGAATACGTAAATCATAAATACCAAATTTGAAAAGTTTTGCATTGTATTTTAATATGATTTTTGATGAAAATCTATTTTGACTTTCAAGTAAAGTGACCACTTCTGGTGATCAAGTAGTAGCCAAAAAGGGAGGTTCACAACTATATGTTACAACAATCTCAAATACAAAATTTCAACTTTCTATGGCAAACCGATTTTGAGTTATGCGAGATAAGAACGAATACACGTACAGATTGTTTGACAAAACTAATCAAAATGTATTCAGGGATGGTCAAAATGGATATTTCCTTTAAAATCTGAAAACTTTCATTATTGCAATATTTCCTTTACTGCGTACAAAGAAGTAAAAACAGTACAATACCGATTGAAATTAGAGTATGAAAGCAGAAATAAATTAGAATATCTTTTTAGGTTATTTTTTATTATTATTATTTTTTTTCTTCGGTTGGGACTATAGACCATGGAGATCTTTGGCGGCACGATGATACAGACATGTATTGCTTGCGGGAGAACAAACAGCCTGGAAGGGGTCACTCAACCTCATGTTCCTACGAACCATGGTTTCCATGGTGCAGCGGCAGGCTATCCATAGCTTTTATCCTACCCACCGACTCACTCGGGTTCAAGGACAGTAACAAACCGGTCAAGATCCACCGATTATGGCTGTTCAGAGTCAGCAGGCGCAGGAGGACCTATAATTCTTTCCCCGAAGCAGACCGTCCATGGACCAAACCTCCGGCCGGGCTGCTATTTTACGTCCTGGACACCGCGATTTGCACTTTAGGTACACGGTGCAGGATCATCACTCCTACGCCCGGCCTATGTGAGATGCCTCAACTAGACTGACGGGCCTCACCTAACTCTGGGGGGGAGGAGGGAAGGGGTGATAAATTGCTTGAATTATTAATTAAATTAAATTAAAATAATGCCGGTACCGAGAGTCAGGTTATTAGAGTAGAAAAAAAAGAAGATTTTTAGGTTATTACAGTAAAAAAAAATTAATACAAAATTTGTACAAAATAATACATATAAATTCTCTAAATTTAACCATGAAAACTGAAATAATTTTTAATTATCATAATTATAACATAAAAATAATATGTAGTTTATTACTTTGAAAATTGTGGTATAGGTAAAGAACTTAAGGAAGAACCTTTTAGTGCGAATATGCCTAACAATAACAATAAACATAAACTTAAATAACAATCAACATAAGAATTAGTGCACGCTATTGAAAGACTAAAAAAAAAAAATAAAAATGTAAAAAAAATAAATATTGAAGATCGTATATTTGACAAGGTAACTGTCTGAAATTATGTATGCAACCTCCCGGTCTATGCTGCGCCCACAAGGTTCTTCCTTAAGTTGTTTGCTTATATACACACACATATATATATATATATATATATACCTTATTTTGGAAGGAAGTTGATCAAGAACATCAGCTTTAAGGCGCCTTATCATAATTCTCTCTTCGAGGATAGTTTTCAGTTCTTCAAGATTTGATGATCCACTGAAATTCCAACCAAATCGATCTGGCTTTCCATCACAATATCTGATTCCAAATTCGATCCTGTATAAACATTATAAAAGTAACTACAGTCGAAAAAATAAAAATCAGTCAGTACCCATTATTCAAAGTCAATACATTGACTTTAGTCAATATAGTCACTTTAGTCAGTGGACTACAGTCAAAGCGGGAAAAATATGGGAAGAAATAAGGAGCCAAAGAGTCAAGAATCTTGAAATCCTCAGAACTATTTAAGGCTGAAATTGGATTTACAAGCTATTTAGGAAATAAAATTACTTCAAGGTAAATGTCAATCAAAAGTAATGTTGGTGGTTAAACCTGAGGTAGGTGGCCACATTATTCACTAACTAGGTGTCACGATTTACTAATTAAAATCTTGACATCTAACACATTCAAACTAGTATCTTGTTCTGATAAGTGTCAATGAATGATTTTCAATTACAGGTATTATTATATTATTGAATACTTAATAATTGAAAAGTAGTAATAGAAAAAAAAATTAAATTACTTGAAAAGATTGATTTTTCAGTACCATGAATGTATCCGATCTGGATTTTTAAATATTATCCAGGTAAACATTTGTTTATAAGATGACTAGCTGTTAAGGTGACTTCACTCACGAATATTTCATTTCTGCTATTTCCTTTTAATATATAAAATTTTATGTTAAGGATAATTACAATAACACATTGTATGTGCGTGAGGCAAACCTTCCCGTTTCTGTCACTCCACAATATACATGTAACATTTACTTGGACCGAAAATAGAATCTTTAGTCAAAACATAAATAATTTTGTTAACTTTTAAATGAAACATGCAAGATATTATATCGGGTCTGTTATGAGGCTTTTGTTATTATTTTAAAGCATCTTCAATTTGAGACCATTTAAGGTTACATGTAAACGAATCAGGAAGACCATAGTGACAAACATATGTTGTGGCATCCTGAGTTATCTCATGCAAATAACGGGGCCTACCCATAAAGCAGGATGGCAACACAACCATCTTTCCAATATTCGAAGCGTTACCAACCTCCTTACAAATGGGATCTTTAAGATGAACATAGCTTTCCATTCGCAACTTGCTCTGGTTGAATCTTATTAAGTTAAGCCTTTCTGTCTCTATTTGGGCATTCATATCAACCAAAAACTTATTTCTCAGTTCCAAGTACCTATTTATCTCAGTTCCATGGATGAATCAAAAATCTAATCAAGCTATGCAACACAGCAAGATGTAATACTAACATTTTAGTTTCTCAACATTATATGCACACGTAACACCTTTGCAATACAAATGCAATTTTTTCCCACACGTAAGTGGAGCATTCCACCTATAAAAAGTGAAGATTTTAGAAATAAGTTTTTTATGTTTTATAAATTTTTTTTTTTTGGTTTTAGAAATATATTTTTTTTAACCACCTTAGATTACGTTTTTCAGATACAGTAATGACTACATAGATCAGTGAGTGAGTGGTAACTTTCTTTTATAGATATAGATAATTTAATGTAAAAGTCTTATAACCTTTTAAGATTAGCATGTTTACTCTAATTTATAGATTTCTCATGATTTAAATAGCATCTCGGAATTAATAGTAGTGTCAAGAGTTTTGTACTTCGAAAAAACTTCAGTCCCATGGATTTATATTTTATACCCAATTTATATTTATACCTAAGTTTTATAGTTAAATGGCAAGCCTGTGCGCGTGTAGCCTAAGTTGGTCTGAAATATTTCTTCCAATTGTTGCCTGGTCAGAGTGAAGTAAACAACTAAAGTCAGGTATAAATAGAAATCATTCCCAGTCCCATGCTCTTATTATTTTTAGGTTTGGGTTTGTCCTAAAATTTGTTCATTTTTTCACAATTGTTGATTTTATGATGTTCAAACTTGAAATGATTGTTTTCAGTTTCAAGTTTACAGTTACTTCAAGATAGAGGTTCAAAATCTAATTTTTCAGTTCCGTGTACCTGTTCATCTCAGTTCCATGGATGAATCAAAAATCAAATTAAGCCAAGAGACTGAGAATTCTTGGAATTATTATTATGAAAACTACTGGGAGTTATATTTTGAATGAATTCTTGTGTTAACGCTAGATTTAATGATGTAGTTATATTTATATTGTAAATAGTTTTAATAGATAATTGGATTAAATTTAGTTTACTTTGTTTATCAATTTTTTGGAAGTAATTTTTCAACTTAAGTCTGAAATTTGACTTTGAAGTGTAACATAATGAATTCATTTTAGCTGGTAAAACAGACAAATCTCAGTATCCTGAATCGAACAAAATTTTAAATTCCTATATTTGTTTCAAAAGTTATTCTTGATTTCAAAAAAGTATCGAAATTTCTTTTCTAGATATCCAAAAATATTTTAAAGTTGTTTACCAAACTTTTTGAACTCGTTTATTTTGAAAGTAAGCTAGTCGAAACATATTTTCTCTGTCATGTAAGAATAAAGATAAGTTTACAGAAAGCAAAAGTTTATTTTTAAACATATTTGCATTTAATATAAAATGTGTGAGAAATTGTGTCGATAGTATGTTCGACATTGAAATCCTTTTTAAAAGGAAAAAAACAGATATTGCACAATAACTTTCTATGAGTCACTAAAAAGCATTAGCATGTAAATTAATAATGAGCCATTCATGGTTATTTAAAGATTATTAAATAGAGAATTAGGAAAGGAAATATACAGTAAAATGAAGAGAAGAAAAGTATAATAAAGAGGGGAATTATTTGGAGGAAAGGTTTGAAATCCAGTGAGGACTTATTAAACATGCACTACTTAATACTTGTTAATAGTATAGGAAATAAGATTTTACTTCACAATACTAGAAATTAACTTGGAAAAGAAAATTTTTGTTTTTAATAAATACTGAATCTACGATTAGATATATCAAAGAGGTAATGCATGCTAACTACAACACATTGATGTCCTTACATATCTTTAAATAATGTCGGCTGAAGGGCTTTAATTTGGGTAAATAGTTCAGCAGGTCTCGACAACGCCGGGGTTCCACTTAAAAGAATAACTCGCTTAAATTTCCCAACCAGTTCAAGGGCAGCTTTTGTCCGTTTCGTTTTAATATTCTTCAGGCTGTGGCACTCGTCCTGTTAAAATTAGTTAATAATTTTCAAATTTAATATAGTCCAGTCAATGAATGCTCAAAAAGATGGGTGTAGACGGAAATGACGAGACGATCTAAATTGACTTCAGGACTTCGTTTGGACCAGTTTAGACGTAAATATATTAAACGTCCCCGGATCTAGGAGAAAAGGCAAAGAGAGGAGGGTTTTTCATTTATATCTCGAAAACGGTTGGTCCTAGCTGAAAAAATTTTATTTAAACAATTGAAGAACATTAAATTTTCTACAAGAATGTTTCTATTAATTTTTTTTTATCTGTTATAGTTTAAGAAGGAGCAGGGTAGCTCAGTGGGTAAGGTACTGCATTATTAATCTCAAGGTCCCGGGTTTGAGACTGGTTGAGGCAGATAATTATTTATTCTGTAGTCAGCCGTGGATCAACCCTGTGGGATCGGGAGACCCTCCTGGGGCTCACCCAGCCTCTATAAAGTGTGTACCCTTAATTAGGGGAAAAACCTGGCGGTTGAGCGTGATCTTGGCCGAATCACCTTCTTGCACAACTGTTGGCTTAGAAACAGTATGGTCCTTACCAAGTACTGAACCCAAAACCCTTATCGGGTTCTAGTGGTACAGGTTTATAGTTTAAGAAACATGTGCTCTTCGAAGTAACAAATGGTAAAGACAATAAAAGGAAAAGTTTAGTTCCAGTATAGATAGTATAGAGTAAAAATTATTTTTTTTTTTTAATTTGTTACTTTGAAGATTGTATATTTCTTAAAATATAACAAATACAAAAAAATTAATAGGAACATTCTTGTAGGAAATTTAGTGTTCTTCAATTTTTTGCATGAAATGTTTAAAGTTAGGACCAACCGTTTTCGAGATATAAACGAAAAACATGACCTTCTTCCCCCTATCTCACAAATCTCTGCCTCTGTTCCACTTTTAGTATGTTTAACTCTAAATTAATCTAAGCAAAGCCCTGAAATAAATTGAGGACGCCCTCTCAATTCCGTCAACAATCCCTACATCGACTGGCCAATTAGCTAATTAATAAATATAATCTTAATTGGTGGATTCTAGAAGCTCCATAAGTCAAGTTTATCAAACAAGAATAATTTCTGTGATATGCAATCTTATAATCAGCAATAATATTGTTTTTATCATTTTTTATTCGAGTGTCAAACATTAATGACTCAGCACAGTTATTGTCATACAAAGGTAAAAATTTGTCAAAAATTTCAGTTGAATAGAACCTACATTAAATTTTAAGAAATAGAAAAGCAAGGCTGAAAAAAAAAAAATAAAAATAAAGGAGAAAAAAATCATAGTTATGTTAAATATTCACTAAAATCCAAGATAACCAGATATTAGATTTTTAAGCACTTAAATATTTAGTTCCCACAACTGTATTGTTGCATTTGCTACAATCAAATACCTTTATGTAGGAGAATTTTGTTGGGGGTGCGGTCAATAAATAAACACATAAATAAGAAAAAACTTATTTCTTATTTGTGTGTTTATTTATTGACCGCACCCCTAACCAAGATTCTCCTATGTACATTTTCCAGATACCTTTATATTTTGAACATTTTTATCGTTTGAAAAAATTGTGTGTATTTAAATTTAAGAATGAATGCAGAGGAAGAAAAACAAAACAAGTTTTAAAACAGAACTAGAGGAAAAAAACAACAAAAATTAACTTGATTCCTTAATTATGAGCCAATGATTTTAAGCTCATACACATATGCTACATCTCTATGTTAGGATAATGTTAAAAAATCTTTTTTCTCTTATAAAACTGTTTTAAGTGCCAGATGGTTTACCTTTAGTAAAACGAATATCGAAATGTGTTAGGTAATTGATTTTAATACAGTAATTTTTGAAAAAGGTGATTTATTTAAAAATGTTTCTATATTTTATATTTCTTTTATTTACCCCAGGTTTTTTTTTCTTATAATCAAAAAATGAGAAAAATTTTATCTTATTTTTTTTTCTTTATGTAACAATTTAAATAAAAAATGTAAAAGTTTTTTTTTTTTTTTTTTTTTATGTTAATAATAATTATTCTTGTTTCATACACCCAAGCATTAGCGGAACTATGATTTAATTTTTGGGGGACATCTGGAGATAGAGATACCTCATAACAATAAGTGAGTTTCTTCTCTGATAAATTTTTGATGGTCGCCGATCAACTTGAATCATTAGAAATTCAGTTTTTAATTATTTTTGTTTTAATAACTATAATTACAGGAAGGAATAACAGTGCTTTTAGAGAGGCAAGATACTGTAATATACAAGATACTGTAATAAAAGTTCTTGCATGAACAAAGCTATTTTTGCTATGTGTTATGGTTTAAAAAGAGAACATATTGTAGTTATTTAATTTTTTGGCTCAGAGGTCATTAGTAAAAATAAAAATGGACAAATGCAAAAATCAATTAATTTTTTTGGGGCTTCAGTCAAAAATAATCCCCTTGAAGAGGATATGTTTTGCCTTTTCTTCTTCCTTACTTTAACAACTAATTATTTACTCTATAATTTGGAATTTTTTTTTCTTTTTTTATAGCTTTATTCATTTTGATATTAGAGAGCTTTTTACTATATCACATAAAAAATATCCTGATCATATCTGGCAATTTAAATAATAATTGTCAGGTTTTTAATTGCATGTCAACATAACTGTGAACTGTCTAATAACAGCTTTTCAAACAGAGATGAAAAAGTTTAAAAAATTAAATTTTCATCACATTGAGGTGTTTTTTTTTTTTTTTTAATGGTATATACTAGTAAGTGATATGCTATAGAATAGAAAAAATTAAAAATTAACTGCGCATAAAATTTATGCAAATTGGACTTATGTGGTTGCAAACTTTTTCCGATGATATTCCCAATTAATTAGAAAGATTTTAAAGGTATAAAGAAATAAAATTGAGTATCTAACATCGGTGTAAAACTTAACAGAAATAGTCAAGCATTAGTACCTATACAGAATTAAAACAATTTAGAATTAAATATTTTGAAATATAGAAAACATGAATAAAAAAGTTGGCTTACGAGTATCATCACACCAAAACCATATGATTTCAGCAAATCCTTTTTCGTTCCCATTAGGTCATAGGATAATATCACAACTTTAGCTCTCTCGAACTCATCCCTACTATTCGTTAAAACATAAATTAAATAGCTCGGAACATCTGGTAAATTCCTTCTGATCTCTTCCTCCCACTGAAATCTTAAATAAAAAACAACAATGAATATAAATATTGTTAAATATATATCCATAGGAAAAAAATAATTACAATTAATACATCAATTACCATACATCAAAGGATACGCCGAACAGATAAAGAAAGAAATAGAGAAACTGGGGATCAGAGAAGAGGACTATCAGGACAGAGAGAACTTTAGAAAGATGATAGATGGAAAGAAGGTCCTTGCGGCGAAGAAGAGGAAAAGAGGGGAAGGAAGGTGGACAGAGGAGCGTAGAAGGGAAATTGGAGAAAAGATGAAGAAGGTGTGTGCTAAAAGAAAAATGAAAGCCAAGAAGTGATATACGCATGGTCCTTAGCTGGCCTTCATCATGATAAATAAAAATAATAATAAATGAATTTGGAGGACAACTGTAACGAGAAATAATTTTATGAAAGAATAACCCTTTCGCTGTTGCTAACACAGATCTGAGATCTTGAACGACTGCTGCTCTCACATATCTGTGATCCTCAGAAACGGCATCTAGCGGTAGCTAAATCGACTAACAGATTCTTTAACTTGCCAGTAAATAGTGTAAGCACCTCCTTTTCAATCTATGCCAGCTTTCTGTCCGTTTGTCTTCAGACTGTTTATACCTGCTTAAGATGAACCCTTTTACCTGGTCAAGTCTCTAGTGAAATATGTGATACACCATTATGTTTATTGCCATGTTTTAAGTTGTATCACATACAACATAAATTATTTTAAAAATAAAAAAAATATTTTAACTCTAACAATACCAGTCCAAAGATCGGATGAAAAAGTGAGGTTGGAATTTATTTTTTTTTTAATCAGAAATAATTATTTTTCCATAGTAAGCTCCCAAAAAGAACTTGGCACTGGGCGGTTGCTAAAGCGCTAGTTCCGTATCACCTGGCCAAGGTCAAATCTTGTACTGCTCCGCAGCGAACAGGTTAAATGAATTATACGAATTATACAATTGATACGTGAAACATGAAATGATGTTAATATTGAAAATGTAATAAAATAAAAATGTTACAAATACAATAAAATACCAATATTACCAAGAGAAATTACAATCATTACTTAAAATGATTTGAAAATTCTGATGATGAAATCTAATAGTTCACAGATAGGAAACTGAAGGAAAGTACAATAAAGAGGATCTAGGAAATAATGTGGTCCGGTGAACTTACAAAATGATTCCCTGATGACAGCAAAATAGAATATCTTGATAATGAGGTAGAACACAAATAGTGGTGGTAAATAAAGAACTGAGATGATGAAATAAAACAAAGCATAACAACTGGCAAAAATTGAGCATAAATTATTATAAAGATGAACAATATGGCGGTTATAAATAGCGGGATCACAATATAGTGGTTCAATCTAAATACAGTGTTTAAGAATTTTTTTACAAGAGACACATAAACACCAACGGCGGGTCCCAGAAGACAAGCTTATACACTTTAGGAAGGTTCCTGGACCGGCCATAATTGGCCTTAATCAAATAAATAATTATGATAAATATTACCTCATAGAAGATGGACAAACTATAAGAAGTGGCCATTCGTCTCGATAATAATCGGCAATTCCTAAAGCTTGAATAGTTTTTCCAAGGCCCATTTCATCCGCAATCAAACAACGACCTCCTCTCGAAACTCCAAACCTATTACATATCACATTAACATTTATTTATTCTTTACTTGAAATATAAATAATGTTCATCAAGTCCTTTTTTATTGCAAATATACTAATCCATGTATTTTTCATTAAAACATTTATGTGCTAAAAAACCACTTGAGCACATAAATGAGTTATATAAAATACAGTTGTAAATTTCAAATGCTGATAGTTAAAACCAGGGCACGAAACAGCTATTAAAATGTTTCAATTTAACTGTTTTACAAGAACTTTTCTAATTAATGTTTGAACATAAAAGTTCAACAAGAACTTTTATCAAAAGAATCTTTTAATAAAAAGTTTCTTAAGCACTTTTATCAAAAGAATCTTTTAATAAAAAGTTTCTTAAGCACTTTTATCAAAAGAATCTTTTAATAAAAAGTTTCTTAAGCACTTTTATCAAAAGAACTTTTTGATGAAAGTTCTGCTAATATTAGTTCTTGGCAAAACTATTATATAAAAGTTCTGATAATAAAGTTCTTACCAGAGCATTTCTCAAATACAATTCTCTAATATTAGTTTTCAGATACTTATGGGACTCATCTTTTTTTATAAGCTAATTTTTTTTAAATCTTTTGGATAAATGCTGAGATGGCCACAAAAAACCTGCTAAACTGATATAATAGGCCATCTGAAAGCCATTTTATTCAAGAAAAAACTACAATGATTGCTCTTCAGTACTCAATATTTTGAAAACTCCCACCGCACAAAAAAAATTACGAATATCTTTCTTAAATTAAAGTAAATTTGCTAAAATTTGAACACTATTAGACCTCTTTACTAGTCCCCGAGATAAATTAAAAATAAAAATAATTTATTTATTCACAATTTTGTGAATTTATTTTGGCAAATATCATGGAAACTGCTCTTCCTAAGAAGGTAATTAAAATAAACTATTTTATGGTGAATATAGCTAACTCAAATTTTAGTGGTAATAAATATCTGTATGTGTGAGATAAACCTCTTAAAAAAATAAGACACATTGAACACGGTTTTGACATTAAGCAACTCATGTTAGAAAAGTTAGATATCTCAAGAACTATTAGACATACAGATGTCAATTACCACTCAAATTGGATTTAATTAAATGCACCATATATTAGTTCAATCAATATCTTCATAGAAAAAGCAGTTTCCATGATATTTGGCAAAATAGATTCACAAAATGGTGATTTCTCGTTTATGGAAAAAAATTTGTTTTTTTGAAAAACTAGTAAATGTGAAGAGTGAAATGTGAAATTTACTTTAATTTAAAAAAGGTATTCATAATATTTTTTGTGTGGTTATACTTTTCAAGATATTGATCAGTGAATTAAAAATGAGCAAAAATTTTAGAGTTTTTTTAAAATTAAATAATAGGATATTTTATCAGTATATTTATGCAACAGATGAATTAATCATAAAGTCTAACCAAAAATAGCAGCAAATAACAATAAAGAGAAGGGGGAGATATGATGATGTAATGTGGTCAATCCATGAATATCTATGTGAAGATTATTAATTTTTGTTTCAATAGACAAAAGGTTTTCAAAACTTCTTTAAAACTAATCCATAAAATAGAATTATGTCATACCATACAAAATATTATATTATATATTATGACCCGTGACCAATCAGTGTAATAATTGAGGCAGTATCTGCAAGAAGGGCATATGCTCCAAAAGTGAGTTTTGAGATCCGAGCTGGCAAAGGTTTTTGACACTCATATGTCAATCGGTTATTCCTAAACCAGTACTGAAAATTTACAGTAAGGTTGATTAAATAAACATCATAATCACTTAAACGCCCTTTATATGAAGAAAGTAATTTCCAAGAGTCATTCTTGCATAGGACATTTTATTGACCTTATATTGAACATTTATTCCTCTGCTAAAATATAATAAGCAATTAATATTTAAAATAAAGAAAAATTGCTTTTTAAATAAAGCAATACCTATGCTTTTGTTAGAAAAGAAAAAAAGTATATATTAAAGTTCAAAAATAAATATAAGCTCGAGTTGAATAAAATATATTTTCATTTTGAAAACTAGGCACTTGAAGTAAGCGAAATGTTAGAATAAAAGTAAAGATTTATAATGCTGGAATATAAATATTTATTAAACAACTAAAGAATAGTTGAGAATATTTTACAAGTGACCAGATTTATTTGGTAAAACTGTAAACACATACCATTTTAAAAAATTTACATTGTTTAAAATCTGAGGATCTTTCCCCTTTCATTATTTTACCTTTATCCTATCCTTAGAACTCCTATATACTGGGTCAGAGGGACAATACCCTTAGCTCGCTGATTGCTTATGATTTGTTGGTTGTCCCTTCGAAACATCTGATCACTTTGCCTCAACCTTCTGCTAGTTCTATCCAGCTACCCTACTGGTATGTATTGTTCGAGACCTCCCGATACCTCCAATTACCTTCAGCTCGACAATTGGTGACTAAATTTACAAAACCTCAACAATTATATAAGGACACAAAACAGTCACATTTCATTTATTTCTTGATTGGAAAAATATTTAGTAGGAATATTCTTGATGTCATACTGAAGCCATTAAAGCGTTCTCCACAAAAAGAGCATACGGATTTATTAGCCCTTATTGCAGCTGCATCCTCAAATTTACCGATTCATCAAATAATAAAAAAGTTTATAATGTAAGTTAAAGATAGATTATTACTTACTGAACGCCTTCCTTTTGAAAAGGAAATAAAGCGCTGACTAAGGAAGGCTCAATACGAGATATATCAACTTCTTTATGGTTGACAGAAAAGTTTGCCGAGTTTGAAAAGACCTAAAAATAAAATTTTAATCATCAAAAAATTAATGTAACCATGTAATTATATGATACTCTTAACCAAAAAGAAAATATATAAATGGTACCTTCAGAACAGAGGTAGGTAAGTTTCCAATCACTACTTGAGGTGAAAGAGGGTTGGTAAGTTTTTTGAATTTTTCATACTCCTTAAGTGGAAAACACCATGATTTCCTCTGAGGATCTTGAATTGTGAATAAAACATAAGAAAGTGAATTTGACCTACAAGTATTAAAATAAAAAAACCAACAATATTTACCATAGTATCTTCCAGGTATTTGCTTGCAAATATCTATTAATTTATGATGGAAGCCAATCTCTAAAACAAATGTATCTTTGCTTATTAAACTGACTGTTCCTTGAAGAGCATCGGTAGTGACATTCCAAGTTTTCTCAACAGCTGCAGTTTTACTAATGCCATTACTTACAGCATTACTGGGGTTACTTTTCTGGACAGACCAAGTCTTCAGAGGTGGGTAATGGGGCGAAGGTCTTTCTGTATTATTGGCTGGTTTATCAGAAGTTTTATAGAAGGAATTCGCAGGAAAAGGTTTTGCAGGTGGAGCAGGCCGTTTTGGTGGACTACTGTGACTAAGGGCTAGTTTTGCAGCTCTCCTCTCAAGGGCTAATCTTCTGTTTTCTTCAATTCTCCTTTTCTGTTCTTCAGTTAAAGATGACATTTTTATGAAAAAATCATAGCTTTAATACAACACAAAATATGATTGTTAGCTGAAATTCATCCTAAATACTTCATTTACGATTCTTGATCACATTCATATTAAAATACAATTCACCAGCAAAAGCGATTGACAGCAGTATTCACTATAAAACCATACAATTTCAAATTTTAAAAACAAACCAACGAGGTCGAAAATAAAAATGTCAAATAGCTAACATAGTTGTATAAATTAGTTTATTTGAAGAACCCACTAGAAGACGGTCCTTTTATCCTTTATCCTTTCTGGTTTTGAATATATATGAGTGTGCGGTAAATATTTAATTTAAATATATTAGCTCCATCAAGCAATACAAGAGAACTGTAGAGTGTTATTCAAAGTAACGGCTATGTCAAGGGGAATTCATTAAATATAATTTTAGATTATTTCCTTTACAAATCTCTAATATATAGGTGGGGAACCTTTTTACCATTGAAGGCCGCTTTCCCTCTTATATCTCGCGAACGGGTAAATAGATTTTCGCTTTTTAAACGATTTTCCGACTATATTTAGGTAGGTAAAATGGAAAAAGAGTGTGAAAATTTTACTTTTCAATCGCTTAGAATAGAATAAAAATTTTGAAAATGCATTTTTCTGAACAGAATTTGGTAATAAATTTAGTTTGATTTAAACTTAAACTTAAATGTATGAAGATTATCTCCAATAATTTCTGCTACGTTACAATTAGGCATTTGGTCATGCCTCGTAGGAAGAGACTTTTTCACAAACAATTTTTTGACTAGATTCCCAACTATAATAAATATTTTAATTTTCCTAACTATATTAAAAAATATTGCAATTTTCCACAACTCTTTAGTGTTTGATCTTTTTGCTTACCTCTTGCGAATGTCTACACTTCACAACAATATTTTTTTTCTATTCAAACACAACATTGTTTCGATAAAATCCCGATTACTTAACTTAAAAGGTAATGGGTTTTAAATCTTAGTAACTGTTTGAGTAAAATGTTTTACCACAATTTTCGCAGTTTGAATTAGGTTCTCAAATTTTTCAACTCGTTGTGTTTTCAAATTATCTACCCTTCGATAGGCGACCTGCTTGAGTGGATATCCTTTATACAAGAGTCAGTTTGTTGAAATCATGATTTTTTAAATGCTTTCGATTTTTTGAATATTTCTGCAAAGCATGTTCTTTGCTACTCTGATAAAGTCAAGGATACAGAAACCGGTTAGCTTTTCTCCATTTACAAACACATATTGCGGTGGGTTGATTTTTCGTAATTTTATCAACGGAGCTCATTTTCAGGTTTTGCGGGCAATATAGAGTGTATACGCAGATGAAAGAATATAAGTTAACAGAATGAAAAAAGTTTTACAATGCATTTTACTGGACAGTTGAGCACGAATAGCCGGGTAGAGATACTTACGTCACCCATTTATTTTTAGCTTAAATAGCTTTAAAAACTATTAAGTAATGGCGAAAGAATCATTTCTCTATATTGAATGAGAGCGGAGAAAAAATAAAATAAAATCGGATTTCCATAATTTATGTCATGGTTCCCAATGCCCATTCAGTTTAAAGGCCTAATATCCACACAAAAATCGGCATCCAAATCTGTGAGTTACAAGCCAAGGCCTCATCTAGTAAATAATGAGCTCTAAGGCAAATCTAAGGAAATGTGTAAGTTAATTTTCCCAAAAAATCGGCAGGACTTTTTGCACTAATGTTCGAATTTCTCACGCACACTTTCCTTTTAGCTTAGGAGCTATAAGAGGAAAAGCGAATGAAAAGTCGGAAAATTTTCAAACTCCTTATCCTTTCAGCCTAACTCAATATGGTCGGAAAATCATCGGAACCGCGAAAATCCATTATTCTCACGAGATATATGAGAAAAAGCGAATGAAAAGTCGGAAAACTTTCACACTAATTTTCCTTTTAGTTAACCTCTAAATAGAAGGGGGTCCATGGTGCCATGCAATAATTTACAGTAACATTCAAAAGAACACAACTTATTTATTTTTTTAAATAACTCTTAAACAATAGTTTATGAGGAATACCTGCAAAATTAAAAAAAAAATCCACGTTGGAAGGGGAGGTGGTCACAAAAGACTGGTGGAAGATGATAAAATAGTTTGAAAGGTTATTTATTAATATTTGAACAGTGCTGTAGTATTTCTTTCAAATGCCATGATTAGGCATCCATAAACAGTAGGCTTGCGTACAGAATATGAATGGCAACAAATTATCATTTGAAAAGAGATATAACCTTTTTATTCTTCAGCCAAGAACACTTTCCATCAAATGAGATCTGACCTGAAATTTGCTCATGAACATTACATGACATCTGTAGAACGTAATGCCTCATGATCAGGGTTCAAGATCACTATCAATAAGTCTGACAACTTGCGGGGACATTCACACCCCTTAGAATAAATTAAACGAAACTTTCGACAACGAAGGGTTAATTTTCTACATTATTACTCGATAATAACTCGATCGGGACCAAAATAATAAACTTTACAGAAATAAAATTACTTCTATTCTTAAAATAGCAGTTAGCCCACAACTTTCGGTTGCTTCTTTTACCTGGAATTTCTTGATACCAAGAAAAAGAAGATTTTTGGATGACCAGGTAAGCCGCCCAGCAAGTAGAATGCTCTAATCTCATATATTAACAATCCGACCGAATCTCAACGACTGGAAGGTTTCGTTGACGCTAAATGATCCGTTCAACTATTGAATATGCCGAGCGATAATTTAATAGAAAGATTAGGACGAAAGTTGAAGGAGAAATAGGAACAGTGTTGACATATACTTGCAACATGTACTCCCAGTCAATCCTAAAACAAAAGAAATTTGATAAATCAAACTGGATTTCATGCCATATGCAATGTCTTTACGTTCAAATGATTTTTTTTTTTAAATCGATAACTTTGGCGAGGAATATTTAAAAACTGTCATAAAATATTCTTTATTTAATGAGGAAGATTATTAATTTAAGGAATATACGAGTATCTTTGTAATTGTATTTTGATTTCCATGTTACTGAAATAATTTTGATACATTTAGTATAAATCTTCTTTGTTTAGAATACAAGAATGAATAGCTCGTTTGTAGAACGCTGGATCCTCTTGCTAAGTCGCGTGCTGTAGGTTACTAGTGGAAGTCAAATTATATATATTTTGATCTAAAATTTTGTAAAATGAGTAGATTTTTCGCAACTGGATCAGACTCCGAGTCTGAAACCTCTTCTGAAGAGGAACAAATCGCTAAACCAACTGCTACTTTTACGGTACGTAAATCTACTGTTTGCAGATGTTAGGGCATTCTTTGTTTTTATCAATTTAAAGATTTATTTTATCTATTACATTATATTATAATGTTAGTTTTATTAAGGTAATGTGTATAGTTTTATTAATTTCTTGTATAGTTGGTCAAATTATAGTATTGCCAGAATCTTTAAAAAAAAAATTTCTCTTTACAATTTTTACACCAAGTTTTGAAGATATAAAAATTAATTAGTGATTTTATGTGTTGTTTATAGTTCAGTGACGATGAAGAAGATACCAAAAGGGTGGTTCGCTCTGCTAAAGAAAAGCGGTATGAAGAACTCACCAATCTTATTAAACAGATTCGAAACTTTAAAAAGATCAAAGACATGAGCAGTATGTTAAATAGTAAGTGATCTAAAAGTATTATTTTATTGTATATAGAATGGTAATTGGTGATATATTTTTTATTTTCTTCATTTTATGCAGTTCCACTGAATACAGCAACCTAAGTTTTAAGTGTCTTATAAATAATTACTTGTAGATAAAGTCTTAAATGTAATGATTGTAAATATTTCCAGCTTTAAGAATAAGATTAAAGATAGCCATTAAATATAGGTTTTTTTCATTCAAGTACATTAGATTGTAATTAAGTTATACCAAAATAAGTACATAAAAATTAGTTAATCTTACTGATGGATTAAGATAATTATTGTTACTAATTAAATTTATTTAATTTGTCATTGTTTAAGATGAATCTGTTGGAAATAAATTTCTAGTTTAATCTTAGAGTTTAATTTATATGTGGTTTAGCTGTAGTAAAGTTTTAAGATTTAGTTTTAGTTTAATAAATTCTAAATAATGTCATTTTGGATCTGCTAAATCAAATATGACTGTTGGTAGTGCTCTACTATGACGGTTCTTGAGTCGCAGCAAAACTTATTTTAATTTAAATTTTGAAACTCATTATTGGTAATTATTTATTTATTTTGTTTAAATTAGGTTTTGAAGACTTAATGAGAGCTTATCAAAAAGCCCAACCAGTTATTAATAAGGAAGAAAATGGCCAAACTCCAAAGTTTTATCTTCGTTGTCTTGTTGAGGTTGAAGACTTCATCAATGAAATGTGGGAAGATAGAGAAGGAAGGTATGTACAAATTTTCATTGCATTAAAATGAAGAATGTTCTATTTTTCTTTAGAGCAAAGTTACTGTTTGGATCATGGGAATTATAAATATTAGTCAATCTTTTTAATTTCTGCTATCCAACTTTCATTTAAAAAAAAAAAAATCCTCTCAAGTAATGATAGATACTTGATTAGTATTTACTAGGTATCTGCAAAGTTTTTATTTTGTTTTTTTAAGAGTAAATCTAAAATATAACTTCTCTTTAATTAAAATATTAAACTAATTTCCTTATGTCCTTTGCACATCCAGTTGTGAGCATCATAATAACCATTTGACCAATATTTAATTTTTATTTTATTTTTAAGGAAAAATATGTCAAAAAATAATTCCAAATCATTGGCTTCGCTACGACAAAAATTGCGTAAGTACAACAAAGATTTCGAGGAAGATATTACTAAATTCAGAGAAAATCCAGATTTCGGAGACGAAGAGGAGGAACAGCCCAAAGGTTTGAAATGATAAATTTAAATATAAAGAAAAGTTATTGATTGGTGACTTGTTTATTTATTTATATTTTAATGTTTGTTTTTAGAAGTGGAAGACGATTCTGAAGACGAAGTGCCTGGGCCGCCATCGTTCCATAGGCGTGTTATCTCTGAAGGCAGTGGTCCAGAGGCTAAGCCATCAAAGGTATCTTCTTTCTTCCTTTTCTGTTTTTTTTTTTTCTTTTTTTTTCTTCTAAACATTATTATGTGATTTTATTTTAAAACATTTTTTTTTTTTTTTATAAAATAAAATGTTAAAAGCATCTGATTTAATTCTGTGTAGCTGTACTAGTTCGAATAAAGTTCTGTTTGTAACAAAGTAATTGTTTTTGATTTTAGTTTATTATTTTCAATTATGTAATCTATCAAGAAAAAAAAAAAATTAACCTTCCACTTAAAATTTGAGGTTTTATGTGAGGTTCGACATTACAATCCGAACAACCATTTGAAACAAAATGGCAGCCGATTAAAGATTTCATATGTCCATACCTTGACCAGTTATGCAGATAG
This sequence comes from Rhaphigaster nebulosa, assembly GCA_948150685.1. Classification (NCBI taxonomy): domain Eukaryota; kingdom Metazoa; phylum Arthropoda; class Insecta; order Hemiptera; family Pentatomidae; genus Rhaphigaster; species Rhaphigaster nebulosa. Next base: position 7,043,908 of record OX411311.1, on the reverse strand, counting down.
GGAAAGATATAGTGTTTTAAAATCATCATTACAAACTACCAAAAAAAAAAAAAGTCAGAAACAAGGGTGTTGCGCCAGTCTTTATTTGCTTTGAATTTAGAATTTTTTTTAAAGTCTTTCTCCATTAGTTCCTAACCCTCAAATAATAGTACTTGTGGCATACTCCATCAAATAATGGAGATAGGCTCTTTGTTCTGGAGATACTCATTTTCTCATTAAGAACAATTCCATGATAAAACACGCCATTGATTTTTTAATGTCCTTTTTGATTTTTGACTCATTTTTTTCTCCCATACCTTGTTTTATCTTCTCATATTTTAGCCATGATAATTTTGTTATATCTCGTCTATAATTTCATATTATATATTTAGTTAAATTTAAGATGATTTCTAATTTTATATTTTGAAATTTCAGATCACACCCGATGATGAAGGTAGTGATGATGACTCCATCGACTGGGGTACTGGTTCAGAGTCTAGTTCAGAATCGAGTGACGATGAGGGACAGTACCAATCGATCAGAGAAAGATTTTTGAAAAAGTAAGCTGTTTTCCCTTTTTCGTCTGCGATTAGTTAACAAAATAATGTTTTTGTTTATTTCAATACATATTTGCTTCTTGCCTTGCCTGTAGAACAACAGATAGAGAAGAAGAAGAGAAAAAAGAGAAGAAAAAGGAAAGGAAAGAAAAGGAGAGAAAAAAGAAGAAGGATGAAGAGGAGGATGGTGAAGGAGAATGGGAGACTGTGAAAGGAGGTGTCGCCATTCCATCTGTAAGTTTATACTGTTTATTTCTTAAACTATGATTTATGTGGAGTGATCCTTTTGATCCTTGGTATATTCATAACTCGGGGATGTATTGCATACATTTTTTGAATCATTTACAGTTATGAGTCATCTGTCACACTAAAAATTTTAAAAGTTTATGATAGAAGATTCTCAAATAAAATTAGTAAAAGTTATCATTTATCTCTGAATTTTTGCCCTACAACTAACATCTTTATCCTAAACTATTTCATCCATTTACAGGAAAAGCCCAAGATGTTTGCTAAAGATGCTGAAATCGATATGAACCTGGTTCTTAAGAAATTGAGCGAAATAGTCGCTGCTCGTGGTAAAAAACGAACAGATCGTCGAGAACAGATTGAACTTTTGCACGAACTGGCCAGTGTTGCCGATGCCCACCACCTTGGACCGGCCATCAGTACCAAAATACGTCTTGCTATCATTTCTTCCATTTTCGACTACAATCCTAAAGTGTCCGATGCCATGAAACCTGAATATTGGTCAAAGTAAGTTCTTTATTTTTTTTATTTTATAATTCATTATTTTATTTTTCCATTGTTTGAAATACACTCAAGGACAACATAAAAACCCGGACACTCTTTATTAATTTTATTATTTTCCATTGTGACTGAGTATAAAGAATGATGGTGGACTTAAACGACTAACACAATATTGGTTTGTTGTTTACTTTTAAAGACCCAACATTTCGAGTGATTTAATTAATTTTTGAATAGTTTTCTTTGATGAAATAATGATTAAAGTAAAAAAATAATTAATCACTGCCTAGAAGACTCTAGGCCAGGCGAGGTAATACATGGTGTTAAGAGAAAAGCCAAGTTATAATTGTTACATAAATTTTAATTTATTACTAAATGATTTTCTAGTATTGTGGTGAATTTTCTTTTAAACCATCTTATTTTAATAAAATTCATGAATTTCTGATCATGTATAATTTTGTCTATATTGTAATTAATGGTTGTGCTAAAATTAATATCACGATAAAAATAGGTACAGTTTGAAATACACCACTAAATGCTGGTGTCCAATTTTTTTTCTTTACATATACTATATAATAACTTAACACATCCCGTCATTAATTTTACAAGTAAAGATATTGTTGACTTCTTGTGATGAAAGGCAATTAGAATAATGAGTTAAAAAATAAAAATGTAAATATGTTTATTAAATGTATATACAATCAATATATGTTGTACAACATCATCATCATCTTCCGATCCTATAATACCTCTGCGCAGTATGAGGATGCCTTCTGTAGAATTTGGACCAACTGCCCCTCTCCAGCCCAGGCCTTGCTTCCTGAATGCCTCCCGCACACCTTCCTTGCTGGTGATCCGATAATCTACTTCTTGGTCTTCTTCTTTCCTCTCGCGCCTTATAGTTTATCCTCGCTGTTCTTCCTGGATTTAATTCCTTAAAATCAGTTGTTCGTTATAATTACTCCTTTAAGGTTGCCTCGTGATATGTTTTACATATATATTTAGTTGTTGGAGCATTTTGTCTTTCTATCAGCATTGCAACAACTCATTGCTGAGTCATGATCTCCTGAATCATCGGACACTGTGTAATAGAGCATTATGGGGTCATACAAATATTTATTGAGCAGACTTGTTGACATTCACTGTTTGAAAATTATAATAGGATTTTTCTATTAAAAATCAAGAAGGAAAAACATTTAATGTTAAAGAAAAACGATGCAGAGTTAACTCATTGATCTACTGTTGAAGGAATAAATTAAAAATACAGTCGAACCTCAATATATCGAACATGAAGATTCCTTGAAAAAAATTCGACATATGGAAATTTGGATGTATTAGAAAGATTGCAATTTGTCACCCTTTTCAGGTTAAAACAATTGCAGCTATTCTTTAGGGTTAAAAAAGTATCTAAGGCAATTTTTTTGGGATTAATGATGTAACAAAGGCAATTTATTAGGGTTTAAGAAAAATAAAATTGAACGATCAGTAACACTTATTTGAAAAATTGTACTAATTACATCTGTGATTGCAGATTTTTTACAAATGTACATTTATATTTTAATAAGGACATGTATTAAAAATATACAAGCATACATAAAAATTAATTTATTTTTGTTTTTGTGCAAAATAGCTTTTAATGTCTTTTTGTGTATTATTCATCATCGAAGTCATGTTTATGAATTTAAAATGAATATATCACTCCATGTTAGGAAAGAGATTCAGAGAATTTAGGTACTCCTGTGCTTCTTCTGAAACAAGATCTTTCCTGAATTTGCATTGCTTTGCAAACCAGTGAAACATTTCTGTTTCTTGTTCAATCACCCATCCTAATTTATATAAACCTAAGGGCTCTTTTTGATGACAATCACGTTTTATATTTTTTTAAATGGGAATTTTTTGTCTGATATATAAAAATTTTATTCGATATATAGAATATTTTTTTCTAATAAAAATTCAAGATTCATATAAATAGTTCGATATACAAAGGTTCGACTGTACTAACTTAATTTACCTTATAACATTTTTTTATTAATTCTTAGATTTATATTTCCATATAATTTATACTTGTTCTTTAATGTTTATCTTCTGTTTCATGCAGGCTTTTGGACAGGATTTCGGAAGCTTTGGATTTGCTACTTGCTACGGGTGACATAGTAATTGGCGAAAACATAACAGAAGAAACTGAAGTTTTTGACAAGGCGCCATATCGTGTCCGTGGTTGCGCACTCACTATTGTTGAGAGATTAGACGAAGAGTTTACCAAGCTCTTGAAAGAATGTGATCCTCACTCAAATGAATATGTGCAAAGGTAAAGATTGAAAAAAAAAGAGATCATGTTATTATTCTCTATAATTAATAATTTTCTATTTGTAACTGATAATTTAAAATAAATTTTTTTAGGCTAACTGATGAGAAACGTGTTTGTGCAATTATCGATAAGGTTCAACAATTTTTGGAAAAACAAGGCAACCCATCAGATTTGTGTAGAATCTACCTGAGGAAAGTCGAACATCTTTATTATAAATTTGATCCACTGGTTATCAAACAGAGAAAGGTAAAGATTTATCTTGATAATTCTCATTATTTTTGTAGAATTACATATAAATATTCATTCCATTTATTGCTTAAATATGTGGAAAAAAGAAATGAGTTCTCTCTGATATTTATTTTTAATTCTAAGAGACTTTTAAAGTTTTTAGATTACCGCCATTTTTAAAAAATTATTCTCTGGTATATATAGGGTCTGGCACGGGATGATTTCAAAATTCATTTATTTATTACAGAATTACTTCTTTATTATTTTTTCACGCATAATTATAAAGTACAACAATAGTCATTTGGTATACAATAAAAAAAAAAAACTTTCCTAAACACTATGATTTGCCAAATACCTCCTTAGAATTTCTTGAAATTTTCGCATTAGACTCGTACCTGGAAGTTTTGCATTACCCCTCGCAGCGGGTATTGCTTCAATCTGCGTTGTTTGAGGACTTGGACAGTTCGGGGTGGATCGGCCTCTAACACTTAAGTACCTCATTAAAAAATGCTGATAACTGAAATAAAATCGATAATTATAAAACTGAAATCGAACCATTCCACCATATGCTTGCATTAGCATCAGATAGAAAAAGTTTTAAAAATAATTGTGGGCTCTCTAGTTGTTTTGTGTTTTAATGAAGAAATAGTTGGAAATCACGTGAAAAAATGCCAAAATTGAGGAAAAATACGTTGATAAATTATAAAAAGAAATGCTAAAAGCTGAATTGCAAGGAAACAATAACCTTTCATACTTCTTTTATTCAAACGAACAATATTCCTCATTATTCCATTCTCAAGTCTTAACATAATTAACAAACAATGTCAATAAATAATACAACATAACATAACAAACATTACATAAAATTTCGTAAATTATCCAATTATTCAGAAGTATTAAAATTCATTTCAATAATTTAAAGGTAACAGTTATAAGTAAATTTGAGAAATAAACAAAATAAAACTATATAATTAAAATTTATTGTACATATATACCTGCCAAAGCTCGTCTCATTGCTGAAAATATCTTATCCAAGTGGATTATCGTCCTCACTTTTAAAAAAAATATTAATATTTAAGTGGCAATAGTAAGTCCCTAATTAATGATAAACAATATCACCAATATTTAAAAATCAATATATCAATTAACTAAGCACACTTGTGTTACTGTTACTCTTCTTTTTCATTCTAAACATCTGATGTGGACACCGCATGACTTCCTTGCATGCTTATTAAACTAAAAATCGGCGGCTCAAAAAAAAAAGACGAAAAGTAAAAAAAAAAAAAACAGTTTTTGGTTAAGTACCACTTCCGACTGGTCAATTTTAACCAAAATTTACAATGTTATTTATATTGATATAACGACTCTTATATACCAAATTTGAGATGTTTTGCTTATATTTTAATATAATTTTTTATGAAAATTTGTTATGGCCTACATATAAATTATCATTTCCGATTGGCATATATTAACTAAAATCTAGTTGTTTATTCAAATTGATATAGAAGTCTTATATATCGAATTTGAGAAGTTTAAGTTTATTATGAACTTCAAGTAAAGTACCACTTCCGGTTACCTAATTTTAAAAACTAGTAATATGATTTATATTGACATAAAAGTTTTATATGCCAAATTTGAAATGTTTTGCATTATATTTAAACATAATTTTTGATGAAAGTTTATTAATAATTTCAAGTAAAGTACCACTTCCGACTGGCCAATTTTAACCAAAATCTAGTATGTTATTTATATTAATATACCAAATTTGAGAAGATATGCATTATTTTTTAACATAATGTTTGATGAAAATCTATTAAGGCCTTCAATTAAAGTACCACATTCGGTGATCATGTAGTGACCAAAAAGGGAGGTGGAGGTTCACAACTAGATGTTATACTGATCGGAAATATAAAATTTTAATTTTCCACGACTAACCGTTTTTGAGTTATGCGAGATACGAACAAACGTACATATAGACGTCACGACGAAACTAGTCAAAATGGATTCATAAATGGTACAAATGGATATTTCCGCTGAAATCTGAAAACCAAAATTTTAGCGATTACAATACTTCCTTTACTTCGTTCAAGGAAGTAAAGAAAATCTACTTTTACTTGTAAAATCTGATATTTAATTATGTTCATTGACCAGTTTCTGATTGTCGTGGCCTTGACAGGGGAAAATGTGACATGAAAAGTTTCTGTAGTATGGTTATAATTAATATTTAGTACATGTTACTTGATATTTTAGTTAAATAAACTTTTTTATTATAAAACTGATGCCATATTTTCTGAATATTATATGGTATTTATTTGTATACATTTTGTTTTTTAGGGCGAACTAGATTCCACCCTAGTAACAAGTATACATGTCATGGATAAATTGTGTAAGTATATTTACGATAAGGACGTTACCGATCGGCTCAGGACGAGAGCCATCTTGGCTCACGTCTACCACCATGCTCTCCATGACAATTGGTTCCAGGCGAGGGACCTTATTCTCATGTCTCATCTGCAGGAGTCGATACAGCACTCAGATCCTTCTACACAGGTTAGTTTTATATTTTTTATTCTAGGCAAAGAAATATAAATTATTAGCCGAACCTTAGTTATATTTGTATCTGTAAAATTATTATTTCGTTAATTAATTGAAAATATGATTCAAGGAATATATTTAAACAAAGCTATCTATAACATCAAGAGCTTCAACCGCTTAGTTACAGCTAAAAAAAAGTGACGAAAATCATTGTTAAGACATTATCGGAAGATTCCAAAAGGAAGTATTAAATCTCTCAAATAACAGTAAAACCAAATAGAGACATTACTTCACTAAAAGATAGTTTAGCGTTAGTATTGAATAGTTTACTGTGTGTAGACTAAAGCAGGCTAATGTGGGGTAAGTGCGTTTTTGGTGTAAGTGCATAATTGTCTCGTTAAATCCAAAGCCTCAACTGGTAAGAGCTGCTCTTTACGGAACATGAGAAGCCTAAACACTGATGTATCAGAAATCAGCCACAAAAGTTTGTTAAGGTGAAGAGTTGTAAAAATATCGTAATATTGTAAAATATTAGTAGTCTGTCATTTCCTATTAATCATACAACACATTTATTTATTTAACGTAGTTGTAATTCTCAAATTAAATTTTAAAAAGATTTATAAAATTATTTTTAGTTATAGTAAATAGATATATGCAAATTATTTATATTTTTTATTCTATTTAATAATGATTCTTTTTTTATTTCTTATCCTAAGATCTTGTACAATCGTACAATGGCGCACTTAGGGCTGTGTGCATTCCGCCATGCTAATATCAAAGATGCTCACAACTGCTTGGTCGATTTGATGATGACTGGAAAGACTAAAGAACTACTCGCCCAAGGTTTGATGCCTCAGGTATGCTAGCTTCTTTCCGCTCTTCTCTTGTAAGAGAAAAAAAGGAATATAATGTTAAAAATATCCATGATAAAACTCAAAATAAATTTCAATTTCAGCGCCAGCACGAAAGGAGTAAAGAACAAGAGAAGGTGGAAAAACAAAGGCAGATGCCATTCCATATGCACATCAATTTGGAATTGATCGAGTGCGTTTATCTCGTTTCTGCCATGTTGATCGAGATACCCTATATGGCAGGTGAATATACTTGATATTTTAATTTTCAATTAAAAAGCTCTAAGTAGTGGTGGAAATGGTAAAGTAATATGATGGGGTATGTGCGTAATCGTCTTGTTAAATCCAAACATTGAACTATTAAGAGCTGTCCTTTAGGGAGCAGGGAACTTGAATTTTAAACAGTGAAGTATCACAAAACCACAAGAGTTTGCTAAGGTAAAGTATAACAAGTTGTAAAAGAATCAATCCCAACTTGTTGATGAAGTTGGACCTGACAACTTCCGCTCTATCGGTGTTTATCCACCACTAGGTCTGTTGGTTTTTTAATATTTGTGGCAAATGGAACCTTCAGAAGCTGTTCTTTGTGATTTACTATTCTCCTCAGCAGTTTTATACTTTTTAAGTGCCAGTCGACAACTCCTCTGGCAAAATATGATAAGTGCAGAGCCCTATAATCTATTTGTGCATTGAAATAAAAGTTCTCTTCTCAATACATTTATACAATTATGTTCCGCTTCCCACTTTCATGACTATTACTGAAGATATTAAAGTGTGAATCTCAGTTCAAGTTTTAACTTTTTTCAATGATTAAATCAGTAAAATTATCCTCCAGAAACAAACTATTTTGCAGTTGAAGAATCAATCTAATTAGGAATTAATAAATTATTTGCCAATTCTATAATTTTGTTTTTATTGAAAACTAGTTTCAAATGTTATACATTCATCTTTAGTTGTGTAAAAACACACAAAAATTCAAAATAGAGTTTGGTATTATTATACATATTAAATTATATTATATTTAATTTAATACGCATGATAATACCAAACTGTATTTTGAATTTTTGTTTGTCTTTAGAACTGAAGAGTTTCAATTAGTTTTCAATAAAAACGAAATTATAGAAGTGGTAAATAATTTATCAATCCCTAATTAAACTATTTTGCACTTTCCCCACAACCTGCATTACTGTTGGGATAATGATTCTTACAGATATCTCATAGGCACTTAACCCTTAAGGTAGGGGCAATGGCGTTCTAGGTACTGCTAAATTGAATTATCAATCTCATAAAAATGGACATGATTGAAACATGGGCTTTAATGTAATATTTAAAACATTAATAATAATAATACTTTATTAATCATAATAATTTACATAGCTAATTAAACATTAATAAACAAAGTATAAATGCAATGGCCTTATGCCGTCTGCCTTAAAACATTATTGTCTCAGGAACATTTAAAAAAAAAAAAAAAAGAGGAAGAACCTAGCTTCAAAAATAAAGATTTTAGGGTCATTTAAACTCGAACTTAGTAAAAATCTAGTGCGCACTTACCACACATTATCTTCCAGTGTTTATTTTATTTCTTATTTCGCAATAAATATACTTTATTTCTTTTCAAGCTCACGAGTTCGATGCTAGGAGACGAATGATCTCTAAGACATTCTACCAGCAGCTGAGGTCCAGCGAGAGGCAGAGTCTGGTCGGGCCACCGGAATCCATGAGGGAGCATGTCGTCGCAGCGAGCAAGGCGATGAGGAACGGAAATTGGTCAGCCTGTGCTGATTACATCATCAATGATAAGATGTCAGCTAAGGTAGGTTCTCTTAAAATTTACTACGTATACCCTAGCGAGAACTCTCGCATTATATATTTATTTCTTCACCCTAATACATTAGAAGTGTAAGCGATATTAGGAAAACATATTTATTCGTATAAACAATATAATATTACCAAGAAAGGTTATTTAACAGATTGGTGAAGCTACATAGTTTGTAATGACTGTGTTGAAGTAACAATTTACTTAATAAGTAATTAGTAATTCCTTAGGTTTAACAGACAATAAGACTCAGCTATACCATTTTCTGTTTGTAGTATTCATATTCAACAGTGCCTTTAGAGTTAAAAATGGGAAAGAATATATAATCTCCTCTATCATTCAGAGAAACCTAAACAGAACATTCACAGTTATAAAAATATTTTTGAATACAGTCCCAACATGCTTGCTTAGATATGAAGTTATGACAATTGAATAATCCATTCATATTACACATTTATTTTTATAAACAGTTATTTTATTTTAAATAATTAATTTCTCTAACAATCCACCAATGTATTTATGTAAATATCAAAATACATTCTATTCCTCATGACGGACAGGTTTATAAGATATAAGAGTTATTTCCAGTCGGGATTTTTATTTGATTAAATTATTTTTTATTGATTTATTTTTCATGATTTGTATTTTTTTTTTTTTTTTTTTTTTTTGTGCAGAAATATTTTAGTAATTTTGAGTAATTAAAATAGTTAAATATCGGGTGTACAAGCAACTTTTAGAGGATTTATGAGAGAGAGTGTTACTTATAATTACGTGTTTTTTAAATAGTAATTGTTGGATATATATAGAAAATTTATTTAAGGTTTTTTTTTATTTTATAGTAATGTTGACAAAGTTTTTTTGTATATTATCCTTTTAGACTTGAAAATGAACTAGTTCGGTCCGAAATGTTGTTAATATAATCAATAAAGAAAGAAAAGAAGTTTGAAAGGTACCATTTTCCCTGAAATTTAGCGTCTTGACAAAACTAATAAAAGCCTTTTACTCAAAATTTATTGCCCTCTAAATTCTGGCGCCCGGGGCAAGTGACCCCTTTGCACTCCTAGTTTCCACCCTGAGGTTTACTCCGGACGCCAGTTGCTACACCTCTGCTTGTACACTCAATAAGTTATGTCAAATTATTACGACCAGACTGTTTGGACTAATGAATCATTTTGTTTATAATATAACATATCAAAATTTAATATTATGTTCTTGTTAAATTTATAGGTGTGGGATCTTTTCTTCGAAGCTGATAAGGTGAGATCGATGCTTATCAGGCTTATAAAGGAAGAATCTTTGAGGACTTACCTGTTCACCTATTCTCATGTCTACGCTTCCATTTCTATGGTCACATTAGGAAAAATGTTTCAGTTGGAGAAACCAATCGTACACTCCATTATCAGCAAGATGATAATCAATGAGGAACTGATGGTGAGTTATTTCTACTTAATTAAATATAAGCTAATTATTGAATCGATATTTAATATTACCAGAGATGTCAGAAGGCGATATATTATATCTGTGCTCAGATGACAAAATATTATAAGTCACTTTTTTTTTTTTACAAAAAGGGCTTTTCACATTTCAAGAGTCTCGTTCCTTAATGTTCCTCTTTTTAACGTTCTCATTTTAGTTTTTCTCGGTTTTGTTTTGTTTATAAGAAAACAACGGTGGCTAATTGTAATAAGTCAAAAGTCACAGAATCGCTTGCTGGCAAAATGTTATTTACAATTTGCCATCTTGAAGAAACAAAAAAGTGACTTACAACATTTTGCCATCTGACCACAGATATATCTAGTGGACATCTTGTGATTTGTACATAAAATTTTAAGGAGAGAGAAAAGGCTATTTGAGAGTGCATTGGCAAGAAGTGATTATTTAACAAAGAGTGCCAAAGGCATATTAATAATTTTTTAAAATATAAATATACAAAAGAAAAGATTCCATGATTAAAATCTGAGGCTACCAAGGCTAAGTAACTTAAAGCAATCTGCCAGTTTCAAAAATATTTTAAAAAACATTCTTACTTGCAAAGCAGAGTAATTAGAGTGTTTTATTATTGTAATTAGTTTGGATTATTGGGCTAAGAGTTAAATATTATATTCGTTAAAATATTTTATTTTTTTTAGCGTTTATAATAAGGCGAGGTGGAGTAAGTGGGCACACTGGCTCTAAAGCTTGCAAGAGATTTTTTAAAAATATGTTTAAAAAATACAAATCAATATTTTGTTTTAGAATTTTGTCTAGAGGCACATTTCTAAGTATTTTTTTTAACTCACCCCACAATTTTGTTTGTGTGTGATATGTGCATACTATATAATTGCCTCATCATTCCTTTAATAATGATTTTATAAGTATTTTTTAGTTTGTCTACAATGTATTTTTTTCTGACCCCAAAAAGTTTGTATCTTAAAAATCATATAACAGATAAATAAATTCTATAAAAAGTACTGAAAAGTTTATAGCTAGAACGCTCTATTTCCAGCTCTATTGCCCCATATAGTGGAGAAAGTGTGTAAAGCAAGTGTTATACTTAAAAAAAAAATTATTAACATGAAAATATTTTTTTTAGTTCTTCAAATTTTTGGAATAATTGAAGGACACAGTGGATAAAGGTGATGTGTTATTTTTGGAAAAAGTAAATTATTGCTATGGATACGTGTGTAAAATGATGTTTTTTAATTATTTCCTCCTTCCACATCAACTCAATAATTGGTTCAGAACTGAGTTGAAGAATTACCAAGTGACTATACACATCTACTCTATTGTGGATATAGATGATTTGAATTCAGTTTTATCAGAACTCGAAAAATGTTACTTATCACCTTTCTTATCACACTTCTATTTGACCGTTCAATTAAAAAACATTACTTTTTTGGCTAAAAATATTAATTTTCTATTTTGAAAAATGGTCTCTTAATGTGTTGTCAAAGTCAAGGTTGCCAATTTCTGTGGTATACTTAGCTTATCTTACCTTACTGTCGAATTATCTTATTTTTCAACATTTTTCTATATGTTAATTTTTATTATAGACATCTCGGCATTTAGAAATATTATTAATTGATGGAAGATTAGTAAATTGTTATTGTAATTTGCTAATTTAAATTTTTTATCTTTTCTCCAGGCCTCGTTAGACGATCCGTCGCAAACTGTGGTGATGCACAGGAGTGAACCCTCACGACTACAGTCCCTGGCTCTTCAGTTAGCCGATAAAGTTAATAACTTAGTCGATTCAAACGAGAGGATATTTGAGATGAAGCAAGGTAATAGAACTAATTTAATATTTATAACTCTCTCTCTATTTTTTTTATTTTCTTTTTTTAATAATGGGACAAGATCTGTTGATTCGAAGATTGCATTATATTTTTTACTCAATAATAAATTTCTTCCACAATCTTAATTAAACTTGTAGTAAGGTGCCCAAATATCATCTTCCTAAGCCGTATTTGAAATTCCAAGTATTAAAATAAAGTTTAAAATTCCAAAAAAATTAATGCAAGCAGCTTTGCAACAATAATTACCAAAGCGTTAAAATTTTAAAAGAGTGACCCTAATTTTGTCTTCCTATTAAATTAATAATTTACTATTTATTTGAAGTCATAGAAATTTAAATAAAGGTAAAGAACTCCTCAAAACGAAATTCATTTTGTATATAGAAGAAGCTTGTTTGGGGGTGTGGTCGATGAATGAAGACATAAACAAGTAAAAACTTATTATATTGTGTGCCGAGTTTCGGCCTATGTTTTTTTTGCCGTCATCAGGAGATATCAATAGATGTAACAATAGTGGCAGCACCAGCAATAGTAAATAAAAATATGAAACAGTAAGATCAGACAGAATGATGATGTGAATAATAAGAAATAAAGAAAAATATATTGAAGATAATGAAAATAAAGATTATGTTAAAGATAATGAAAATAAAGATATCGTGAAAATATAGAAAGAAATATAATGAAAGATATAATTAAGTGCATGAAAAATACTAATTGTAATAATTACTAGAATGAAGAAATTTATTTATATTAAGATACTTAAAACGTTAGGAATTTAGACGATAGGATGTCTTTCAGGCCCCTTAAACTATTATTAAGTTTTGAATATAAGAGGAAAACATCAGTGTTGACAGCTTTTCAAATTACTAATGAACCAGACCTTTTTTTAAATCTGAATACATTTTTTTTTTTTCAAGAGAAAGTCCTATGGAGCTGACAAATTTAACCAGAAATGGAATATCTGGATTACCATTAGCTTCATAAATCAGTTAAATTTTAAAATTCATTCGATTAGCATTATGATTTTGGATATGGAAATTAAAGTACCTTCTAAAAATAAAAAACATTTTAGAAAATTAACTCAACCCCATGTAAATATTTGGCTCGAACGAGGAAAAGTGATTTAAGAACAAAAATCTAGCTTTTAAGGTTTTTAATTTATATAATATTTTTTTGATTCACAGGTAGTTTTTTCCTGCGCGGAGGAAACCAAGGCACTTTCAGGCAGAACTACAGTCGCCCGGGCCAGGATTGGGGAAGAAACAGGAGAGAAAGGGAACAGACTAGGGCATATTAAAAATGAAAATTTTGTTAGATTAATTTGTTATATCCTCAAAATACATTTGAACAAAACAAAACAGTTAAAGAGAATTTATTGTCGTAATATTGTAAAAAAAAATTTACAATCCCAAAGTGTTTAGACCGTCACCACAGTTTTATTTTGAAGGGATAATCATTTTTAAATTCAGTATTTTATAGTTTTTAGACAATATTTGAGGACCATTCCTTTCATCGGTGCAGTGTTCTGTGTATTGATCTAATTTATAAAGAAAACTATCCCATAGATGTTTATTCAATTTGTATGTTTTTTTGTCTATTAAAATGGAATAATTTGTCTATTTTTATTTTATTTCCTTGCCCCATATGTTTTTTTCTTTTAAATTAATACAGCAATAAAGATGTTTTGTTAGTATTTATTGATTATGACTCTTCTGTAAAGAATCTTCTTTACATGTAATTCTATGGACAATTAATTTAAGTTTTATTATGATATAAATGGAAGATTATAAACATAAAGCGTTAAGTCTTAAATACTGGGTAAAAGTCAACTTTTTGTCATTCAGGCATCAGAACAGAAAAAATATAAGATCACATAGGCAGGCAATATGCAACACATCTTCCATCTACTGTCTAAAAAGACTAACTAGAGACTGCCTAATTCCAAGACATCCTATCATATACTGAAAGAAAAAAGAGGCAACATAACAGCAAATGGAGAAGGTTATATTAAAAACATAAATAACACATCTAAACAAACAAAAATGTACTAAAAAGCCATACAAATAAATTAAATAATAATTTTTATTATTTGAGAGCAATCAGCAAATGAGGCTGAAAAAGATAGACAGCATAGAGAAGGATAATAATCAGCAGCACCTCTTGTAGATTGGTCTTGAATTAGTTAGTTCCTTACTTAATTCAGGTAAGGAGATCTCTCATCCAGCTCCTTTTTAGTCTTCTAATGGTCGTGTCAGACACATCATTTGTCAGTCTGATAGGTATAAGTCGTTTAGGTATGTAAATAGTTGTTCTTTATGTACCAAGGAGCTCCTGTTATTAGTCTTAAAATTTTGGATGAAAAAAGGTTGGAATGTAGATTTTGTAAGTACGTATTTTTTGCTGAACCGTAAATCTGCAAAGCTTATATCCATACTTAATACCATTTACATTTAACCTAAAATATTGAGTATAATCATAATAAATAAATAAAAATCTAGAGCAGTATCCTACATAAGTATCTAAAATTACATTTAAATTTAAAATATATATATATATATATATATATATATATATATATATATATATATATATATATATACACATATATACATATACAAACTAAAAATATTCAAAAGAAAATTAGCCTAAAAATATTCTAATAATAAAATATTTAGATAGATAGATAGAAAATTTGCTTTATTCTGGGACTAGGTCTCGTCAGAATAACAAAATTGAACAAATATAAAGTAAACCAAATCCGGCCAAAAAACTACAATAATAAAAGTAGATAAGTTTTTACATCAATAGTAATAAAAATAAATAAACAAAAATGAGTTCTTCACTTAACAAAAATATTAAGTATCAAAAAAAATTAAAAAGAAGAAAAGAAAAGTGAAATGGTGAGAAAAATGAAAATTATAAATAAATGTCCACGTAAACATCATAAACTTTTGATCACATTGAATTAATTTTTTTTCTTTTTTTGCTTATACAGCACCTTTTTGGGAAGTGAGATGTTGGAAAAGGTGGAATTTGAATGAGGATAGAGAAGAAGCATGGAGGATACTAGTAGGGAGGGAATTCCAGAGAATAGTCGAGCGGGCAAGAAAGGAACATTCGAATGATTTGGTTCTGTGGGAGGGGCAGAGGTCAGAAAGGCGCGTTCTTTTTGCCAGTGAGTGGACTGAGGATTTGAAGTGTAGGAGTCTGTAGATGTAGGAAGGATGCTGGGAGTTGATGGTTTGATATAGGAAAGACCCGAGGAAATATTGTCGCCGGATGGACGGAAAGAGCCACTTTAACTCGCCATAAAGATGAGAAACGTAGACAAGGTATCGAAGACAAATCTTAAAAAACAGTTCATGACATAGTCAAATTGAGGGAAAATAAGAGAGGATACAAGGAGCTTATGAGTTGTTTATGGAAGAAGATGTCGGCAATGATAGAATAACTTGAGGGTACTTATTGACCGTCGGGATATTTGGACGATGAGGGATTTCCAGGACAAGGTTTGGTCAATAGTAATACCCAAGTTTTTAACAGAGGAACTGAATGTGATGGGGTGATTATTTAGGATGAAAGTAGGGAAGGTGACGTTGGATCTGAGGAGAGAGTTGGAACCAATAACAATAGCCTGAGTTTTCAGAGCGTTTAACCGTAATCCATTCAGGTTTGTACTAATAATTCGGAAGGAAGTCAAAAGTCGCTACTAATAATTCGGAAGGAAGTCAAAAGTCGGTCCAAACAGTTGTTTTTCCAGTAATTCTGGTGAGTAATATATTTATTAGAAGAATGAAAGAAGTGGGGTGTTTAAAGGTAAACATTTGTTTTTCCAGTAATTCTGGTGAGTAATTTGTTTTTCTGATAGATGGAAATAAATTTAAGATTGGACTATAGGAGATATTTAATAGGTCATTTAAGCAAAAATCTGTATTGGATTTGAAGGATTATATTATATCAAGTGCTTCATAAATATTTAATTTAACTAGTCTTCGATGAATTCATTTTATGGTGCTAAGACTCAGGAGCTAAATTAATAAATCACATTGAAAACAGCCTCAAATTAAATATATATGTATATAATCTATATACATCAATTACATATATCTATATATATATATATATATATATATATATATATATATATATATATATATATATATATTCTATAACAAAAAAAATCAATATTCACAGACTTAAACCCTGAACCTATAAACACCACACCTTTCTTTCATTGTTAGTTAAGTACTGAAAGAAACCAGTACTAACTTTTCTGTTTGACATAATTCATTTAAATCTTGGAGGGTACAAACTTGTATTAGTTCTTGTCTTAGTTAAATTCATAAATATTTTATAATACTGATTTATATTGCATCTAATTTAAGTATTTTGAATGGCTTATTTTTAAATTTTTGTTTTCTGAACTGAAGATAAATGTAAAACATAAGAAACTATAAGTGCCAAACAATTTATCAATCCCTAATTAGATTGACCCTTCCATACCAGAATGAGGATGTCAACGGCACTTCTTTGTGATACTGCCATCCCTGATTAATAGTAATTATTGTTAGGGAAAAGTAAATGTAAAAGAAAAACAATAAGTTTAAAAACTTATATCTGCGACTGAAGTTTCAGCCTAACCATCTGAACCATATTTAGTGTTATGGCAGTGTACACGAACTAACTAGTCATCGAAACTTCTGATAGGCCACAAAATTGGTAGAAGATAATCTTTAGATTTAAATCATAAACATTACACAAAACTTACTGGATTCTCTTGTAATTCATAAATTTTATTATTTCTTTTTAATGTTTATTTTAAAACTTATATCTAACACAGTTAATGGTAATTAGATAAAAGAAAATGCTTTAATTAAAAAATCTTTATTAGAAAGAAGTTTACATCAACATAGAAATTTGGGGCATAAAATTGAACTTGTAAAAGCTACATAAACATAAAAGAATGAACTGAAACTATCAGATTATACATCAAAAGACTTGTATTAATATTATTATTATTTAAGGGATTACACAATATCTCTTAACTAAGCTATTTTTTAGACCCGGTACCAGCAGATTGAAATTTGGCTACGGCTGATTTTGAGGTGATGTTTCCCTCATGAGCCTGGGCCCTTGCGGGTACCGAATCTTTGGCGATTCCATCTCGATTAATGCCAATTCCTCTGGCTGCATCCCGTGTGACATTTTCAATTTTTTCATTGAGTTTTTGAACATGCTGATAGTCCTTCTGGTTAGACATCTATAAATTAAAAAAAATATATGAAGTTGGATGTAATGGTTTTAAGATTTTTTTAATGTTAACCGTCCACGTACCATCAAGTCCACAAATTTCAAATTTTTGAAGCAGCATTTAAAAAAAATAATTGTTAACACTTATGAACTTTGTCCTTTAATTTTAACTAACTGGAATATTTAGAAACAGAACCAGAAAGATTAGACTTTTTGGATATTTATTAGTCTAAAACTTGGCTTGGGTCCTTAAGAGACCCCTATAGTATTAATTTGATTATTTTTTCAATTTAAGAAGATACATTATAATAAATTTACAACTAATTTCTTGTTTAAAAAAATGTTTCTCATAATACTTTTTACAAATAACTAGATTAAAAAGGAAGCAAAATGACATTATAAATTAATACTATACTGGGTATCATGCAACAATCCATAGCTTTTTACAAATAACTAGATTAAAAAGGAAGCAAAATGACATTATAAATTAATACTATACTGGGTATCATGCAACAATCCATAGCTAATTTAACTATCAACTATAGTAAAAATTATTTTACTAAACAAAAATTATAATTATTTAAAATTATTAACTATTAAAAGTAAAAAATAGCTTATTAATATGCTGGAATGTTTCTTAGAAAAGGTAATTTTTTTTGCAATTATTACAAGAACTTTGTGTGCTAGGTGCATAGGTCTACAAAAATGATTTATGTGATGTGAAAGTGATTTTTTTTGTTGTTTAGTTTTAATTTTGAGAGAAAAAAATAGTTTCAATTTTACAAAACTACTTTTGGGTAAATTTAAATTTACTTTTTACATAAAATTATTACTTCACTATTAATTAGCAAAATAAAAAATATTATTTATAAAATTTAAGGTTTTGGCCTCTGTTCCCTGACTACAAGTGTTAACTTCCTATTCATTAAAAAGTGAGGTTGAAAGTGGAAAAATAGTTCCGGAACCTTAAAGAACCCCCATGGTACTTGGCTCTTCATGAGACCAATGGTACTCAAGAGGTTTGATCTAAAAATAATAGTATGCATACAATTAAAAATTATACTTAAGACAATACTGCCCTGATAAGCTATCTCTGTCCTGAGACTCCAAGTTATTTCACTAAATACATTTTTGTTTAGTTCTCGAATTGGTATAAATATTACAGTTTTATGACATTAGAAAGCCCTGAATCTAATGATCGCATCCAAATCTTTGGTTTTAGAGCTTTCTGATGTCATGAAAAGATATATTTTTTACACAGATTCGGAAATAAGACAAAAATGCATTTAGAAAAAAGATTTGGAGTTAGAGCCTTTTAACTTATCATGGCAGGATATGAGGGTCATTTTAAGCAAGTGGCACTTCGTTTGTATCTAGAAAAATCATCCTTGGGACCAACTTTTCTATATAGTAGTTGTAAATTAGGGGGAATTAGATTACTAAATGTTTGTTCTGAGTAGGGAATTATTCAAAATTTGAAAATGTCCTGTTAGTAAAGCAGGAAACGAAAGTAGTTTTATTGAGTCATTTTAACATTATTCTGGTTATTTAAAGGCGATGACAGCACAGGAAAGATTAAGAAAGCATAAAGCAAAACTGAAAGAAGGTCCAGTCAAATATGGCAGTGTAATAGGAGAAGCAGAGAGCTTATGTTAGGGCCAAGAGAAAGATTGCAGAAATGGACAAGAGGGAAAACTAGCAGAACTAAGGGAAAAGCATAAAACTTATGTCCTCCAACTCCCCCATCAGAGTCTGATTCACCACAACTTGAGCCATCAGGAAACCAGGAAAGAGGGAGGCATATTTTGAAAATCGATCTGCTCGTGTTCGTGAGAATTCTAAATTAAGAGATTACTGCCAGCAATTAAAAAACTATAGACAGAGTGCGAAAAATATAGAATAAGTGCTTATAGGTTCGGGAAATCTGTAGAAGTTTCACAAACCAAAATGAATCTCCTGCTAACTCCACATAATTAAGCAAAAAAAAAGACCTATCTGAATTGATTCCAAAATATTACTTCCAAAAAAACTAAAAGATTTCATAGAGTGAAGTACCAAATTAGATAACTTTCTGTAATGTACAGACCAAATGTTTATAATAGGCTGCACAAAAACATAAAAAAGTTAATATCAGTAATGTAAAAGTTAATATCAGTAATGTCCTCATTAACATTAACAGTCTTGAATCACGCTATCGCATACTGAAGTGAAGAGAGCTGGTGGAACTAATGGGTTTGACTCAAGAGGAAAATTCTCAGGGATTCTGTTATAAAAGAAAACATAACAGTTCTTGATCCAAAGCTTCTTTCCTCCTGATGATGTGAGTTGTGTGAGGACAGTTGTGTGAATGGATGGACACAAAAGATTCTTAAAATATAAATATTTGGAAATAATAAACCATTGTGTAAACACTTGCAGAGTTTATATATAAAATATTTGTTTTATTTAAAATAACATGACCTAATTTACAACAAGTGCTCGCCTTGGTACATATTAAATTTAAAAGTAGTGGCCTTGGCACATATTAAGTCTAGTTAGAAGCACTAATGTGTCAGTGTCCTGTTAGAAACATTTAAATTGATATTTTAATCAATATGAGGTGTATTTTAAAAAAGATATAACTTCAAAAATTCCAAGTATAGCAAGTTGTATGGAAAAAATAATGGGGCAGCCACACTAATTTTTTTGTGGTAAGAAAATGAATTTAGTATGATCGGTGTTACTAACAGGACAATATTTGAAATTATTCTGATTTAACCAGTCTTTTAAAAGTTGGCTTTGTGGACTTTTGGATGCTTTTGAAATTGAGCGAAAATTTCAAATATTTTCTCAAAAACTATCTGATTTCATTAATGAGCTTACACAAGTTAAAACCTATAAGAAACCTTAACTGATATTTCAATATTTATTGATTTGAAAAAAGAAGGGTGGATATACAAATACAAATACAAATCATAAGTAACATAATTGAGTATGAAAACAGCTCACCTTAGAAAGATAAACGCCAAATTACTGTGGATGAGGAGTGGAGCTGAGCTAAAAACAGAATGACTACTAGCAAGGAAGCAGGGGGTTTATATAGTTTTGGCCATGCTTCATGGGAATCACATGGAATTTGTGGTAAACACAGGAATCTCTGTGATTTGCAGATTTAATACTGTGGTTTACAGATTTAAAAGTTAAATTAAAATGTAATTTGGAATATGTCATTTCTTTCAATATTGAATAAAATCATTTAAAACAAATCTACTAAGTATTATCTTCTAACCAAGTATTATTATTATTTGATATGACAAACCATTAATTATTCTAGTTATGGGCTGCTCATCATCTAACTTATATCGCTACCTTGGAAGAAGACCGAAACAACTCCAAAAGCTGTTCCTATATTACTTTTGAGAAAACGGCGCTTGAAGTTTTCATCATCAAATTTCAACTGATTATTACAGGTTTCCTTACAATTGTATAAATAGTTTCTTGAACCAATGAGCAAGTAATAGCTTGGAGGTAATTTGTGTAAGGTATTGGGTCATTTTCAAAAAAAGAGTTGTCTGGAAGATTTGAAAATTCATATCTCCGAAAATTTTCTATCTAGAAAAATCATCCTTGGCGCAAACTCTTCTATATAGTCGAGTTGTAAATTAGGTAGAGTTAGATTATTTAATATTCGTCCTGAGTAGGAGAATTTTAAATTCAAAATTAGAAAATGTCCTGTTAGTAACTGTCTCAAGGACATTTCATCTACTTTATCACAGTAAAAAAAAAATGGTTAAAAAGTTGATTTAAAAAAAATCCAGGTATGAGTTTTGATAGGAAATTTGCTGTAGTTTATGAGACTGACGATCATGAAGCAGTTACTTCAATGTATTTTTTATGAAACAATAAAAACATATTGCCCCAGAGTTATGTTCTGTAAGTAATGTCCAGATAGAAATTTTAGTGTTAGAACTGCTGTTCGGCCTTGACTTGTTCGCTACTAATACTCGCCAACTTCCAGTTTCTTGCCACGTGCTCGGGTGGAACAACAGATCCGCAAATCATGGTGCGTATTTTTATTCATTTGTATTTTTTAGTGGGTGTTGTTGAGGTTTAACTGTATAAATTGTAAAATTTTCCATCTATTTTATTATCTGAGAACTTTAGAGTCGTTAATATTTGGTGCTTACGTCATCAATATTAGATTTTTAGACCATTTCCAATTTTTTTTTTCGATATATCCTGAGCGGTAATCGATAGAAGTGGTGTTTACTAGGTTTGGAACATCGAAAGGAAAATATCGATATTCGATATTTTGATATATCGCAAAACCAAGTATCGATATCCACCAATAATCGATAGAAAAATATCGATATATCGAAAGGAAATGAATGAAAAAACAAAGAAAGTGCATCAAATGAGTATAATATTAAACTGTGAAGAAGGTTATGAAATAATATAATGATTATTATTTATAAAACAATATTTTTATTAGCAATGCATCATCATTATAAAAAAAAAGAAAGAAAAGAATTATACTTCAAAGAAAAAAAAAATGTTATAACATATTTTTATTTTGAAGACTTTTAGCCATATTTAATATATTATAGTCTTCTAGAAGTTTTTCAATAATAAAACCTTCAAACTTCTCAATTTTTTATTTATCTTATAACTCTTCCGACTATATTGTGTATTCTCAAAACATTCATCTAAAAGCATGTAATTTATTTGATATACATCTCAGTACCATCATCATTTATATAAATCATCAATTTTTCTTTATATAGGATTAATCAACATTATTTGTATGTAAATGTTATATACTAATTATTGTTTGGTAATTAAATATTTTCTATTATTATATTTACTGGTGAAACTCCAGAATTATAAACCTAACATGGAGGACATCTAGATTTTTAAGATCTGGATGATCTTAGAAAATCTAGACCTCCGCCATTTTGGGGTTACGATTCTGAAGTTTTACCGAATAAAGGAAATTGTTAAAATAAAATACAGTAGAATCTCTATAATTCGTATGGTCAAGGGTTCGAAAGGTAAATATGAATTATCGAGATATCCAAATTATCGAGATTTCCAATAATCGGCGGTAAAAAATAGGAAATAAAATTAATACAAAATTGTATTAATATGAATGGAAATACAAACGATATAGTTAGATCAACAAAAACATTCAGTATAATATATTTTCGGTATATAAATACGAATTATCGGGGGGACGGGATTGCAGTGTTTTTATATAAAATAAAGGGAGACTTTATAGAGACCAGAAAATCTATACGAATTACTGGGATATGAATTGCTGAGATTCTACTGTAATATAGTTTAGCATATGGTGTGATCGATATATCGTTGTAAAATATCGATATATCGGAAGTTAAGATATCGATATAATATATTGGTTTTCAACTCCGATATATCGCGTGTCGATATTCCAACCCTAGTGTTTAAGTTCCAAAGTCAATTGAAATCTAAATTTCGAATTTTTGGCGCATAAACCTTTTTCAAAAAACGACTTCGATATTATTACATTATATCACACCAGACTATTAGAAATTATGGCCATTTGAAAAATATCTATGGATTGCTAACAAACTTAGTTTTTCGGAAAATTTTATACTTAAAAGGATTCTTTGTTACTGGGATTGATTTATACATATTTATATAAAAGTATAAAGTATATAATTTATTATATATATATATATATATATATATATATATATATATATATATATATATATATATATATATATATATATATATATATATATATATATATATATATATATACATATAAGAAATATTGATTAGCAGCCGTTATTCTTCTTCCAATTTCTAGGCTGAGGCCATGAACTTAGTTCTAGAGTTTTGTACCTAGAAAGATGCTTGAACTTATAGGCTTCTATATACAGAAATAGTTCCTGCATCTCCCCGCCACCAACACGGATATATTTTGTCTTCTGCTCGCTGATAGCGAATCCAAGCTCCTTTGCAGCCTTCTGCAAAGTAATAAAGGCCTCCTTTAGGGCGCGCACTGATCTGGCCATGAGATCGAAGTTGAACCAAGCTGGAAAAGATTCCACATGGTGTTGTTGAGGTTTAATATATATATATATATATATATATATATATATATATATATATATATATATATATATCGTCTGCTTTGGTGGTAGCACGATCTTATGAGCCGTTGGTCAACACTGGGTGTTCGAATATCTTTTTGTAAAGATGTTTTTTTGTACACAGACCAAATCCTTAGATGTTTTGATATATATATATATATATATATATATATATATATATATATATATATATATATATATATATATATATATATATATATATAGGAGTATCTGTGAACTAGAAAAACCTTCTACAAATCCGAAATTAGACAGTTGCATCACAGGACCGAGCCAACTGTGATGAGTTATCGCGTCAGCGTTGATGGTGATGGCGTCAGCGATGATAGTGATAATGGCCATACATCAGATAAGAACTGCTAGGAAAAGCAGCTTAGCTAGTGGAAAAAAAAAAAAAATAAAAAAATAAACTCAACTTCTACATAAAGCTCCTATGAAGTATTTTTCATGTAATTTACTATATCTTTCATTTCATTCATTATCTTTCTTCGTATATTTTCACATTATTTTAAATACCTTCTTGTCATTATCTATTACATATTTCTCTTTCAGTTGACATCCGCATGATGGTATAGAAGGATCAATCTAATTAGGCATTGATAAATTATTTGCCACTTCTATAAATTTATTTTATTGAAAACTAATTTCGAATGTTCATACATTCGTGAATGTTCGAACATTCATAAATACTGATTTATATTACATTTAATTTAATATGTATAATAATACCTAACTATATTTTGAATTGCTTATTTTTGAATTTTTGTGTGTTTTTAGAACTGAAGATGAATGTATAACATTCGAAACTAATTTTCAATAAAACAAAATTATAGAAGTGGCAAATCATTTATCAATCCCTAATTATATTTCTCTTTATTACTTTCCCTTACCTATATACGAGGTATATAGTAAGGGGAAGTATTGCGATCGTGAAAATTTTCGAATTCGAGTTTTCGACTGAAATACACATTTTAAGGTCGCCTGAGTCCAAATGACCAAGTCTCGCAAAATGGTCTGTGTCTGTGTGTATGTGATCAGTCTAGCTCAAATACGAAAAGTTGTACGATACTGAAATTATGTATTTAAGATTGGCACATGCATCTGATGTTACCCCAACATTTTCGTCAAAATCGACTAACCGGAAGTGCCACTTTATATAATCGGTTTTACACTTTTTTACAATTTTCTCGAAAAAGGCTCTAACGATTTTGATGAAATTGGTCTAAATTATTCTTCATAAAGACCTTTAACTTTTCATTTATTTAGTAAATCACCGAGGAATTGCAGGGAAAAAAGTTATGATGAAAAGAATATTTTATTTACGCATACTTCAAAAGCGTGCAATTTATGGTAAATTATCTATAGACTTGTATGAAAGGTAATTAAATCACCTAAAAAACAAAAAAAGAATTATCAAAATCGGACCAATAATAGCAAAGATACAGCGTATCGGACTAACTGGAAATGGTACTTATATCATGGATATTACAATTGTTTACAATTTTCTCGAAAACAGCTCTGACGATTTTGATGAAACTTGCCTAAATTATTCTTCATAAAGGTCTTTAACTTTTCATTTATGTAGTAAATCACCGAGGAATTGCAGGGAAAAAAGTTATGATGAAAAGAATATTTTATTTCCTCATAGCTTAAAAAGGATGCATTTTACGGTAAATTATATATGAAATTGTATGAAAGATAATTAAATTATCTAAAAAATAATAAAATCATAAAAATCAGACCAGTATTAGCAAAGATACAGCGCATCGGACTAACCGGAATCAGCTATTATATCATGGATTTTAAAATTATTTTCTCGTAAACGGCTCCAACGATTTTGATGAAACTTGCCTAAATTATTCTCCATAAAGGCTTTTAACTTTTCATTTATGTAGTAAATCACGGAGGAATTGCTAGGAAAAAAGTTATGACGAAAAGAATATTTTATTTGCGCTTAACTTAAAGTATGCAATTTGTAGTATATTATGTACATAATTATATGAAAGCTTATTAAATTATCTAAAAAAAAAAATCATTAAAATTGGACCAGTATTAGCGAAGATATAGTGTATTTTATGAGGCGCATAAAATAGATGGATAACCGAGCGGATCCGAAAGGAGATGGATGCGACCGAACCTCCTCCCACCAATCCGCCAATCTGTTGTAAACAATACGCTCTGTAACTAAGTAATCTAAGAATACAAAAGCGGAAATTAACTTAATTTCTACTTTCACGTTATTTAATGGAAAGAAAATGTTTCCATGGAAACTAAACCAGAAATTTTTAAAATATATTTGCAACTTGACAAAGTTAAAATATACAGGTAGTGTACAGAATCGTTGTACTATAATTGTTTAAAAAACTGTTTTATTGTACTTAAGTGGCAGAAGAAGTTTATTAGAAGCAGTGTTTATTTGAACTCTTTAACATTATATTAAAAAGGTAATTATTATAGGGCGATAAGGGAAAGTTGCGTGATGCGCGCACCGCACCAGATTTTTTTGTTCACATTATAATTAGTATATTTTTCTTTGTGCCCTATTAACTTTATTTATACTTTATATTCCACGCACTGCCCCACCCTCAGTTTTATAGTAAACATGAATTTTTTTTCTCTTTCGTAATCTACGTTAAATGGTAGAGACATTTATTTCTGCTCATAAAGGATAACTTAAGCATTCTGAATCATATTTTTTTTTTTTAATTTTTAATAACAGTGAAGCATCTTTATGTAGGATTTTGCGCTTTATTTTTCTTCACATATTTTTTGTTGAGTAAAATGACCTTTATGGTTCGATTTTCAATTTTTATGTTGTTTTTTTTGGATGGTGGGTGGTCAATTCAGAACTATTTTTGTTTTTTACAGCCAACTAGTGCAATGCCGGCATCATTGGTTTTATGAAGCTATCGAAGATTATGGCAGTAGCAAGTAGAAAGGTTGACATAAAAAGACGATAAACTATTGACAAACTATGAATTGAATAATTCATTAAAGGAGCAGTAAAGTTACGCAGGGAAAGTAACTAGAGAAAAGAAAGAAGATTCGGCTGGAATCGATTAATTTCTTGTTCCCAGTCGATAACTTTTTTGCCTTCAAAGTCTATCAGGAGGGATCTGGAATCAGCACAGAATCCGTGGCCAGTGGGAGGAGCAACAACTGTTCAGTCCCAAGCCATAGAGCTCCTGCCGCATCCTTCACTCCTGGTACCAATTCTGGAGAAATCGAGAACTGTCAGGTGTTCCAACACCAGTCACGACTATCACGATACTCGCGGGCGCATGCGCCTTAATACACCCTACCAGAGGAGCATGGGTAATTGAGGTAGTGGGGGAGTGATTACTACAGGAACGACTTTTTAAAATCGATTATCTTATATTCTGCCGGTATTGCATTATCAAACTTCTTTGACGAAGATCTTTTATAAAACAATTTTGACTTAAAATTTTTGTAAAAGTTCTTTCATCATAGTTAAGCTCTTCTTTATATATTTTATGAAATATTTTCCTGTGGTGGTTAGTTGTAAATCATGACCGACAAGAGATGGTCGGTGGCGACTACGAAGCTCATAATATCGGAATACGAACGCCATAATTTCTTATATGACGTTCGAAATATCAATTATAGAAACCGAAATAAACGTCTTGAAACTTACAAAAAAATTGCGTCTGCTCTACAACAAGATGGACACCAATACACAATTGAAGACGTAAAGAAGAAAATAAATGGATTGACGAGTCAGTTTCTCGCGGAAAAAATGAAGGTAGGTGCACATTATTATTTCCGTATAAGTATAACGACGAAACACGATATGATTCGAAAACTTAAAACGTATTTGAGATATAAACAGGCAAAAGCGGTCGTTATCGTTTTTCTTAGAATGATGAGGGGGGAGAACTTTTGACAAATTCCGAACAAAGCATAAGAATTTCCTTTGTTTTGTTTTTTCTTGAAATACAAAATTTTCTTGGTATTTTATTCTAAAATATAAGATTATGTATTAAACAGTAACATTAAAAAAAAAAAATCATAAATTTATAAATGTTTAAATGTAAATTTTTTAGTGATAATTGAAATTACGGTAAGACCCCGACCTCAACTGAAAAGGATCCGTTGTTTTGTTTATTTCTTGGGTGGACGTAATGAGCGGAAGTCGACAGCACTAATAATTTTAAATAATATATAATTAAATCAGTCATAGTTTTAGTAATTCCAATGAACACGAATGTTACAATTGAATGCAAAGCAGTTAGTTAGCACAAATGACGCTAGAATATGCTAGACTGGCGACCTTCGGGTAAGTTCGGGAGGAACCAGTGATAACACGCCCCTCTTGTAAAGTTGTACCAAATACTGAGTCTACGAAGCAGTAGATCGGCATTTTACTGAGTACCTGCTTACATAGTGTAGTGTTCTCACGTAGTATTCACTTAGAAAAGTGAGCAGGTTCTCTGAATTAAATCTTTGGAGTACGTGCTTCACATACTTAACCAAGTATTCCATTATGTAACTTCTCTTTATTCACATTAATCGGAGCACCTGCTCAGTTTTCTGAGGAATGAATATGTGCTCAATTTTATTCACTTCACCTATGTGATGCAACATACTTCATACAATACGCGATAGGTCCATCCAAGCTTTTTCTAGAGGTATAGATGAAATGCTATGTTGAAAATAAAGTCAGCTATTATTATTATTATTATTACAGATTTCGAATAGTATAAAAAGTGTAGCTGATGATATCTACAAGCCTACCGTCTACTGGTACAACATGTTACACTTTTTGGAAACTTCAATGACACCAGACGAATCTTCTTCGAATTTAGATGAACCTATCTGTGCCCAGCACACTGAGCAAACTACTGAAGAAGTGGTAAGTTTTCCAATTTAGACTTGTTTAAAATACTTTTTTCTCATTGATGGAGATTGATATATCTAGACTCATTCCTTCGTATGAGATGAACAAAAGCAACCCTCATGGCCCAGTCACTCGATTCTTCATTGCTCGTTTATGAACCGTGTTTATGAAGAATGTTTGTATTTACTTAATGTTATCGGATAAAAATGTTTTTGTGTCGGGTTAAGTGCTGATTATAAACATACAATTTTGGTCAATATTAACTATATTATACAGAAAAATACTTCGCCTTCTTCCGCCATTTCGTTTTTTTTTTATTAATTCAAATATAATGAGTAAAAAAATATAGTTATTTCAACTTCGTAATATTATTAATAGAATTATATGTATATAATTCTATACATTTTAGAGAATTATATGAGATATCCTGGAAGAATTCAGAAGGATGAAAATAGGTTATCAAGCTTGAAGAGTGATGGGTTTAATGGAGGTTTTCACTAACTTTCTGATTCGGGCATTTGTTCGGTTTTAGGGCTTAAATATTCCTATGTGCAGCTGCGGGGAAGTAAAAAAAACTTCAAATAATTTTATTCTGCTTTGAGGCTCAAATTTGTTTTTTTTTTTTTTTTTTTTTTTATAACTTCTATGTGTGGCGTTAGAAAAACTCTGAACACGATGGCTAAAATTCCATAGCTGCTTTTAATCATTTGCGCTCACGAGAAAACCTATAATTGCAAACTTGCAAGTAGTAATTATTGAAATTAGGTAAGGCCCCGACCTCAACTGAAAAGGATCTTAAATGGGAATTAAATCTTAAATCTCATATTTCAAAAAACAAAGCTATGAGTCTCAAATATAACATCAAACAACTGACCTGTCGATATTTCGCCAATTCAGGAATCATCAAGACAGAAGAAGAGGGGGAAAAATCTATTTAAAGAACAAAATGCAGCACATCTCACATCCATAGTACAAGAAAAGCACTAACCAGAGGCAACACCTGACATCCAGAAACATACTGAGGAAAAAAAGAGGTCACATTATAACAGTTGAGAAAGGTTAAATTACAAACAGTTGGTCATAAAACATAAGGAAAAATGTACCAAAGATAATTAAAAAAAAATGAAATAGCAAAAGAAGAAATTTAACAAATACAAGAGGAATGGAAAAGTTAGAATGCACAGAAGAGGAAGGTCCTCATAAAGAAAATAGAGGGTGCACGGCCATTTTACAAAATATATTAATCTACAAGAGCAAAAGATCGAAATAAGACATAAATAATTGTTAGGAAGTAAATGGAAAGTTCCAAATAAGAATCCAAGAGTGTCAAAAATAACAGAAATAAATACAAAAATCATCTGTCGATATTTCGCCAAATTTATTAGGTTTTATTTTCTTTCTTTCTCTCCTACTGTCCTGATGATGTCTGAATTAGCGAAATATCGACACATGATTTTTTTATTCATTTCTGTTATTAGCAATTGTGAAAATTGTCAGAAAACAAATCACCAGTCGATATTATCAGGAAATTATATCAGGATAGAAGGAGAGGGGAGAAAAATAAAATAAAATAAAAACCTGTATAAACAGCAAAATGCAGCACATCCACACTCCAAAAATACAATAACCAGAGGCAGCACCTCACGCCAAAACACTTACTGAGCTTTTGCTCCTCCATATTTTAAAAATAAAGATTTTACAATCATTTAAAATCGAACTTAGTAAAATGTAATACGCACCTACCCCAGGTCATTTTAGTTCTAATTTTAATGAATCGTTAAAAAGATTTGAATCTTTCGTTAGGTTTATTTTATTTTAGTCTGAACCAAATGAGGATCTCAACTGTACAGAAAGAGATAAGACCCTAACCATTAGGATCATTGGAGAGAAACAGCATAACCAGACCAACAAAAGGAAATTGCCTCAAGCATCGGAGGCAGTAACGGATATGACTGAAATTGTAAAAAATTACCAAGTACAGAAAATAAATCACTACCAGCCAACGGATCCCATGGATACTTTTGCGAAATTCGTCGCGGACGAATTAAGGAGCATCCGCGATGCTAGCAGTGACGCTGTTGTGCGACAAGCGAAAAGGAAAATACAACAAGTGATCATGCAAACATGGGATATAATTGACGGCTTACCTCCATCTTCTTCGCCCAATTCGTCTTCATCCAGAGGATTGATTGCGACATGCCAAAGACGCGAGGAGCAGACATCTATGGTGAATGCTATCCGAAAATCTGCACAATCCGATATTATTCACCATACTGTTCCTGGTCATCAAATATTGCCCACTGATGAGAATATGTTGGAAGATTTGGAAGCTACTCCTAATTCTGATGTATTTGACAGTTAAGTGCATGGGCGTCCATCAATACGGGATGTCGTCCTAGAGTTCCCCTCGTTATATATTTAAAACATTAACTGTTAAATAAGTTACGCATATCGGCGTATCAATAGTAATTAACCTGCGGGCGATAATTCATTGGAAATTTGACTTCGGAGATTAAGATCAGCATTGTCGGTCGGCTACCTACTTCTTCAATGGCACCAATTTTGAAGTTCTCTGATCACACTTCCATTTTCTACTCGTACATGAACTCTTCTCGAGATACGAGTGGTTCTATTCTTTCATGAGGAGGAGAAGGTCTCTCTCAGAGCACGCGTGGATTCCTGTTTTCCTACGTTATGTGATCCTTAGTGCCTCAAACACGTAGCAGGTAGTTATTACGTGCTCGGTAAGTTTCGAAACGCCGCAAGTAGGGCATAGAGGGTTGACGTCCTTCCAAAAGCTATGCAGTTTTGCCCGAAAGCCCCCAAACCCCGTGAGGACTTGCGTGACCCAGTAGTCTGGGGACATCCATTTAGCCGCTAACCGGAACTGAATGGTGGGTAACTATTTTCTTAACGTCACCCCTTTTGGGGTTCCATTCCTCTAAGGTATCCTCCCGGATTATAAGTTTCCTTTTATTGTGGTCAC
Source organism: Rhaphigaster nebulosa (assembly GCA_948150685.1). Lineage (NCBI taxonomy): Eukaryota > Metazoa > Arthropoda > Insecta > Hemiptera > Pentatomidae > Rhaphigaster > Rhaphigaster nebulosa. The sequence continues at coordinate 7,012,384 of OX411311.1, read as the reverse complement.
GTGCAATCCTCACCCGGAGAGCCTTCTCTCTTACAGCTATGCATCTTACCATCTTCAAGTAGGCTGAGTTCGAGAGAGACGGCTACCGCTAAGATCTGCACTGCCTCCTGTAAGTCCCATAGGCCTTATTGACCCTTAGCAGAGCTATTCTCTGTTAAGTTAATAAGTTTCTTCCAAACATTATTCCACGGTTGTTTATCACCCTGGATCTGTAAGATGATAAGGTAAGCCCAGTCAGTTTTCCTTTCAGAAAGATTACCCCCGTTTTAGCAGCGGCCTTAGCTTCTTTCTCTCATACCATCTTGTCACCAGATTGGTGCAACATTCGGCATCCACCTTGACCCGGGCTTTCCAGAAAAGTGATTTAACTAAACAAATTTTGTAACTATCTTGGGAATCTAATGCTCCTGGAGAAAAAAACGAGAATTGGGTAATTGGATTTTCTCCCATACAGCCCTCGTAGCAATTATTTTAGAGGGATGAAGAAATCCCCATGCTAGAAAAAGAACCAGGAGTAGAGGAGACGGAATCAGGGAATTAAGAAAAATCTCCGTCAAATCATTATATTCATAAATATATACTTACTTTCAAAAACTCATTCTCCAGGGCTTGATAGATTTCTGGTATGATGCTTGAAAGTGAAAACAGCGAGTGCTGTACTGGATGTTTGTGTACTTGGCTAAGAATCAGAGTAACCATAAGTTGTTCCTCAACGCTCATTGGTGGTTATTTTATTATTATTTAGTTATATTCATGGTGGGTACAGATTCCGGGCTATGCTTGTGATGCAAAATTACTAGAATTCGCTAATTGCTTCTTAAGACAATATTACAAATATTTGATGCATTTTAATTTCAATTAAAATAATAAGAGAATATAAACTTTTAAAGCGTTTGTAAAATTTTTGGGTATAAATATAGTAGTAATTTTTGTGTATTATCCATACATTCACCCATAAAATTAAAAATTGAAATTGTTGGAAGAAAAAATATAAGTAACCTGTGGCTGAAATTTGAAGAACAATGTATAAAATACTGAAGTAAAAAATAAGTGCTTAAGTAAAATTGTTTTGTATTTTAGTTTCTTTATTAAATTATGCATTATTTATAATAAACTAGAAAATAATATATTTATTTGAAAAGTTCTCATTTCATTGCCACCGGTATAAATAGAAAATACTATAAATTGATTTCAATGATTTGATAGTTATTTGAGTTCATTAAATTGTTATTATTTTTGACATGATACAACCATAACATAATTTTGACAAAATAAGCTATTTAGAATTTTAACAAAGGCAACTAATCTATAATAAAAAAAAAAGAATCTGCGAACCTTATTTTGATAACTATTTTACATTAAATTAGTTGTTGAAATTAAGTTTCTAGATTCATTTATTTTTATTTTTTTTTATAAATGAGTTGCCTTTGTTAAAATAATCATAGCATCAGCTGTTCTTTTAGTGAAGTGTTCAGTCAGCTGTTTATTTAGTGAAGTGTTCAGTCAGCTGTTCTGTATCCGCCATTTTTCCCGCATCATCAGGTTTATTGTCAGTGTGTAGAGGACACTGTCGTGACAGAAATACCGTGACAGAAAACTGTCAATGTAATGAGAATAGTGTGCCATCATGATGAGGGCAAACACAGAGGTGTCTGAATCTTATGCTATTATTTGAAGATAGTGAGTTTAAATCGCTTTACATAAGTCAGTGCCTCATATTTTTAGGGTTGAATGATATCTATCAATACATTGATTGATGAAATGTACATACCAGTTCAAACCACAGTTCTTACTCTGAAAGAGTCCACTAATTTTGACTAAGTTATGGGAAAATTTATTGGGCTTCCTCAGGAATTAGGAAGTTAACGCTCAACCATTATATAGAAGTACTAACATTATATACTTCCAAAAAAATATTAATTAAAAAAATACAATCATTTGTTTAAATGGAGTTTATTCAGAAAGTTGTAATTAAAAGGAAATAATGCATTACGGTAACAGAAAACTTAGCCTCTATCTTATTATACATAAAACAATTAGCTTTAAGAAACATATGTACATAGGCTATTATTATTTATTGGCATATATCCCAAAATAAGTAGAAACAATTTAAACCAGAATTAATTACAATTAATTTATACAACATATAAATATCGTACAGTACAGTACGCCTCTTTTACCACAGATTTAAATTTAATATACATTTCTTTTTAAATATATTAATAATATTTTATTTGCATTTTATTATATATATATTTCTTTATAGTTATTGCTTCTAAAACAATATGTAGTACAACACCGCAGACTATAAACTATGACTTAGTTACTTGAAGTTGAACTTCCGTAGCCCGGCGAGGGCGAATCTATGTGCTGCATGCCCAGCTTATGTTTACCCTGGAAAATATGTAGAAATGAAATTATTAGATTTGAAATGTGTTTATATTAACAATTTCGGTAACAGATAATACTTACTTCATCGATATTAATCCTATCGATTTTTTGATATTCTTTACCAGAACGTGGCCTCAGAACGGTCACAGCAGAATGGCATTGTCTGGAATAAAAAAAATTAAAAAAAAATTATTCACTTACACTATATACTAGCTTTGACCAGAAAGGAAAAAGTGAAAAAAAAAAAATATATTGTAATATACACATGTTTGAGATTAGTTATTTAATGCGTAAATAACTAGTTTTAGGTATCTTAAATTAGATTTAGTATGCGAAAAGAGGAATTATAAGCAAAATAATACATTTATTTATCCTGATTGCAATAATCAAAAATTATAATGCAAAGTGTGTTTGTCATCATAAATGGAACCAAAATAGACGCCTTCATTTAAAAACATGGCGGCTCCATTTTGGACTTCAGTAGAACCACTGCCGTAATGATCGAGTGGGTGAAGATGATCAATTTTTCAATACTTCGACAATAAATCTAATATAAGAAAATAAAAAGAATTTGAAGAGATTTTGATCAAATGAAAACTTCTGAAAATAATAAATGGTCCATTCGTATTGGAGAATCAAAATGGAAGTTCGCCATTTTGAAATCTGTGGGTGGTGTAACGGACAACAAAGGGTATAGTGCTATTGTTGTGGGACGAGGGACCGGAGCAGACATCTGAAGAGCTCCCGTAGTACTCCATTCAGGATCCACATCATTTGATAAAACACTTTAATTAACTCCCGTAAACCACCGTCGTCGTTCTTCAAGAAGAAAGTGCTAAATTTCAGAATTATTGACGCTTCACGTTTTATTATGTTTTGTATTAGTAATAGTTTTGTGTGATTGTTTGCCTGATTGTCTAGTAACCCGCCCTGAGAATAGAGTCATACCAATATAAAACAAATATATATATAAAAAAGTGAAAATAAGTTTATTTATTTATTTTCCAAAAACCTGAACTTTACAATATATATTTGACATTTAATCAGGTAATTCAATATTGTCCTCTTCCAAATACTATTCCTAACACACAATACATTTATGCCATCTCTGTTTCCTAGAAAGCTGGAAGGCTCCATGGTCTTCTGTGTTGAGGTTCTTCAGCTGGCTCGTCGGTTCTGTTTTTATGGCTTGTTGGGAACATCAAGGGTAGTGATTTTCTCGACAAAATCAGGAAAAAATCACATAAGGCAGCCGTGGTTCTACGAATTTGATGGGGAACTCAAATTCCAAAGCTGGGAAGCCAAGGACAAAAATATCGAGGAAGTCAAGATAGAACAGCAAGAAAATGCTGATTTTTTTTTTTTATTCTCTGGGCATTGCCCAACAAGTATTCGTCCCTCCAGGCCAGACTGTTAATGGAGACTTCTATGTTGATGTTCTCAGACGGCTCAAAGCTCGTGTGCGCGGGTTCAACTTAATTGGGCAGTGGATCCTCCATCAAGACAATGTCCCTGCACACACTTCGCTAGTTCTGTATACGTTTTTTCGCCTCAAACTCGATTACTGTGACGGAACAACTTCTCTTATTCAGCTGAGTTACCACTATGTGACTTTTTCTTGTTTCTCAAATGTAAGATGGTGCTTCAAAAGAAAAGAGACCAGTAGGCAGAATTAAGCTGATGAATAAAGAGTATCTGGGAAGCCTAGGATGACCATGGATGAAAATAAACTCGTTTGTATACAACCAGATATGATAAATGGATAGGAATGAATCGCTTAGGTGGACTCAGGTTCATTGCTTATAAGCTACCATAGAAGAAGTCCATAAAAATCAAATTTAATACAATAAACTTCCTCTAATCTGGCATACTGGATAATCCGGAAGGAATTTTGAAAAAACAAATAAAAAATTATGCCTATCGCAAAATATCAATGATGCCTCATTCAAATTTTCTTTATGAAATATATTCATTAAAAAAATGAAGAGAGAAGAGTAAAAACGCAAATTGACATTTGAAATTTGTTTAAGATGGCTTCTACTAACAAGAACAGTCCCATGAGCTTAAATCAAGCGTCTTACTCAACTGCAAATTAAATTTTAGTTTTGTAATAACATTGTATATAACTATGTAATTTCTTTTCTACTACAGCTGTTTAAAGAATTTACACATTTTACTGCCATTTTTTATTTAATTACTTAATGTTTTTCCCGATATTCATTCTGTAATCCGGACTTTTTGTATTCTTGCATGCCTCAAAATACAAATTTGCCAGATTAGAGGAAGTTTACTGTAATTCAAAGCTGAATTGAATTTTATAGAAACAAGATATAATCCTAAGAGTACCTTAGATTATCATGTTCTGAAGAGCTGAAAGATGACATGGACAGCGTCTCGATATAGTCAGACATGTCGGAGGCCCCACTGCTCGTACTGATTGAGTCAACGTAAGGGATCGTTAAGGCTCCAGAGCTGCTGGATACTGACAAATCTGAAAAATATACACAATAATGTTTATACATGTTTGTTTATACATTCAGTAAATAAGTATGTATTATATTTATATATATACAGTTTATGCAGTCCACGAAAGAGTAGACTCAGCATTTTACTGAGTACCTACTCACATAGTGGAGCATGTTCTCTGTTTTATTCACTTAGAAAGGTGGGTGGATTCTCCTAATCAATAATCAACCCATATTTGAAGCACGTGCTCCATACACAAATATTCCATTGTGCAGCTTCTCTTTATTTACATCTAACTGGAGCATCAGCTCAGTTTTTTGAGGAATGAGCACGTGCTCAATTTTATTTACTTCACCTCATATGTAGTGATTTTAGACCAATACCAAGATCCTCAGTGAGATTTTTTCTTACAAACTTTGTGAGATAATGTGATATCAACAATGTTTTACCGAAAAATATGTAATATTATATATTTTTGGGAAAACTTTGTTGGTTAATCAAACCGATGTGAAATGAGAAATATTCATAGAAAATATAAGAAAAATTACTTAATAAAAGTAACGGTTAGTTTAAAAAATAAATCACCTTTAGATTCCTTCTTTGGAGGACAGATAGGGACTTCTGCTTCTGCGGAAGAAGATTTGATGTCTGCTTTGTTAAATCTGAAGGTAAGCTCTTCCAAAGGATCAGATGACTTGGATTTTATAAGTTCTCGCCTCACCCCTCCAAGAGACTGAGTCCTTACTTTTGATAGAGGTGTTAAGATCGTTTCAAATTCTAAGAAACCTGCGCCGAAGTTTTTGAGCGAGCCTGTAGACACTCCAGAGTCATTGGAGCTGCTGGAATCGCGGTTGGATTTGGAAACTGGACCTGAAGAGGATCGTCTCGATGGAGCTTGCCTTATCTTTCCGATGGTTATCGGTTTGGGTGGCAGTTCGGCTTTCTCACTCGGAAGAGAATCTACCGAATTGGTGTTGGAATTGGCTGTAAGAGTATTCTGTGATGAGACTGTCCTTTCTGTGATACATTCAAGGCCGTCGATGAACCTTCCTGAATCCATTGAGTTTGATCGCCTCCTAAAAAAATGAAACATAGTTTATAATTTTGTTATCCAACTGCTATAATTAAAACATTAGTTTGTTTGTGACCGCAAAATTATTATATCTTCAGACTCAACAAAATAATATTTTTCACTTTAGATAGATAGAAAAGAACTTTATTCAGGGATGAAGTCCTTTTAGAATAACAAACATGAAAAAAAATATAATCATTGTTTCTCGCCATAAGACATATTATTATATCATATATAAAAAATTCTTATTAGATGAACAAGCAAGCAGAAAAAAAAAAAAAAAAAAAAAAAAAAACGACAGAAAACAAAAACATATTTACATCTGTAATATATATATTTAAAAAGATATATACATAATCCGGTAGCAAAGATAAAAATAAAATATGGGAGATAATTATTATAGATCAAATTATAAAATAGTAAAAGCTCAAAATGAGAACTAAAATAATTGCAAGGAAATAAATGGAAAGTTCCAAATAAAAAGTCTAAGTCTAAAAAAACAAAAAAAACCAACTAATCTGTCGATATTTCGCCAATTCAGGCATCACTAGGACAGAAGGAGAGGGGAAAAAAACATCATTTATATATAAAAAAAAAATCCAGCATATTTCACATCCACAGTCCATAAAGACACCAACCAGAGAAAGCATTCCACCTCAAGACAACCAGACACATACTGAACGAAAAAGGTTACACGAGAACAGCTGGAAAATGTTAAATTACAAACAGCTGATCATAAAAAAACAAAACAGAAAATACACATAATAAACAACCACAAATGTACAAAAGATCATAAAAATAAATCAAATAATAAAGAAAAGAAAAGAAATATAACAAATACAAAAGAAAAAGGAAAGTGAAAATTCACAGAAGGTCTCTATCAAGAAAACAGTGGATGTACAGCTTTTCCACAATATATATTAATATATTGATAGCTTAGTTTTTTGAGACTTTAGTCCGTATTTGGAACTTTCCATGTATTTCCTTACAATTAAAGTTAAAGATCACTATAAGGGTCTTTTTTGATATATTCCTGCCAGTTACTTTTATTAATATCACCGACTTTAAAATAATACATGACAATAATTATATTATTGTTCATACGTGGGTATATCCACACCAATGAGTCTTTGGAGGAATATGTAGGGAAACAAGACAATGCTTCATATACGCTGTCATTGAGCAAAATGCAAAAACGTTACTGCACTTTATAATAGAATCAATCCTACCAGATACTCTAATAATTTCTGATCTATCGAAAGCCTATTCAAATATAGATGAATTAGAAGGATATAATTATTAACATTTGACAATGAATCATTCTAAGAATTTTTTCGATCCCATTACTGGCACACATATACAATGGATAGGGTCACTTTAGTCAGTAGCGAAGAGGCGAAACAAGATTAAAGCTGTTACGAATGTATGTGGCGTCAACGACACAAGGGAAGGAATCTTTTTAAAGTAATTTTATCAGACATTGTTAATTTCTTTAGACATTAGAATAGGATAATAAATAAATATTAATATTTTAAAATCATATTAACTTTTATTTTATATTATTTATTTCACTGATATTACTAAAAGTAACTGGAGGGGATATATAAAAAAAAACCAACTATAATTACAAAATTCAGATTTTTTTAATTTTATAAGAATAATAAGTGATTGTCATGATTAAAATTTGCCATTCAATAAAACAATCAGAAAATATGGTAACATATTAAAAGAGAGGTCAGTCAGGCAAGTCTCTTGACTACTACCTTTAATGCCGGATTAGCCATAGAGGCAACTGCAAAGGCAATACAGGAAAATGCCTATGGGCGCCTCCTATGGGCCCCACGACTCTTAAGGGCCCTGCAGCCCGTGATAGTTTCAGTTTACTAAGATTTTAGATGTATTTTTTAATGAAAATTTGACAAAATATAAAACTCAGATAAAGTCGAATTACCTGATCTGTGCCATCCGCCTCCTCTCTTCGTTGAGGTAACAGCTCGAAGGATCGTGCCTCCTCAAGAACGGGCTTGCAGTCGCAGACCTAGTCTCTGAAGAGAGTGGTTCGTTGAATGGTGAGCATGGACATTTATTCCTGATAGGATTCATCGGGATGTACGGAGGGCTGGATACTTTGTCTACTGAAGATTTGTTTTCATCATCAGGTGGCGACGATATCGGTCCCATCAGCAAATAGTCCTCATTTCCAGCATCATCGTCCTGTTTCTGTGCGCATTGACATTTCGTGCACAGTCCAGAAGAGTCTAAATGCACTCTCAGATCTCGAACATTTTCATAATGCGAGAGGCTTTGAGCGAATTGTAAATTGGCATAGTTCTGAGCCACGCTTTCCCTGCACATATCCATATCTTGCACAGCATTGTTGGAAGGAGGTGGGATACTAGCCGAAGACTCCAGCCTTCTTTTAGTTTTCTTGAGCAAATCGACTTTAGCATAGATGGCTCCGTTGGCACATGCGTCATGATGATGGACCTGCAACATTAAGAGGCTTTATTTGCGAAGCTATTTATTTTCTTTAAGTTAATGCTAAATATCTGATGCAATAATAAGAGACCGGATTTTCATCCAGTTGCATATTGCTTAGTTTGTCTGCTCTTTTTAAATTAAAACTTTATTTAACTAGTATATTTGGTTATAATTGAAGAGAAATACAAAAAGTGGTCCTATTCTTGGATCGCCTCCAAAAACCAGTCGTTCTTTCAACACGGAATTTGTATGCTGCCAGAAAATGGGTAAAAGTAGTGGCTAACAATTGAAAATACCTTGAATAATCAATTTGTTACACGATAAAGCCTCAATTTTCACAAAAAATCCTTTAAAACCTACATGCACCCCAATAACATTCTCTAAAAGAATTATTTTTCATTTCATTTATTTTGCTGACTGGGCTTTTAATACACATAAAAAATAATTTAATATTTGCGATTTTTCCTGCATATTTCAATATTTCATGCAACTAATTGTAAGTATATATTAGTATACGGACAAAAAGTAAATTAGCTTACCTGGCTTTGGGGGAACTTAATGTCTTGTGAACAGCAAGAACATATCATGATCGGTTTTGGTTGGCAGTGAACTTTTTGGCATGGACAAACAATTACAGCATGACAACTGCAGTCAAACCTAAAAATTAAAAACAATTAAATGATTATTTACAGACAAATTGTATAATTAACTTTTTTTTTTATTAGATTCAATACTGTTTTATTGAACATATAATGCTGTAACTGACACTTTGTATGGAAAAATCAGATATAATATTAAATGAAAGGAATAAGATAAAATAAAATAATTACTTTTGAAGGGGCCGGTGGCAGACAGGAGGAGGAGATGTGCACCTTGGGGAGATGTTGCAAGCTTGGCAAGGCCCGATTATAGATTCTTTCAGCTTCTTGGGCGTGTCGTAGTATTCAAGTTCTGAGCCAGATGATGCTACTGAATTCCTGTTCCCGATGCTCTGTTCATCCTATTAACAAGAAATAATAGTAAGTTCTATATATGTTTATGTTATATGTCTATATATGTTAAAGGAGGAAAAATAAAAGACTATTAACAAGAAATAATAGTAAGTTCTATATATGTTTATGTTATATGTCTATATATGTTAAAGGAGGAAAAATAAAAGACTATTAACAAGAAATAATAGTAAGTTCTATATATGTTTATGTTATATGTCTATATATGTTAAAGGAGGAAAAATAAAAGACTATTAACAAGAAATAATAGTAAGTTCTATATATGTTTATGTTATATGTCTATATATGTTAAAGGAGGAAAAATAAAAGACTATTAACAAGAAATAATAGTAAGTTCTATATATGTTTATGTTATATGTCTATATATGTTAAAGGAGGAAAAATAAAAGACTATTAACAAGAAATAATAGTAAGTTCTATATATGTTTATGTTATATGTCTATATATGCTAAAGGAGGAAAAATAAAAGAATATGTTTTATTTTTAATTCATAGGAAAGTCTTCAGGAATTTCAATATTTATTAGAGTATAGAGACTTTTTTTAATTGGTTTATTTATCTGACACATCATTTCAATTTTGATGTTTCGGTGCCTTATCCCCATCATCAGAACATCGATTTTTCTTTATTCCTATTTTTTGTACATTTCAATCTTATAATATTGTCATTAATTAATAAATAAAATTATAGTATTCAATATACATTTTTATAGGACTGTCTATATCTTTTGATCATCAGGGAAAGGGAGGAAATGATCAAAAGATGTAGACACTTTTGCAAAGCAAGCGTTTCTTTAACATGGTCTGATAATTATTGGAGTCGGATCCTACGTTTCCTGCAGTCTAATCCCCCTCGATAAATTGGATATTGGTCCGACCCTTATCAGAGAATGATTTATCATGGAAAGAGGAATATATGGTATATATAAGAATTTTTCTCTTACAAAACCTGCAACTTTCAGCAATCAATTTATATTAAATGAAATAGGCCTAAATTAAAATAATATTGAGCCTATCTCATCAAACCTTTTTATAAAATCAAATGGCATTAAAAAAATGTAATGACGTACTTTAAGATTGATGCAAAGCGAGCGAGGAGTGTCATAATTCTCATACTGCACAGGGGGATCAGGATGAGCCTGCTTCGGCTGAACGAGTGGTGTTTTTGGTTCGATCTGGTGAGAACATATCGGGTTCATGCTACATGGAGAAATGGCACCAGACCTAGAAAGAAAAATAAATTAATGAAAATAAAATTTATTAAAAATATCTTAAAAATGATCTACATATCTTAAATTTGAAATTTTACCTGCAACCAGAGTCATCACTGGTAGACTTGGACGAGTTGGAACCAGAATGGCATGTGTGCGAGATGACAGATATGTTGCAACAGATAGTATTTCTCGTTACGTGGTGTTCACAATCTGAAATAATTGAAGACAGTCAGTTGAAAATCATTATTATATTTTTTAATATTATTTCATAAATAGTTAATCGATAAATAGGAGTGAAATGACAATTAACAATATATTGAATAACTTGATGGCTGTATTTTCTGTAAAATATAATGTTAGATATTCTGATAACCATCAGCTATCAGGAATAAACAAGCATAAGTCCTGAACATAAATTTAGACATTACTATGTAAAAAAAAAAAAAAATGTATGATGCCAGATATTTTATAGATTTTAATAAAATCTAACCACAAAATCATTTATCATTTTGTTCTTAAAAACTTTGAATAAGATTAATTCAGTAAATTAGCTTGAAGATGCATATATTGTAAACTAATATTAAGGAGTAGCATGTCCTAAATTATCTACCACAGTTCAACAATGTGAGGTCTCAAAAAGGCTAATGTTGAAATATGTATGTATTCTTAGCAATAAGGACAAGATTTGTGCAATTCAACACTGTAATATCTATGTAAAAAAAATATTTGTTGAACTGCATAGATCTTGCCTTCATTGCTAATGATATTAGAGTTGCTTAAGCTGTGACAACTTGTAACTAAAAAAAAACAGTGTTTTACGGGAGGAAGGAAAAAATATATATTCCTATATATATATATATATATATATATATATATATATATATATATATATATATATATATATATATATGTGTGTATGTATGTATTATATATGTTTTCTTGTTCTAACCATCGCTTTGTAGAATATACAATTTTTTCCGACTGACAAGATGTCTGAATAATTTGAAAATTTTGTGGCAGCATTTTATGCTATTTAAGTGTTTTAAATTTTTTCTCATAAGTCAAGTATTCAGCTTGTAATTTTGCATTTTAGTTCCAATTTTTAGAATTTTTTTTGTTTAAAAGTAAATTTGTATGGTTCAAATCTTATTTTTGTATAGCATGGGGATGGGTCTCAGACAGTTAGGTGTTAGATCCTACCATTCAAAATTCATTATTCTATATGTTATAATTCCATTAATTTATTTTTGTATATGGCGCGGAGCCTTGCAAGCCTTCTTCAATATGAACTATAAATTTGTCTGTAATGTATTAGTGATTTATTTAAATTTTCTATGGTATGGGGCCCTCCAGAGCACGAAGTTCTCGGCAGTCGTCCCTCCCCTCCTCCCTTCCTCTGGATCCGCTACTGTATTTATTATTCAGATTGTTAATTCATTAGCTCTTATATTATGTTGGTTCAAACAAAACAGCTACGATTACCATTAAAATTAATAGTCAAAGAATGTGAGTTATCAGTTACATAATGTGAGATACAGTTGAGTCTCTATAGTCCGACACGTCCAGTAGTCCGTGAGGGAAATGTTGTAGTGTCCTAGTCTCTAATCACCTGTTATACTTGAATTATTACTCTCCACAGTAAAACATATATTTTTTTTGTAGTGTTTAAAGTTCTTACTTAAAATTGAAATAGAATTAGTATAAAATTAAATTAAAATTAGCTAATTTTAAACTAATTTAATTAAATTAAAATTAGTTTAATTATACTTAAACCCGGTGGAAGTGAAAAGGTTGGCAGTTTTTATTTTTCTCTGTTGCGCATTTGAAAATATGTAATATATAAAATCTTTTCTTTCTTTTTTTAGCGTTTTTAATATAATATGTACAACACATATGTATGCATATATTTATCATAATAAATATGTACCTATTAAGTGTCTTCCTTTGTTATATGTTTTCATTTAACCTCCTGCATTCTGACAAAACTCCGTAATACAGCAGTCTCATATATGTTGGATTATGGAGACTGAACTGTATGAAAAAATTCCAATATGCTATAGATAACAAAATGCTTAATAAATGTTAGAATTACTTTTTGATTCCATGATCCAGGCAGGATTGAAGCCAGTGCCAGGTGTGTTGGATACAGTGAGGGATCTCGTCATCGAGCCGATCTTAGTTATGCAGCCACGACATCGACTCAGGTCTTGCGGGTTCCAGCTGTCCTGTGTAATAGAAAAAATAAAACGTTTAACCAAATATTCATTCAATATAAAAGTAGAATCCGATGTAAAAATATTTACTTGAGGCTCCATGGCTAGGTCGGAAACCGAAACTGTGTCTCCGAATTCCGAACCTTGAGGAGTTTCTGAAGATTCCCAAAGCGTGTCTTGTCTGCAGCATTCCATTTCACTCGCTACGACAGATTTCATTCTGGCTTGCAGCTTCCTCGGGCTCTCTATGACTGTAAGAGAATTTGTTAATGCCACTGTAAAAAATTGATTCATTAATAATTTATGATTGAAAAGGTTAGGCAACATTAATTTATTTTGTAAATACCTGGATATAATAGAATGAATAAGTGGAATATGCCCTTTACTAACGAATATTAGAGACCAAATTATTTTTATTATATTATTTAGAATTTGCAAAAGATAGTGTACAATGGAGGGATGTAATGTTGAATACTGGCTTTCTAATCTGAAGAAACTCGGTTCAAATTCTGGCTTTGCTGAAAGCAGGTGGGTCAGGATCTTGGTTTGGCAGGTACTTTCCGATAATAAATAGTAACTAATCATAGTCAGGGAATAAATGAGGCCTTAGGAACACAGTTCTGACCAAGCTGCCTCCCAAGATTACACTAAGCAGAACTGATTTATTTATGGATGAAACATATAATAGTTCCTTTACATTTTCATTATAACTATGAATTTTTTTATATATAGAATAAAATGTGTAGAAAATAATTGTGAACTTTTTTATTTATTTATAACTATTAAGAATACAAAAGTAAATAATGCTGTCAGACCAACATGATATGACAAAGGCCATGCGAAGAAACTATCCGTTGGCAACACTCATAACACAGTTCTGTAATAAAAGAGCCATTTTTTTTTTCAAACAGCTGGAAGGTTTATCAGGTATAGATCATGGTGGCTAAATGCAGTATTTAGAATGGTAGGGAAGGTTAGAAACCAGTAGGTTTGTGTAGACATGGAGTATATAGTAGCAGAATGGATATCCATTTCAGACCAAATGTGCTATACCCAGGATACTAAGATCTTTATGTTTAATTTAATTTGTTAATTTGTTAGATTGTAATGATTGGATACGGAGGAATTTGATGGTTTTGACTGACCAGATTATAGTCGTGTAAAGGACATTTTTGTAATGAAGTTTAGAGTGCTTGTCTAGTAATTGTTGCGGTAGTGAAAATTACAGCTTGTGGTTGTTTCAAGCTTGCATGATGATTCTATGATAATTGTTTGTCCAGTTGAAGTCCTAGCGGATCCAATTTTTTTTTTTTAACTTAAGTTATCTTCATGTATGAAGTTTCCCTCACCCAAATTTCACTTTAAACTTCTCTCTTCATTTTTCTAAGGTATTTATCTCCTCTTCCATCAATCCATTTCTGGTCATGCTGTGTACGACCGAGTGGAATATTTTTGCTACCTTGGCTCAGTATTAGAAAGTATCGGGTATCACAAACGTTGAGGTGAAAGAAAGGTTATTGACATACTAAATTCTCTCCTCTGGAGCAGAAATACTCTTAGCAAGATGAAGAAACTAATATATAATGCACTGGTATCGTCTATCAAGTGTAATCTGTATGGGTCTAAGACATGGACCATCATCAGAGTACAGGAAAAAATACTTTTAACATTGGAGATGAATTTCTGGAGGAGGTCTGCTTGGGTTTCAAGGATAGAGCATGTCAGGAACAGCGAAATCAGAAAAAGAATTGAAGTGAAATGAAACATCTTGAAATTGATCGAATAAAGAAGATTAAGATGGTATTGTCACTTAATACAGATGGATTCATGTAAAATACCGAAATTGATAATGGAACGAGAGGCTGAATACTACAGAAAAATAAAGTAGAGGAATCTGTTATACAAGAGGAATAATATTAAAAGATACTGTATAACAGCATGTAGGTTAAAAATGTAGAACAATGTTTTGTTTTTTTACATTTAAAAAATGTACATCCTAATCTCTACTGATTGAATTTATGAGTGTGAATATGGTGATGAAAAGTGCAGTCATAATTCTTGAATATTCAGCAGCTTTCCTCTACATAATTTAAATTAATTAAATATTGTAATATAGTTGTTTTTATAGTATAACAAAGACTTACTTAGACTTCGATATTACTTATATGGTAAAACAAATACAATCTGATAAGGAACTTACCAGACATGTTCCTGCTGACTTGCTTCCTCTTCGGGATGAGTTTTCCTTGACTGGCAGCCTTGAAGGCATGGCCGATCTCCTCTCCTTGATCCGTGACCAGGACGTAGACGCCTTCGTATCTTCCGCAACCTGAGCCACCTTCGAAGACGAATCTGTTCTCCACGACTCCATATTTCCTATAGAAACCAGGATAATCCATAACACATCCAATAGTTAACCACTATCCTAAAGTCTATTTTGAAAAATAGACTTTCGAAAAATATTTTGAAAAATGTCTCATTTATTATCTCCATATTTGTATTGAATGATAAACAATAAAAAAAGAAAAAAAAAAGAAAAGTAATTTATAAAAAAAAAATTGTAGTTAAATTGAAAAAAAGTTTTAAGTACAAACAATGGCTTCTCACGAAATCCGAAGGCTTAGCTAAGGCTTGGAAAGTTTCAAGTTTCCTCTTTGAGAATTTTCTCAACTTAAAGTCACTCAAGGAGAGTATGGGATAAGAATTGAAGGATTAAGGGAATGTGAAAGTTAAAGATAAGAAGTACCTTGCAAATAAATAAAGCAATCTTATTATAAAACACTCAAGAGGAAAAAAAAAATTCACTTCTTTACTTATATTTTTGTGATATCATTTAAGCTTAATAACTTTAGGGGGAAAACTTTATTCAGAAGTTTTGGAAGGTACTTGTGATTCTATATTATAATATTATGAGTATATTTTATATTGATTTTATATTTTCACATTATTATGTAATTATCTACATTATATCTATGATAGCATCAATACATCAATCTTACTGTACATATATCTATGATTTTACTACGTCTATTATATATATAAAAATAGGTTGAAAATAAAAAGTTTAAGCAAAAAATTAATCTTTAATTTTATTTCAACATTGAAAATAAATTTAAAACATATTCAACATACCTGAGCTGTGATATGTTCCATACTCCAATGAGACGCGGTGGTACCCCCATGGTAAGGGAGAACCTGTACTCTTGAATATGGAGCCTCGCTGGGCCCGGAGAGATCTTGGCCTTCGGGGGTGCGGCCCCCACCTGAATCAGGTACTGCTGGTCTATAATATAATATAACGGATCAGTCATAGTTATGTAACGGCGGTCTTATGGCAATAATAATTTTTTTACTTAAACTTAATCATATTAATAAAATAGATATCTTGCTCTCTCATTTGCTTTATTATTATTTACATACTTATCAATCAATTTATCTTTAATTTACTTTTATTTTTTTTATTATCTTTTTGTTATTTAGTTCTGTATTTTTACTGTACTTATATCTATGTCTCTTGAATCTCTAATGTAATTTCAGCCCTTATGTTTGGGTCGAAATCTCGGCTCTAGAAATAAAAAATAATATTGACTGAGTCCTAAATATTTCTATCCATGATTATGTACATGATATAATCCGGAAAGAAAGGAGTTAGAAGTATTATTAATTCAATAAGATACAAGCTCCATATTCTACATAGCGCCTTAAAGTAGCTGAGATTGATATTACGGCTCCGGCAATGCCTAGGAGTGTTGCGGGACTGTATCCTACAGCGCCTGGCTTCCTCTCCCAAAACTTAGCTGAATGGTTTCAAATTTTAAATTCTGACAGTTCTTATCAGATTCTATATATTTTTTTCTATAATTATAAATTGAAATAAAAATGCCCAAATTGAAATTCTAAATAATTTTTGTTAAATATAATTTAAAAAAAATAATTTCACACAAAAACACGTAATAATACATCCGTATATGTTACGAATTTCAATAAAAACATATACAGTCAAACTTCAATTAACCGTCACTCGTTTATCCATCAGTTTTTGTTAAGCGTCAGTGCAGTAGAACCCAAACAAAGAAGGAGTTTTCAACTCATGACGTGAGTAATTCAAAAGAAAATATTAACAGAAAAGTAAAACAAAATACGTACCATACCATAAAGCAATACAAAGCATAATTTAATAATATAGGCGCCATATTTGATCTGATGAGAATAATTGGAAAAGTCAAATTACTTTTAAAAAAATACAATTAAATACAGACGTAAGTTAATTACATATCATAGCCTCAAAATCTCGAATTTATTGTTCAACAGGAAATGAAGGAATGAGAATGAGAAAAGGAGATTCTAAGAAAATTAAAAACAAATAAATTTTAAGGAAATGTAAACACACGCTAACAATTCCCCCTCCCCCTCCACCATCCCACTTTCTCAGGTCCCAGTTGTGACATTGGCGCTGTAAATATCCCATTTTATTTAAAAATTTGAACATAGTACGAAATATTTTTATGGATACATAGTATTTGTTTATACAGTGTTCCGCTTGAATTTTTCCATTTTTCTAATGGTATTTTTGTTATGGTATGGTATCCGTTTGTTCGGTAGTAAGTACCTTCGTGTACTTAGTTCCAGCCGTGATAGTTAATCGAAGTTTTACTGTGCCTGTCTAAAAACTTTTTTTTTATAAGAACATTATTTTAAATTAATTTATATCTTCAGAACTGTTGTTTAAGGTTTCTTTTTCTACAGCAACTCAAGCAGAAGACATTTTAACCCTGATATGGGCGTTTTAGTTTTTTTTAATATTGTATAATAATGTTAATATGGCGATTGTAAAATGTCTTGTAGAATATAATACACCACGTATTTGCAACGATATATAATGACTGGGCTAGAATTGGAAGATTGGAAGTAAATAGCTAACCGTCAACGTTTCGCCAATTCAGGCATCGTCAGGACTGAAATGCACAAAATCACATTAATAATAAAGATTGTACACCCCATTTCAACAGTCTTAAACAAACTAAGCAAATAGAGATAGTACGTCATACTCCCAAACAGTTCAATATACATTGTATGTTATATTATTTACACCTTATGGTAGACTTTCGCTGGTACTGCCCACCGTAGCAGCTGGCAGCGCTAGCCAACCGTTATCGCTTGTATAATTCGTTGAAACTGCTCACAGTACCGGCCAACTCCTCTCGCACTAAACATTCTACTTTAAAATATTTTAAAATAAAATGTTAAGCTTAAATTTAATGGTTTTCATTTGTATCTCAATAATAGAAATACATACGGTGAAGGAATCGTGATATTATTTAATTAACAAACGCCATTTTTCCTAGGCTATGTCTGTTTACAATTTTAACCATTATCTACCAATAAACTACATATTAATGTCCAACTTCTACAGAGTGATGGCTTCTTGTAGTATTTTGAATAAAAAATAGAAGAATTGAAGGTGTTTTTCTGATTTTAAACTTATCACTATGGACAGTAATGCCTGTTATTCATACGATCATTTCAGTAATAAATATCCTATATTTGTAATTAAATCACAATAGATGTTTTATCATTATGTGATTAGTAAATCAGTACTTTAATTAAAAAAGACATTTTGATTTTTCAATGTTTGAATTTATTAAATGAGTATTTATTTAAGATGAAAATTTCTTTCATTATTTAATATTAATTGGATTTATATTATTTATATTGGATTGGATTTATAAATTCCCTTTTTTAATGAGATTTTTTAAACAATATAAGATCTAAAATGCAATGAATTGCAAATGCAACTGTTGTTAATTCAATCCTACATAATTGATTAGATTTAGTTCTGTTTAAATGTTTCTCAATTATTTGAAACTGTAGGTAGATTGTTTTATAATTTAATTCCAGTTGATATAGGGTCTGTTGAAGTTTTTATTTTATTTTTATTGTTGCACTTATGAATTTATTTTATTAATTTTATTTTATTAGTTATTAATTAATAGGTCTGAGGAAATAATATACAAATAATTTTTAGACGGACTAATGGTCAAAATAGCAACCTCCCTCCTCCCCCTTATGACGGAGTAATGATTATAAATTAAAATTTCAATTACTATTGTATAATAGATGATATGTATAATGATTAATTGAATTGTTTAATCTTGATGTTTTTTAATAGAGATGAATATGGTGCTGGACACCGAAAGCTACTCTCAATGAAATAAAACAATATATAAGAATCGAGAGAATGTTTGATACCTAAATCAACTGTTTATCAATTTTTTATTTAATTTTGTCTGACATGAAAAAAAAAATTAAAAATAACGAAGAATTCGTCGCAACGTGACCATTGTCATCAAAATCCTGTTTCGACAAGATAACATAACATAGAACTGTCGTACTACGACCTTACGACTCCTGGAGCGGTCAGGACACAGCAGCGTGGATATGACATCATACCTGACTGCCGAGCAGTGCCAACGAAATATGCCCTGTTCTATACCCTCAAAGCATTAGTCAACTGCCAGCCGCTACGGTTAATAGCGAAAGTCTACATTTACTATGACTTCTATAGATGTAAGATACGATAACATACCCTCGCCGAGGTTGTTGGCTATCTTGACCTGCCATTGGATGAGGCGCTCCCTGGTGTCGAAGGCCAGAACCACGGTGACATCCTGGCAGAGGATCGCTATCGTGTTGGACTCCTTGTCCAAGGTGAATCCTAAGGCAATAAGGATCGTGTGATAAAGAAATTTAAATATTCCGTTGTTGTAATAATAATAATAATAATATATATATATATATATAAATAAATATATTTTGAAAAAAAATATATACTCGTATATATATATATATATATATATATATATATATATATATATATATATATATATATATATATATATTCCAATAAAAATATATTCATTAATTTACATTATTATTTTCATCTCCAGTTAATTAATTGATGGACTCTATAAGCAATATATTACAGACTAGTTTTGATTTATTCAACGTAATGATTTCATAATACTTTAGATTAATAAATTTTAATAAAATGTTAATAATAAAATAATGACTATAATAAAAATAAATATTCATTAAAATCTAATGAAAAGATAAATTAAATAATGAAGATACAGTTTTATTTTTTTAAATTTAACCAGTAAAAGCAATAATTAAATATATTATAGATTGCAAATTTAAAACATTGTTTCTGTAAACTCCACAGTAAATGGAATTTAAAAAATAAATAAATGATAAAATTGTCCAAATTTCAATATTATCTATTTTTTTAAAATTCAGCCTATTGTCTAAAATTAAACAGTCAAAAAGTAGATATTTTAAGGGAGAAGTTGGTCGGGAGGTGCAGTAAAAAAATAAAACTTATAAATAACTGTTATAAGTAAACTTATATATTTGTGTCGACGTTTCGGCCTAAAATTTAGGCCATCTTCAGGACAGAGAGGCGTGTGGTAGAGCGCCAACAGTTGGCGCTCGACCACACGCCTCTTAAAATTTAGGCCGAAACATCGGCACAAATACATATAAGTTTACTTATAAGTGTTATTTTTTGTGTATAACCTTAAACTTTCCAGAACATTTTTATGATTTTTTTTTTCAATATTTCATAAAACTATATTTTTTTTTTACAAAACATATTTTAAATTTAATATTTTTGAAAAAAAAAAAAATCATTTAGAAAATATATGCACCTAAACTTGGCTAAACATTTTTATGATTCATTTATTTTTTTTTAATATTTAAAAAATATTTTTACAATTTTTTTTTTAAATTTTAAATTTTTTTTACAAAAAATGTATTTGAAAATATTCATCCCTAAACTTGGCAGAAAATGTGAATAATAGAACTGCATCATGAGAATAGGTGAGTAAATGAATTGTCATGACACATTGTCAAGTTTAGGGTTAAACATGGATTAAGGCATTTTAAGTTTAGGGTTAAACATGGATTAAGGCATTTTTTTATTTACTTTTTAAGATAGTAATATTATTACGATTAATATATATGACATTAAATATAATAGGAGGAAGTGAGGACCTACCAGTCTCTACCCCCAGGAAGTGCTGGAGGGAGAGGGATGCCTTGGTCTGTCCCTGCTTGTAACGGTCCTTACTGTCTCTGTACAACTGCAAGTGGAGGCAATCTGAAACAGGGCATTAATATAACAATACTATTAATATATAGTTATTAAATATATCACAGCTAAGTAGTTAAATTATTTGTAATACTTAATATTAATGTTAGATCAAATGTAAAACATCAGAAATTAATTATATATATATATATATATATATATATATATATATATATATATATATATATATATATATATATATATATATATACTCGGTCTTCTATTGAAAGAACAAAAAGGATAAAGTGAGGAGCAGTAATTCAAAATCTAAGAAGTTGAAGAGAAGCTAGAGTACCTAGGAATGGTTACTCTGTCACCTCATTACTTAAATATTATTTTATTTACAGTTATTATTGTTATCATTTTTGTTTTATATTCTATTGTAGCCCTCAAGGTCCGTTACATTGTTTGCCCGAAACATATATATATATATATATATATATATATATATATATATATATATATATATATATAAAATAATTATTATATTATATTATATTATTATATAACATTTATTATACATTTACATTTTATTTATTTTATTATTATATTTATATTTTATTTTACATTTTATTTATTACATTTTACATTTATATTTATTATATTATTATATATATATATATATATATATATATATATATATATATATATATAATATAATATAATAATATAATAAATAAAGGAAAATATGTAATATATATATATATATATATATATATATATATATATATATATATATATATATATATATATATATATATATATATATATATATATATATATATATTACATATTTTCCTTACATGGTAACCCCACATAACGACCATATATATATACGAAATCATGTTAAAATATTTGAAAATATATCCTGATGACGAAGAAGGACTTCGAAACGTCGTAACGTTGTAATAAAAATGTTTTTTTGTTTTTTTAAATAAAGTTATAACTCAAAGGGAAAGTGCCATTCACAAATTAATTTATTATAATATATTAACTTCCCTATTAATTAGAAATTATTTAATATTGAAAATATTGTTAAAGTGTACATATGTAAATAAAACTTTATATAAATATATAAATATATTATATATATATATATATATATATATATATATATATATATATATATATATATATATATATTATATATATAAACCAAAAACAAATCGTTTATTTTATTTTCATTTAAATGATCCTCCAAAAAAGTATTACTTCGAATGCAATCACAGTCAAGCATCTAAAAATAATTTTTTTGTTTCTAGTAATGAATTTTTGTTCTATACAGGTTAGAGTACTATTCTTCTGTCCGGCATTTGGACGTGTGACCTCACCAGACTAAAAAGAGGAACATTAGCCAAATCCAGTAGGACAGTAAATAATATAAAAGCATAAACAAAAAGAGGGTAGCGAAGCCTTCATACCGCGAAGAGATTTATGAAGGGTGCTAAAGCCGACGTCCCTTCCGATCGAAGATATTTATGGACGACTTTGAATGGGAAATTAAATGAATTTCTACCGAACCACGAGAGGACCCATATATCACGTAGCCGAGCGTAGTGAAAACAGGTGACAGAAAGAGACTCCTGTAGAGGGTACAAGGCCCCAAGGTAGGGATACATAGGCGTAAATAACGCCAAGACAACCTAGGCAATGCCTTGGGGCGTCGAGCGTCGGGGGGGGGGCGTAGGGCGTCGAGGTGCATTGTAAGAAAAAAAAATTAATTATTAAATAATTTATTTGACGTTTTTTCTTCTTTAGTTGCTGAAATAATATGCTTCAGAAATATTGCTAAATAATAAATTAAAAAAACATTGAGCATTTTTAGAATAAAAGAGCTAGCTGATTACTTATTAATTGAAAATAAATTCATTGCCAATAGTGTTCCTAATAAGTGCAGTGCATTTTCAATATTTTTGACACTACTTGTTTCTGTAGCAAGTAATGAAAGATCATTTTCAAAACTGAAAAATATATTAAAAAAAAATTGAAAAGTACTATGGGTTGACCTAGACTAATTGTAAGCAATTTAAATATTTTAAGTAATGAAAACGAGGAGGATGTTAAATTCAGACAAATTATTGGGTAAATTTTTGGAAAATAAGATCCCAACATGGTGGAAATAAGAGTAGGCTAAATTCAAACAATTTCCTCTTTGATTGTAATCGATTAAAATAATCAGTTTTTCTTAACAAAACTTATAATATTATTTTTACTTTCTCTTACCTAAATATGAAATATATAGCAAGGGGAAGTATTGCGATTGTGAAAATTTTCGTATTCGAGTTTTCAACAGAAATACACGATTTAATGTCCCCTGAATCGAAATAACCAAGTATCGCAAAAAGGTGTGTGTGAACAGCCTAGCTCACAAATGAAATGTACGAAAGTGAAATTATTTATTTAAGGTAGGTATATTCCTGGGATGTTACAGCAACTTTTTCGTCAAAATCGACTTGCCGGAAGTGGAACTTTATATAATCGATTTTATACTTTTTACTATTTTCTCGAAAACGACTCAAACGATATCGATGAAATATGCCCGATGCCTTCTTCTTAAAGCTCTGTAACTTTTCATTTATATAGTAAATTACCGAGAAAATGCAGGGAAAAAGAGTTATGACGAAAAGAAAATTTCATTTGCACATAAAACAAAAACCATGTATTTTATGGTAAATTGTGTATGATATCATATGAAAGGTAATTAAAGTATATAAAAAACTAAAAAGGAATAATCAAAATCGGACCAGTATCAGCAAAGATACAGCGCATCGGACTCACCGGAAGTGCTTATTATATAATCGATTTTACATTATTTTTTGCAATTTTCTCGTAAATGGGTCTAACGATTTTGATGAAACTTACCTAGTGTCTTCTTCTTAAAGTCCTGTAACTTTTTATTTAAGTAGTAAAATGCAGAGAAAAGAGTTATGAGGAAAAGAAAATTTCATTTGCACATAAAACAAAAACCATGTATTTTATGGTAAATTAAGTATGGAATCATATGAAAGGTAATTAAATTATCTAAAAAATAAAATCATCAAAATCGGACCAGTATTAGCAAGTATACAGCGGTCTGAATGGCGACGACCGATCCTCCTCCCACCAAGCCACCAACCTGTTGTCAAAAATACGCTCTGCAATGATGGCGTTAAGGGGAAGTTGTGTGATGCGCGCACCGCACCGGAATTTTTTTGTATTTGTCTAGGTTTATAATTAACATTAATATCTGGCAATAAATATTTAGTGATTAGTTTTTCAATAGTGAAATTAATATCTCGAATCCGGCATAAAAAAAAAAAAATAAAAAAAAAAAAAAAACTTATGAATTGTGTAGTGGTGTCCTCAGGATTTTGGCCTCGGAGTGTATTCGACCTCGAGTAACGCTACTGGGCACAAGGTCCGAAGGTACGGATATATATACGGAAAGTTGAGGACAGTCACTAATCCTAATACTAAGGATGATCTGTGAACTAAGTTATCCACCAGTTAACCTACAGTTAACTTAACGGCCAGCGATGATAGTTGAGTGGGTCTCCATTGATCAGAGTGTATTCGGTCCAAGTACTTGGTTGGACGGCCTCTTGGGAGAGGGGGGAGGAGAAAGAGGGGGGCTCGACACTTCTCAATCCCGTCCCTCCGTATAGATATATCGTCGATATGTATAGAGCTAATTTATTTACATAGATTGTAAACCTCAAGATTTCTCACAAAATCATGTTTGGTCTATATTCATTAATCAATGATATAATAAGGAAAAAAAAGTTGCAAATTTTATTTAACTATCGTTTATTATTTACTAATAATTCCATTTCGAAATAAAAGAACGGATGCTAATGTCGAATTCCGAGGATTATCTTGCGATGACCTGTCACTTTGGGGCCAAATCTGAAACAAATCGGGCCCGTAGTCTTATCAAGGAGAAGAAAAGTCACAGACGGCAGACTGACGGTTTTTTTTTTAAATTAAATTTTTTGATTCTGCGTGTCTTGAAACGAAAAATCTCATATTGTAAGGGAGAAGGGGTTAAACAATTTTTTTGTATGACGATTAAAAAGTTTTATTATTAAATAATAAGCCAACAGGATAATATTAATAAGTTATTTAATAGACATCATACTACTATTATTCATAAAAGGACAGACCGTTTTTCGTTTGTAAGATCTATCCGAAAAAAACTCTATATCATCTTCATGGTTCCTAAATGGTTTTGCAGTAATAAAATCTATCGATTCCGATATTGCGCCTGCGCAAAAGCCGAAAAACTACTTCTATATTTTATTTTCGCATAAATCGAAAATCATACATTTTTCGCTGATTATGCGAATGTCATTTGAAAGATAATTGAATTCTCTACTAAAAAAAAAAAATATATCATCTGTCCCCCCTAGTAGTTAAAAAATTAAATATAAATAAAACGCGTTGAAACTGCTTTATTTTATATGTCGAGTTTGAAAAATGATATCGGCATTGTTTTTCAATAAAACATTTTTTTTAAGTATATAAAAAGCAAAGTAAAAATAATTGAGTTGCCATCCGCATGATGGTATAGAAGGATCAATCTAATTAGGGATTGATAAATTATTTGCCATTTCTATAAATTTGTTTTATTGAAAACTAGTTTAGAATGTTATACATTCATCCTCAGTTCTAGAAACACAAAAAATTCAAAAATAAGCAATTCAAAATATAGTTTGATATTATTATACATATTAAATTAGATTAATATAAATCAGTATTATAAAACATTTATGAATTATAAATTTAATTAAGACAAGAAATCAAATGCGTGTTGGTACTCACCAAGGTTTAAATGGATTATATCAAACAGAAAAGTTTGTACTAGTTTCTTCTCGCATTGTACTAACAATGAACGAAAGGTAGGTAGCATATTTTTAGGTAAACGGTTTAAGGGTCGGGGTTTTTCCAGTAATGCCGGTGAGTAATTGTTTTTTCTGTTATAGATGGAATTAAATTTAAGATTGGACTATTGGAGATATTTATTTGGTCATTTAAGAAAAAAAACCTGGATTGGTTTTGAAGGAGTTTATTATTTCAAGTGCTTTGTTGTTTATAACGACAACCGTGTGGGTGGGTTTCCGGTAAATTCCAAATTCATGATGATAATAATTTATCAATCCCTAATTTAAAAATAATTGATATCGGACTATCATCAACAAAGATATAGCGCATTGAACATTTTAGTCATTTTTTTTTTTACCGCCGTAGGTCGGAAGAACATAACAGCGCTCTGTATATATATATATATATATATTCAAATTCAGCAATACCGAAGCATTACCGGGTCAGCTAGTAAATAATAAAAAGTTAATTTTTGGTATTCTCGAAGAAAATAAAAGCTCTTTGGAGGTAAACAATCCGTCCGACAAAATGAAATCCAAAATTGAGGTTTGACGAACTACAGATGACGTAAAAGTGGATTATTACTAATATAATTCAATAATTCAGAAATATAATTGAGGTGTATAATTCAGATATAGCCGATTTTTGTAGGAATTGGTATTATGAAGCTATTATAAAAAAGCTGTACTGTAAAAAGATTTTAGAATCTCACAATTAACACCACTTACAAACCTATAATTTATTATATAGATTAATATGTTTAAAACATTCCCTAGATAGATAAATATCTATTAGAAACGGAGGATCAATATACGAGTTGAGTTGAGTAGAGGAAATGTAATCCCTTCCCTAGGGAGGGAGTACCCTTGTCCCGAAAAGTTTTTAAGCTGGGAAGGACTTGCAGCAATAAGACTGCACTGTTTGCAGACAGTTACGTGCAGGGAATGGACTGCAAACTGCACAACCAGTGCCATATTATTGTTTGTTCGGCTACCGTGTCCGCTGTGAATACCAAGAGCTCTGCTTTCCCTTTTAGTATTCTATCCGCAGCCCTAGCGGCCCATTAGTCCAACGCTCTAACTAACTCTTTATCTATCTTATAACAAATATATATATATATATATATATATATATATATATATATATATATATATATATATATATATATATATATATTGAGGAATGTATATTCAAGTTTCAACTGCAAAATTAAATTGCATTTGCAGAATAAACAATTCATTTTTTGCATAACTGAAAAGTTTTCGTTTCGGCTAAACTATGAAGGTCATCTTCAGAGTCTAAATCAATGAAGCAAAACTTATAGAAATAATAACATAAGAGTAATAATGAAAAAAATAAATAATAAGATAGGTTTATAGAAATAATACGAAGATGAATGTAGATAAAATTATGAATAATAATAATAATAATAAGAATAGTAACTACCGTAGCCACCGCCATGGTGTAAATTATATGACAGTTGCCGTCACAACAGCAATTACTGTTGTGGAAGTACTGTGGTACTATCATGTTTGACGTGTTAGTTGAGAGCTATAGTCAAGTTAACTGCCACGTCTATACACCTCGATAGTGAACTTTTGCACCTATCTATATTATCAACTGTAATGGTGATAGCGCGGGAAAACATTGTTCTCATATATTGTATTTCGATTATTTCTGAGCTTGAAATTTATTCTATCCAACGTTTCGACCCTGTTCAATTCTAAGAGAAGGAATAAAAACTATATAATTTAGTTTTTTTTTATTATTTACTATAAATTTCTTTAATTTTTTTTTTATTAATGAGTTTCTTAAGTAACAATAATTATATCAGCTGTTCTTTTAGTGTAGTGTGCAGTCAGCTGTTCTAAACCGCCATTTTACAACTGCCACCAGGATAAACGTCAGCTTTTAGACAATGACACTGCCAACCTGTCCACTGTTAAGCCAATACTATCACTACAGAAAACTGTCGCCTAGTAAACTGAAAACCGTGGCTTAAATAATAAAATAACAGATTAAGAAGTATTTTAAGATTAAAAATAAACTAAATAAAACTTGAATAATATAGCTTTTAATATAGGATCGATATAACAGGGGTCGATAGTTTATCTTTACTTAAATTTTTATAGATGGCGAATTAATTTAAAGATATATTATGTAAGAGTAACTCAAGCTTTCATCAAACAATTACAAAACCTAACTAAAACTATGAAATGTAAATCAAATATTCAAATAACTAATAATTATTCAGGTGACAATCTTTATTAATAGTTATGACTCTAATGACTTTAACAATTTATATACACAATTTTTTAAAGAGACATTTTTTTAAACTAAGAAGTTTATTAAAGATACTCACACTCCTGTCAATAAGCATGCTATTATTCGTCGAGTTTCATCAATAGCAAACAGTATAAAACAAGTCAAATAGCAGACTCAGTACGGCAGACTTTGTATGCTAATGGCAGTGTCAATATATCAAATGGCAGCCATATTGTTTTGTCAACTGAGAGTTTTCAAAGCAGTAGGTATTTGTTTACACGGTTAGGTATTTGTATTTGCACAAGCGGTTAGGTATTATTTACTTATTTCAGTAAAATTAAAAAAAGTGTTATTCCAACGTAGAAGCAGGAAAAGAGAATAAGAAACAAGGATAACAAAGAAACTTAGATACAGTTCTTTTTTTACTAAAATTATTAGAAAATAAAAACAAATTTGAATGAAACTAAGTCAATTTATCAATCGAAGTTAGACCGCAGATAGCGCCACTGTATCTATTAACAAGATACGATAGTACTTATACTGGGCACCTCATAATCCTGAATAAAGCGTGCTTAATAAAACTGTGAGTATCCCTTTTATATAATAACAAGTTAAGTAAAAAATCTATGTCAATGAAATAAAATATACTAAATAAATTTACAAGGCCATTTTGGATCAGCCTGTCGTGAAAAATTTTCGACTCAGAAGATCAAATGAAAGAAGCACAACTCAAAATTTCTAACATCCGAAAATTTAATAGTTGGACCTCTATCACCTCAAAGAGAATAAATACAGCCCTAAATTATCAGGCCAAACCAATAGGCACAATTGGTGATCTACCTGCAACATGTGTTAGAGGAAACACTTGGGGGTTTCTATGTAAAACTTAAACTGTGTTTAATATTAATTGTATACAAAAAATTTTTTTTTTGAGTCTTCCTTTCATTCTATATGTGTTGTTGGTTAAGATATATTAACACCTTATTATAATCCTAAAGATGGGATGTGAATTCCTCAGGAAAAATTGAAAATATGAATTTTTAATATTTTTTAAATTCTGTAGGAATTTAAAATATTATACATATTCCGATTCAAAATTATGGCAATCTTACTTCAAAATTGGTATTTTTATTATTCAATATAATACATTGTTAACGTTTCGAGGTATGGAATATCGAACACCCCTTAATAATGGAATAATGATGTGGTTCAATCGAGTTGTAGAGATAATGGGCATCAAAGATTCGACCAATAGATCAAACTAATTGATATCTAAATAGGTAACTGATTCTATGGGCCCCGTCCCTCTTAAATAATTCATGCCCCGCCACCGAGGTAAGACTATTAGTTCAGAAACAAATGGCATGTTAATTACATTTATTCGCCGAATGTGTCTCCCCACCCCCCTCCTCTCCGGAACACAATTCCAATGCCCCGGCCACAGATGAATAAGTAAACAGCGGTCAGATCAAATGCCCCGCGAATACACAATTTGGCGGGAAAGCTGCCACCGAACATTTCAATTATTCATTGTCATTGAGTGGGGGCGGGAAACAGTTCTCCTGTCCCCCGTCAGAGGGAGCTGTCACAATTTATCTATATATATTCAACGAAGCTCATATTTTAGTTGTGAGCGTTCATAATTGATATCCGTAGGTATCAATATAGATCAAATCCTTCGAGCCTCAGAATAGTAAATACGGTTGCTGAACAAGGTCCAGCTTCTTTTCATCCTATCATGAATCGAATTATAGAGTTAGTTCTTAATCTGAATAGTCCGTTTACAGTAGGGAATATAACAAGAAAACTCGTTGTGATATTGGTGGCATATTCATATCGGTGAAAAAATATCGTTATTCCACAATATCGAAAGAATCACTTGAGTAAGGCATAAAACAAACATAAATCCTTTCAATTTAGGGGAAAAATAATTTATATCACTTATAATAATAATAATAGATTAATATAAATAGCTTAATAAAAACTATAGTTTGAGCCTGGCAACACCTGATTGTTACAATTAACTGTTTGCAAATGGGCGCGAATATAATCAATATCAATAGTGGTATCTCATCTTTATTAAATACTTTTAACACATATTTAAATCTTAGTTTTATTTATTTAAAAAAAATTTTGGCCATATTAATTTATTAATTTTTTTTGCATGGATTTAGTGGGCAGGAGGTTGTGAAATATACCGATAGCCAGAGGAGTGAGAAATTTTCAACTTTTTTTAGTGGCTACAAATTTTAAAAATCAATTAAACGTTAGTTTACTTTCTTTTTATACATATATCAAAACATAAAAAATATAGAGAGATGTGTTACTATCAATATTAATTTAAAAAAAAAAATGAAAATATAGAGTTGTATGAAAATTAAATATAAAAAAAAATTAACAATGAAAAAATAACACGTTCTATGTTAAAAAAAGAGGAATTATTAAGAACAAATTAATAAATCGTTTTTAGAAGAAAAATCTTTCTTATATGAGCTCCGAAGAAAAATTTTATGAGGAAAAAAGAATCTTTAGTCATATAGTTTTCCAAAATGCTACTTTTAATATCAGAAAAATATATTGTATATGAAATTTAAAATTTGTTAAGACGTTTCCAAAACGTTTTTATTATTCCTCAGTCTATCAAAAAAAATACTAATTAAAACAATTAAAATCAAAAATAATATAACTAAAAAAATATTAACAGCAATCATTTATAGGTAAATAAAATTCAATATATTATTACAATTCCAAATTATAAACCAAATAAAAGATAACATTATTTTTGTCGTCCTGATTTTAGGTTTTAGTTTAATTTTTAAATATATATTTTTACAAGTTTGCTGACCTTAGAGTTACAAGACTTAAAGGTAAGTTATTTTTATTTACGATATATTTTAACGTTAAATGAATTTAATAACACTTTATATCTCTTTTTATTTTATTTTGTCTAATTTTCTTAAAATTAATTAATTTATTGTTAGTAATTTTTTGGCTTTATTTTTTAAATTAATACCTGTCGATGAGGCAATTAGTGAATGTGCTGGCAAAGAACATGTTAACGTGGCATGAAAGGCTTTTTAAAGAGTAGTACCCAGCAGCACTTCTTCCTGTCATGAAGATCAGATATAGTTAGGCTAGGAGATCCCTCATCCAGCTCCTCTTCAGCCTTCTGCGAGTGTTGTCAGGCATGTTGATTGTCGCCATGTCTTGTATGAGTAAGTTAGGATGTCCTTGTAAGTTATTGAGAAATCCTTTGTAGTGGGTCCGTATTTATACATTAACTGTAGGCCTATTGTATGTAAGGTAATGTTCCTGATGTACCATTTGGTGATAGTTCTAAAAGTTTTTGTACGTGTGTATTTTTTGGCTGTCCCGTATATCTGTGAAGCGTAGGTCCAGATGGGCTTGAATAAGTGTAAGTGTT